>JZKD02S1786140.1:480372-506817 GCA_000966675.3 Picea glauca
CAAAAGTGGTCATAAACTTGCGAAGGCTCGTTCTCACTAACCGGGGGTCGAAACCAAGCACGGGATATACCGTTGGAAAGGTCTCACACTGCCCTACACCATGTATGGGTTTGATTTTCCCTTTGATACCATCATCTGAACAGAATCAGACCAGGAAGATACAGCTATTAGTTTTGCCCGTTCGGGTGACTTTGACTTTGCGTGCCTCATATGGGTGATACTGACTCAGAATAAAGCTCATGATAGCTTGTTGAAAATCTTGTCCTGATCCCTACCACTTGGCAGTGTTGTACTCCTTGAATAGAACAGCTTTGACATGAGGAATAAATGCCATGGGAAGGCCCACAAATCCCTGAAAGCAACCAACTGATACTCTTTCAAGGGCAGAGGCCATAGTAACTATGACCCCCGCCACTGTCTTTGATTGGAACTATAGAACCAAGGGGATTTTATGGAGAAGTGACTGTGTAAAACACCATGTTGAGCCCAGAGCAGATTTTTGGGTCAACAGTCAGGGCTCTTCTAATCTTCTGCTCATTGCCAGAAAGATGGAACCTCTTGGTCATGGCTATAAGTAACTATGTCTTTGGTTCAAACACTCTAAAATTTGATGATGTTGTTGGTGTTATCCTTAGCGAGGAAATGCGATGGAAAAGAATAGTTGATACATTAGGTAATGTGTTAAACATGGAGAACAGGGGAAGACAAAAGGATAGAGGAAAGGGCTCAGGGAACCATGAGAATTCTAGGAAGGGAAGAAACAAATCCAGAATGGGAAAGAGAGAGTGCTAGAATTGTGGGAAGAAAGGACATCTGAAGAAAGACCACAGAGCTCCAAAGAAACAAAGAGATGGAAAACAAGAGAAAAATCAAGAAGAAAATGTAGCAGGTGATGTGTTACAAGATGCTTTGATTCTTTCTGTAGATAATATTTCTGAGACTTGGGTAGTAGATTTAGGGGCTTCATTTCATGCCACCCCTCATAGGAAACATTTTCTAGTTTATGTTCAAGGTGATTTTGGACAGGTTCATTTGGGTGATGATTCACCATGCAAAATTGTTGTAATGGGAAAGGTACAAATAGAATGAAATAATGGAAACAAATGGTTGTTGAAAGAGGTAAGACATGTTCCAGATCTAAGGAAAATAATAATTTCAACTGGGCAATTGGAAAGTGAAGATTGTATATCTATGTTTATAGATAATGTGTGGAAGGTCACCAAAGGATCACTGGTGATAACAAAAGGAGAGAAGGTAGGTACGTTGTATTCATGTGCTGGTAATACTAACTCTTCTATTTCTTTGTCTTCTACAAGATTGGATACAACACTGTGGCATCATAGGATTCAACACATGAGTGAGAAGGGGATGCATATACTTCGCAAAATAAATTTGTTGCCAAATCTTAAAATAAATTTGTTGCCAGATCTTAAAAAAATTGATTTGGATTTTTGTGAGAACTTTGTTTATGGAAAACATAAGAGAGTCAGATTTCTCAGAGTCAGAAAAGAAAAGAAGAGTGAAAGGTTATATATTGTGCATACAGATGTATGGGGAACAAATCAGGTATCATCTCTTGGTGTCTCTTGTTATTATGTTACTTTTATTGATGTTGCAACTAGAAAAAATTGGGTTTATTGCTTTCAACAAAAATCTAATGTTTTTGACACTTTTAAGAAATGGAAAGCTTTGGTTGAGAATGAGACAGGAAAAAGGTTGAAGTGTCTCAGATTAGAAAACAGAGGTGAATATTGCAGCAAGGAGTTTGATGATTACTATTAATACCATGGTATTTGTAGAGAGAATATAGTTCGAGGAAGACCACAAGAAAATGGTGTGTCAGAAAGGATGAATAAGACAATCATGGAGCATGCAAGGAGTATGAGATTGCATGCAGGGTTTCCCTTACAGTTTTGGGCAGATGTTGTAGATATTGTTGTTTACTTCATAAACAAAGGACCTTCAATTTATTTGGATGGTGGGATTCCAGAGGAGGCATGTAGAGGTAAAAAGGTAAACTATTCTTTTTTGAAGACTTTCGTTTGTGAAGCATTTGTCCATATTGATAAAGAAAATATAACAAAGCTTGAAGAAAAATACAAGAAGTGTACTTTTATTGGATGCGGGGTTAATGATTTTTGTTATCGCCTATGGGATTATGAAAATCACAAAATAATTAGGAGTAGAGATGTCATATTCAATGAGAAGGTCATGTACAAAGATCAATTGCAGGGAAAGAAACATGAAAAAGAAAAACTAGAATATATAGTGCTTGATGAGATCACTGAAAAATAAATTCCAAAGTTACCAGAAATTAAAAATGTAGAACATCAGGAGAAACATGTACCTCAAACTCCTACAAGTGTTGTTATAATATCTACCAGGTTAAGTAGACCCCCTGAATGATACTCTCCTTCATTGTATTATTTATTGTTGATTGATTTTGATGAACTAGAATGTTATGAATAGTCAATGCAGGTAGACACTAAAAAGAAGTGGGAGAAAGGCATGAAAGAGGAAATGGATTCCCTGGTAAATAGCCAAACTTGGGACTTGCTTCAGTTTCCTATAGGAAAAACAACATTGCAAAATAAATGGGTTTACAAGTTGAAGGAAGAAGATGGAGGGAAAAAAAGGTACAAGGACAGACTTGTTGTAAAGGGGTTTGCGCATAAGAAATGTATAGATTTTGATAAAATATTTTCTCCTATTGTTAAAATGAATTCAATTAGGACTATTTTAAGTCTTGTGGCAATATAAGATTTACATCTTGAACAATCAGATGTAAAAATAACTTTTCTCCATGGGGATTTGGAGGAAGATATTTATATGCAACAACCATAGGGGTATGAGGTCAAAGGAAAGGAAAATTTGATATGCAGGTTGAAGAATAACTTGTATGGCCTAAAGAAAGCTCCAAGGCATTGGTATTTGAAGTTTGAAAAGTTTATGATAGAACAAGGTTATAGTAGATGTCATTATGATCACTGTGTTTATTTTAAAAGGCTGGAAAATGGAAGCTATATTATCTTGATATTGTGTGTAGATGACATGTTTGTTGTAGGGTCTAATATGTAGGATACAAATGTGCTCAAGAAGAAATTATATAACTCATTTGCGATGAAGGATTTGCATGCTGCAAAGAAAATTCTTGGTATGAGAATAACAAGAGATAGGAACAATCGCAAATTGACATTGTCTCAGAGTGAGTACATAGATAAGGTGTTGGAGAGGTTTAGAATGAAGAATGAAAAACCACTTAGTACACCTTCGGCCAACCATTTCAAATTAACCAAGGAAATGTGTCCCAAGGCACAGGAGGAGATAAAATACATGTCTAGGGTCCCTTATTCATCAACAATTGGTAGCTTGATGTATGTGATGGTTAGCACAAGACCAGATATTGCACATGTAGTGGGATTTGTGAGTAGGTATATGCACAATCCAGGTAAAGAACATTGGGAGGAAGTAAAGTGGATTCTAAGGTATTTGAGAGGTAATACTACTCATGCATTATATTTTGGAGGTTTAGACATTGTTCTACATGGATATGTTGTTTTATATTAATATATGGCATGTGATAAAGATAGAAGCGGGAGGAACATAGGGTATGTTTTTACTTTAGGTGGAACAACAGTAAGTTGGATTTCGAAACTGCAAAAGGTTGTTTCACTTTCAACAACAGAGGAATAGTATGTTGTTGCTACAGAGGCTAGTAAAGAGATGATTTAGTTACAAATTTTTATGGAGGAATTGGGAAAGAAGCAGGAGAATAACATGTTGTACTATGATAGTGAGAGTGCCATTCGTCTAGTAAAGAATTCAACCTTCTATTCAAATACTAAGCATATATAGCTCAGATATCATTTCATACGAATTGTCTTGGAAGATGGGCATTTGAAGTTGGAAAAGATACATACTATCCAGAATCCTGCAGACACGTTAACAAAGGGAGTAACCAGTGAGAAACTGAGTTCCTGCTCAATTTCAGTTGGTGTTCAAGCATGAAGGTGAAGAAGAGAAATTTTCCAGGTCAAGAGTGGAGTATATTCAAGCAGGTAAAACAACAATGGAGTTGTTTTGATTAGTCTCCAAGTGGGATATTGTTTGTTGTGGAGCCTGATTATCTTTCTATTTCATAGGTCTTTTTTTTCATCCGTTCTTATACCCCATGAAGACTGTACATTGCGAAATACTATACACCCCTCCATGTGGGGGGGATTTCCCCCCTTGTGGGGTCCGGGGGAAAGCGGGCCCTCAACGGGGGTTTGGGGGGGAAGCCCCCAAAGGAAAAATTTCCTTGTAAATGTATATTGTAATTTCATAGTAAATCTGGACCATTCATTATAATCTTGTAGATCTGACAATAGAAGTTATGTTAGGGTTTTTTTCCCTATAAGGAAACCCTCTTTTATGAGGGAAATTTATCACGACTATGTATCATAGTGAGTATTGTATTCTGAGTGAGGATGTTGTGAGAGAAACAAGAGGAAGTTACAACGGATGTGATGTAGGTTGTATCCCTTCATTTTGTTGGATAATAAAAGGAAGGACCTAGAAATTTCTCTAGTGGGAGTATCCCACACTGGGTGAACCACATATATCTATGTCTCTATTGTATTGTGTATCTTTTATGTTTTATTTCCGCATTTGTTTTATTTTATTGCTCCACGATCCTGTTTTTATAATAAATGCTTCTCTTATTAATATGAAAATGAAATTTGTATGCATGCAACCTAGATGAGCCTTTTTATTATTACAAGTAAAATACACTAGGGTCAATCCTTTTTCTCACATAACAAAAAATTCCCACCAATCTCAATCTTGGCTTGGGCTTACTACCCTGGGATACTTTAAATCATATTAAACACCATAATTCTTTATTACCTTAGATTTTGGCAACTTTATCTTCATCCTCCTCAATGTTAGATAAGAACTACATGTTCCTCCTTTGTTTCCTCTATCTTTGATCTTAGATCTATGATTTTTTTTATACTCTACATGATAGGGACCATTTTATTTCCTCTCTCAGATTTTGCAAGTCTACCCAACCACATGTTGGAACTACCTTCCTCTCATTCCTTCCATAGTTCTACCCAGTGGATTGTTTCCTTGGAACTATCTTCTCTACAAATTTGTCACCTCACTTTCTATGGGTTAACTCCTCTTTTTCTTTATGAAATCTTCTCTCTCATTTTATTTTCCACTTCTTTCCATATTCTTCCTCTACATAAGTTCTAATCCATGTGAGTTAACGAATAATATCTCCCCCTTTCCATTGTTCCTCCTGTTGATATTATGGTAGTTGCAGGAGGTATTTACGTCCATGTGTAAACCTGACGAGAATAGAATATTCAGGAAGCAAGAAGAAACCCTAAAGAGTTGGATAATAACCCTAGAAGACATGTCAGCTCAAGAAGATAACTTGTATTAGGTTATTAGCCTCCAAGAGAAGAAGTCGGCTAGAAGAAATAATATATACTGAATAGACAGATACCCAGAATGAGAAGTCAGCCCAGGAAGTTAGCCATAATTACTATAAATAAAGGAGGCCAGTCTTCATTCTGGTAGGTAGTCTTAGAATTACAGAGCAGCACTTGTGCACACTGTAGTGCCCAATTTTGTGAACATGTTTGGAGGAGAGATGCCATTGCAGCTGCTACAGCTAGCAGATCACGTTTGGCTTGGACTATCTCTTGGGTAGGGTTTGGACTATCTGATCAGCTCTTGTTTATTCACTATCCTTGGAGAAAGGTGCGCTACCATTTGTTTGGCTATCTAGCCAAGGGTTTTCTCCAGAGTGATTCTTTGTCAAGGTTAAGGTGCTTGAAGGGTGGCTTCGGCCTATGGTTGGGTGACAATAGCGATATTGTCAATGGTAAAACAAGCACATCCATTATATTCTAACACGTTATGGGCCCACACCTCCTTCATTCAGTCTAAACTGTTGGAAGGAAACATAGCCATAAGGATATTAAGCTCTTTGAAGAACTTTCACTAGGGTTTCTAACAAGAGCAGTCACCAAAGCACTGTCGCTAGGGTTACTAGCAGGTGCAATTGCAGAAACCCTAATCCTCTCGTTGAGGCACATTAAGTGAAGGTATTGACCTAACTTCTGGATATATCAGTGGGCCCTAGCCTATCACATCTCCTGTTACTCTCAGTAAGCCAAGACGTCAAATTTGAGTTTTTGGTCAAATATAGGGTTGACCAAGTGAAAGCAGCCATGACTTACTCTATGAAGTAAGAAAACAAGTTAGATGGAGCTTCTAACTTCAGAGCATGGAAGACAAGGATTGACCTCATCCTTGCCAAGAATAAAGTGCTCGATATCATGAAAGGAAAGATCGTGGAACCAGAGTTTGGAGAAGGAAAAGAGAAGGAGCCACATAATGTTGTAGTTATGGAGAAGTTCAAAGACGGTGACATCAATTCCATGAGTATCATAGTGGAATATATAAAAGACCACTTGATACCCTACATCTCCCATCTTGACTCATCGAAGAATATTTACGATTCCCTAACAAACCTCTTCTCAGTCAGAAACATTGGACAAATAATGAGTCTAAAGAATGAGCTCCGTGACATGAAGATGAATGATGATGATAGCATGACATCATACTTTGTGAGGATCTCCCAGTTAAGAGATCAACTACAAGCTATTGAAGAGATCATTTCAGAGAAGGAATTGGTAAACATAGTACTCAATGGTCTTCCCAGGACATGGGATGCATTTTCCGCAAGCATGAACAAAAGGAAGGAGAAACACGAAGCATCAGTTGCCGAAGAAAATGAACCTACAAATAAGACTAAGCAGGATGAAAGGGACTTCTTCTTCTGAAGGTAACAATACTCTTCCTAGTTCTTGTACATATATTTTTTGCATAGTCTCTATACATATCTTGTATATCTATCTCTTAGAAGATAAATACTTTTGGAAGAGCAACAAGATAAGGATTGCTATACAAGTCAGATAATACACATGAAAGGATGAAATACATCAAACAAATCATGTGGAAGCTATTACAAGATAAGCCGAAATTAGAATCAATCTTGAAGAGACTTAGAAGAAGAAAAGATAGAAAGAAGTCATAAATCAAGAAGAAATTGGAGAAAGACTTATAACACTTTGCAGAAGAGAATAAGGATGCAGATGGAAGCGCAGACTCTCCTAGATGGAGGCAACCGATTAAATATGACCAAAAAGAAGAGCATGCATTCATACATGAAGAAAGGATTAGGAGGGAGATAATCCTATGATCCATTGAAGATGATGAATTATATATCCATGGTAGCATCCATGAAAAGCAATATGTGTTTAGTTCAACCTTAGAAGAGGTCTTCTTCGAAGAGAAGCCTTAAAGTATCCCTGGTTGTCCATCCACATCTGTGATCCTATGATGAAAGAAAGAAGTGGAATCTTTAGGGCATGGAACCTATAAGAAAGTCCATGGACCCAAGAGCTAAAGAGAAACATGAAGAAGAACATAAATATTCCAAGAAAGAAAGAGAAGCCAGAACAACCAGTCATTGTATTAAGAATCACAAGATTACCATCCTGATATGAACTCACTAACAACAATCAAGAAGAGGAACTGAAAGTTGTGATGAAGAACAATGTATATATGTAAGCATTGAAAGATCTAGAACTAGAGGTTCTCCCAGATGGAGGGAGAAGACTATGATGATTACTTGTTCCAATGAACCAAACATACCTCTACATGAGTCTTTATATCATCCGCAATATCCATGGGTTGGATTTCTACATCAGATAAATGCAAATATTGTTCTCCAGAGAAATTGAACAAAGAGCGTATGAAGAGAAACCTCAAGACTTTGAAGCATACTAGAAAGAGACCCTCGTATGCAAATGGAAGAAGATAACTTGGTGGAGAACCTCCAATGCACAACAGAAGCGTGGTGAAGAGTTTCTATAACATAGATATTGTATCAAGGTGATTACTCAGAATATCAGATCTCATGATGACAAAAGAAGTGCCACATGGATATGTTCCAGTTTTCCCAACAATGATATACTTTATTGATCAGAGCTACATGAAGCCTTCAGAGAAAACCAATGTTCCAGACTGAAGAACATTTGAAATCAAGAATTACATTATCCATGATGAAGTCCAGAAAGGAGAAAGTGGTTCTCCAATACATATCTCCACAGATGAGAAGATAAGCAAACATTTTGGTAAAGCTTCTGTCTAAGATGAAAGAGTTTGCATACTCAAGCTGGAGCTCGTGGAGATGACTTCCTTATTGAAAAAGGAAGATATGACTCCCAGGTTGGGAGGGAGCACTGATGTATTATTGATTAATGGACAATCATTTTTCAGTTAGAAAAATGGTCCAGGATGAGCAGTTTCTTTCCAGTTTGGAAAGTGGATTGAGATTTCTGAAAGACAAACATTTTCCAGTTCGAAAAATGGTCCAGATTGTTGATGTACCATAGACAGTGACTTCCCATTGTGATTAACATGGGAAGTGGTCTAGGGAAGTCTCTTTTCTCGAGGGTTACTCAAGAAGACTGGCCTGCCTCGCCGGAAAATTATTTCCCATTGTGGTTAACATGGGGAATGGTCCATTTTGGAGGTTGGTACAGGACAGTCATTTCCTTTGGAAATGGTCCAGACAGCCATTCCTTAGGGTGGGTTCATTCTCTCCAGGTTGCACTTTTCTTAGTGCTGGAGGAATGGCCCAGGGTGGGGAATGGTCTAGGTTCATCAATAAGGGACAGACATTCCTTAGGGTAGACTCATTCTCTCCAGGTTACACTTTGTTTAGTGTCGTAGGAATGGCCCAGGGTGGGGAATGGTCCAGGCTCAGAAATCAGGACAATTATTCTTCCTTGCTTGAGAAGAA
This sequence comes from Picea glauca, assembly GCA_000966675.3. Taxonomy (NCBI): domain Eukaryota; kingdom Viridiplantae; phylum Streptophyta; class Pinopsida; order Pinales; family Pinaceae; genus Picea; species Picea glauca. Next base: position 489,242 of record JZKD02S1786140.1, read on the forward strand.
TAGTCCAAATAGCTCAGTATTGATGTCTTATATTCTTGAGGGAAGATACTCTTCCAAGATCTCACATATGTGAGTGGAAGAATGGCCCAGATGATTCAGTTTATATCATAACATTGTTTCTATGTAGGTTGATATGAGATGATTGTTATGAAGACCGTATGTTTCTAGACAGTAGATGTATACTACTGTAGTGGATGTGTTCCACTGTTTGATCAAGTATCGGTGTGGTACTCGGTGTGGTAGTATACCACTGGATTTTAGTTGTGTACTACTATGGATAGATACATTTGTGTTCTATTGAATGATATTGTTCTGATTGCCTTGAAAACTATCAACATTGTTGAAAATAATTATCAGCCAGATGAATGTTCAATGAACAGAGATTTCCCAGACAGAAAATGGTTCAGAACATTTACTCTTCTAGATTAGAAGAATGGCTCTTGTGTCACTCTGTGGAGTGAGCATCATGTTTGATTACTCAAATAGAGTATGGTTTCGAGAGATGATGCAGCTGATGACACTGATGATGATGATGGTCCTCATGATCTAGTCATAAGATAGTCTATACAACTATGTTGATGTTACCAGGTGAATGGAATGTTTGTGCTCAATACCATTACCTGTAATACCTCCCTAGCTAGGAGGGAGTGTTGATATTATGGTAGTTGCATGAGGTATATACCTCCATGTGTAAACCCGACGAGAATAGAATATTATGGAAGAAAGAAGAAACCCTAATGAGTTGGCTAATAACCCTAGAAGACATGTCAACTCAAGAAGATAACTTGTATTAGGTTATTAGCCTCCAAGAGAAGAAGTCGGCCAGAAGAAATAATATATACTGAACAAAAAGATACTCAAAATGAGAAGTTGGCCCAGGAAGTTAGCCAGAATTACTATAAATACAGGAGGCCAATCTTCATTCTGGTAGGCAGTCTCAAAATTGCGGAGAAACACTTGTGCTCACTGCAATGCCCAGTTTTGTGCACAGGTTTGGAGGAGAGCTGCCATTGCAACTGCTGCAACTAGTCGATCACGTTTGGCTTGGACTATCTCTTGGTTAGGGTTTGGACTATCTTATCAACTCTTATTGATGCGCTATCCTTGGGGAAAGGTGCGCTACCCTTTGTTTGGCTATCTAGCCTAGGGTTTGCTCCAGAGTGATTCTCTATCAAGGTTAAGGTGCTCGAAGGGTGGCTTCGGCCTATGGTTGGGTGACAATAGCGATATTTTCAATGGTAAAACGATCACATCCATTATATTCTAACACCTCCATCACCTTAAATTCCCCAAGTTAATGTGACTATTTCTCTAACAACCACTTATGGATCCTTCAACCACTACATGCCACATGTCCCAAAAGAAAATATCTTCTATCACCCTTCATTTATCTCCATGCCTCTGTGAATAATTTCCTAGCTTAGTCGCTTTTAATATTTGTTTATAATTATGCGAGGTCCTCTCTCTCTCTCTCTCATTTTTTCATACAATTCCATGGTCCTCACTGGAATAATGTAATTTCCATTCATATTGCCCTATTTCTAGTAATATCCCTCAAAATATGACAAACCCAAAATTGATGAAATCACAAAATGCATTCCTCAAATAATTTCGTGACACATATGGGTTGATTGGAAGAGCCCATTACACTCTAATATTATATTTTGGCTTTGTGATTTTGTTTTTTGTTTATAGGATTTTTTCATTAGGATTCTTTCTAAATTCATGCTAGAAAAGGCTCGAGTAAGAAGGGAATTTTGAGTGCCCCTTATCCCACTATAGTATTCACACCTCTCCACACTATTGAATTATAGAGGGGATAGATGACATGGGAACACTGCTCTTACATCCACTTTGTAGGGGATTTTTAATGCACAACTCGTTGATCTCCAAGAGATTCAATGAACGATGCACCTCATCTAGCACTAGCTTCCTACAAGTCCTCCTACTCACTCTAAGTGATCCTTATGCAAAAATTTCCACAACATTTAATAAGTACTTAGGTAGTGTATGCATCACTATTGGATATATATGCATATACATCCATTGATGTGTATATTGCAACAATGTTATCGTAAATGTTGTAAATATTAGTGCATAAGGCCCACCCTCACTCTTTCCCTAGGTGTATAGAGATACTCTTGCATCACCATTATAATATTACATGATCACACATCTCAAAAAACATTACATAGATGGCACAAGTTTTGTAATTACAAGTATAATAACTTTGTTTCAACAAGTTACATAAACTATGGAGACAAACTGATAGTGGATGCAAATAGAAACATGTCAAAAAAGGCAGCATAAGAGAAATTGAGATAGAGAAGCAATAAAAAACAATATAAAACAAATTATTTCTAGAGGTTTCCATAATTGGATTTATTAATTAATGAACATTTTTTTCCAATCTATATGAAACATTGCTAAATCTACCCCATGGTTGAGGCTGTAGACCATGACCAAAGTGGAGATGAGTGAATGGTTAAGTGTTCAAGTTTTGGGTTTGGTTGAATCTATTTTTCACCCATTCCAAATGAATGAAATAGTCATATTACTATTAGAACCATATAACTACCATGATACCTCTTAGGGAATCTCTTCTAGGCATCTCACCTAACCTCTGATCAATGAAAAACCTCTTTCTCTTATCCAACAACAAAACAAGGTTAAGATATCATTTATTTTGTATACAATCACTCAGGAATCCATCCTCTCTAATGCTCTAGTGTAGATGTGAAGAATATGAGGCACTATTAATATCTTTGGGAAAACACGAAATTGGTATATCTTGGTTCGTTTGCAGTCAAAGGTTGGTTTGGACAAGTGGGTAATGGGGTTTGAATATGCACTTCCTCTCTTGTCACTTTACAAAAATAAATTATCCTTAAAAGAGTTGAATCTATCTTATACTCTCCATCGAAACCCCTTATCCTACCCCAAGCTCATACACCTCTCAAACTCTTAGGTTTCCCAGTGCATATTATAGAAAATTATAGCCATGAAGAACCACATTGGGTTTCTTGCAACATGAGGTGGAGTGGAATAAATATAATATAGATATCTAAGAAAAAAAAATCTTCACATTTCTCCCATGTATTAGGAATATGTACTTTCCCAAGGATATGACATATATTCTTGATACCCATAAGTCAAAGGTAGGTGGGAGATATATTTAATGAAACATCATGGAATATGTACTTTCCCAAGGATATGACATATATTCTTGATACCCATAAGTCAAAGGTAGGTGGGAGATATTTTTAATGAAACATGGGAAAAATGGTAGTACTTCTCTGAGGACATGGAGTAGTAATTTTATGAAGGGTTATTCTCCCACAAATTATGTTTGCTCTTCCCCTTTTGGAATGATAACCATCTTGTTTATTCTCGAGAAACTTTTAACCATTGGTTAACCAGGCCTCGTCTTGGGCTTCAAGCCAGGAATACTTACAAAACATTTAACATTATGAGTTATTATAACTCAGCTTCTCACTTGATCCCTATCCAAATAATCACACCATTACAAAATGTTTATTATTTACTCTAATACAATCTAGGGTTTAAAAATGAAGTTTTAGACTACTTCTGAAAGCATCTCAAAGATTTACCATATGAAAAAGACTAGTTATGCTCTTTCAATGTGAGAGAAGATTTTTCCCATAGTTATGAAAAATCGAATGAAAATATTTTATGTACTCAACCGTTCATTGGAAACTCAACCCCTAAAATCTCTAAAGCAAAGACAAATGGAAACCCACTCTCAATTGCTATTGTAGAAATAAGAAGAGTATTCCCTAGACCAAGTGGTCCATGTATCAAGAGACCCCAAGGACATTTCACTCTTTTTCTTGTAACACCGTAATGGAATCTTCATCTAGATCATTATTTCATCGAGAACATCCCATACATCCCCTTCAAAATAAATTCATAGAATCATGATACTTGTTAACATTTTTCAGTCAAAAACACGTTTTCATTTTTTGATTTTTCAATATTCACTAACATGTTCATATCCAATATATACATAACATACAATATGTATCTGAAAAATTGGAAGACATAGGAGACACTAGGGAAAAATTGGAGGACTAGGGAGACACTTTTATATCTAATTTTGGAAGACATATTTTATGTTTTTTTAAATAATTATTTATTAAATAATTTTTAAATATTAGTTTAATTGATTAAATCATTTAATTAAAATTGATAATTAATTTATTTTTTAATATTTAATATGATGTAAAATTTCTTTATAATTTTTACACGGATTTATAAGAACCAACTTTAGCATTGAATATTTCCCAAAACATCCAAGAATCTCTTATCTTTGTGGTGTTATGGTTACTAATTTTATGTGGTGTCAATTTAATGTGAATTTAAAGTTTTGCTTTCAATTATTTATTTTTAAATTTTAATGACATGGTTAGTATATTTATCTTGTTTAAATTTTAATGATATTTTAAAAAAAAATTATTTTCTTTATAATGATATTTTTATTTTATTTTTGAAAGAAATTAGTTAATAAGTAGATAAATTTAATTTAAATTTTAATGACATGGTTAGTATATTTCTCATTATATTTTTATTTTATTTTTGAAAGAAATTAGTTAATAAATAGATAAATTTAATTTAAATTTTAATGACATGGTTAGTATATTTATCTTGTTTAAATTTTAATGATATTTTTAGCTTTTGAAAAGAGTTATTTTAAATTTTAAATATTTATTTCCTTTATAATGATATCTTTATTTTATTTTTGAAAGAAGTTAATTAATAAGTATATAAATTTAATAGGAATTCTGTTAAAAATATAATTCCACTTAATAGAAGGTAATTTTAACCATAAAATTTATTCTATAATTTTATTATGATTAAATAAATATAATTATGACTTTCAATAAATTTAATTTCCTATTAAATTTAAATAAGAATAAAAAAATAATAATTTTGATTAAATTTTTCTTAAAAATGTTTAATGAAAAACACAATTTTTTTGGATGTTCCAAAATATTACTTTTTATTTGTTGGGTTGATAAAATAAAATTCATTTGCATAATTAGTGAAGATCGACACAAACTCTAACCACTTCCAATTTAGAACCTTCCACTTGCATTCACATGATTGGTCACTACAACATGACTCTCCCCGACCTTCTCCTGCTAAATCCCTCACTCCTCTTTAAATCCCTAACACCTAAGTGCACCACGTTATGAGATCTTCCTACAAGCATTTCTCCTCACATCCCCTCAATTTAGACTGCGCCCTATAGTCCTCGCTAGTTAATGAATTGGATATTGTAAGGTCTTCGACTAGATGGGCATAGAGACCTTCTCCTAAGTCCTCAAGGAGACAAAACTTGGGGTTGCTCTGACACCCAAATTGGGCAAGTGGACACCTTGGGCATGCAAATGCGTCAAGGATATTTCCTAAGTATGAAGTGAACAAGAGATTAGGGCACGCCGACATGAGGGGCACACCAAGGTTGGGTGCATCGGTCCCAAGGGGCATGAAGGTTGACAAGCGCATGGGTTCGTTTAAGCGACCAAGTCTGCGAAGGGGTGAAACAATTTGTTTAGGAGACAATGTCTACGAAGGGGCATGATGATTTGTTTGGACACATGTGTTCGTGAAGGGGTGCAACACCCCCAAAGGATGTGACAGTTTAAGATGGTGACCTTTGGAGTCCCTATAAGAGAACAAGGGAACACAACCAATGAAAGAAGATTTGGAGGAAAATAAGAGAAGGAAGAGCTCTGTGGTTCTAAGGCAGATGAAGAGGGCGAGCTCCCTCAAGGATCCAAGTTACTCCACTTGGAAGGACCTGTGTTGCCTTGAGGAGGATTCGATGGACATAGTTGGGCGAGATTCTCTTGGGAAGATTTTGGGAAGTCTGGAAATGCAGGTTTATTGGAGGCATGTGTGAGGCAGAACCAAAATCTGTGAAGTTTGTGAAAACAAAGAGATAACAAGTCTGTGATTGAGGGCACATTGGAGGTGCACCACAGGAGGTTTTGAATATGGTTGTGATAGATATTCTTGGTGACAAATCTATGTATGAGTGTCTTGGTGGGGTGAGTCGAGTCATTTGACTCTCTCAAAGTTGTAAGATGAGCCGATAGTGTTCATCTTGTAATTGTTTTACAATAATAAAGACTTAGCTGGGTGTTAGGCACAATTTGTTTCTCCCACACTATATCTATGTTTCTCTTGTCTATTTCATTTTTTTTCTCTTGGCTTCTCATGCTCATGGATGTATGCTTAGATACGATTAAGTGTTAAACTATTAACAATTGTCTAAGTATAGAAGAGTTGCACTAGAGTAGGAGTATGACTCGTCGGTAGCCTAGAATGGAGTATGGGTATGTTCTAGGTGAAGAGGCATAGTCTATATGAAGTATCCTTGGTGGTGTCAAGCATCCAAGTGAGAAACATCACGGTGCAACATGCCCTTGAGAGGTGCAGGATCGCAAGATTTGGCTAGGCACACTCTAGAGACATGACATATGGTATCAGAGCAAATTTGTTGCAGATTTTGGAGAAGAGTTAATGAGCTCTTCACCACTATCTTGATAATAGATGGTATCAGGGAAGTTTGGTGCTCTTCACCACTTTTGCATTCACAACAATTGTGGTGGGGCACACTTTTTGAGAAGGTTGTTTCTTGGAAAGGAAGTTCATTGGGAATGTTCATAGACTTGGTGAATGGTTCGATGAAGTGAATTTATTCATTACATACTTTGCATCATACTTACGATAAAGGTTCAATTGATAGTGTGATGGGAAGGTTAAGCTTGACGCACACCTTGAAGAGACAAAGAACAAAGTTTCTGGTGAGACGAAGCACTTGGACAGTGTGGGTGACGAAAAAAAATCATCGCAACGTTCATCGCAGAATTGATTGTAGACTTGATTGCAGAGCCATGATTGGTTTGCTTGATTCATGATGGAATTTAGTACCAGACCTATTATGCACACCTTGGAGATACCAGGCACAAAATTTATTTGGTGAACCGAGCACTTGGGAAAGGCAGATGTGTTGGACTAAGATTTCCATTAGAACAAAAACTATAGACGTTAGTCTCTGCCACAATCATCAGAGTTAGGATCCATGAGATGGGGTTAAGCCATGTGTGAAACTAGCGGGAAGTGTTGAACCCAATGTCTAAAAATCCCCCCCCAATGGTTTTCGGGTGAATTTTGAACTTGAGACTTGTTACTATGATACCATTTGTTGGACTACGATTTTCGTTAGACCAAAAACTTGAGGTGTTAGTCTTCACCATAATTGTCGGAGTTAGGATCCATGAGAGGGGGTTAAACCATGTCACAAAACTTGTGAGAAGCATTGAACCCAATGTCCAAGAAGATGAACGCAAGATTTTTCACATGACTTGTCGCAGATCTAACCTCAGAAGTGTTCCTAGAAGAGAACACAGAGGGTCATCATAGAAGTGATCGCGAAGGGGGGTAATTCTGGGTTGCAGCAAGGTGAAGCACTTGGGTGTGTTGGATGTCCTAGGGAGATTGAGAGAAGCTTCATAGTAGGAAGTTGGTTGGGCACATTTCCATCATGATGTCTTTGTGCGATGCATCACCGAGAAATCCAGTTAAGTTGAGTTGGGTTGTTCAATGGGTAGACCGAAGCCTTTGGACGAGGTAACTCTTTGTAGATGTACAATAGTGATTTAGAAGTGGTATGGATTGACAATCAGGCAGTGGATGCATGGTTCCTTGAAGCAGAATTAGTCAAGGTGCAGATATGGAGAGACATTAGAGATAAGTCTGTATAGTTTCATGCGAAGTTTGAGACTTATATGGATTTCAGAAGTGGACGGATGGAATCAACCTTGTATCATGACGAAGGTGTTGTAGGTTTATGGAGTTGAAAACTATGATTGAGGCGATTTAATGTAGAGATTTAGTTTCTTGGGCAAGTGAAGGTACAAGATAACAGACTTAGAACATGGTTTCAATGAGGGATGATGTTTATAAAGGTACAATTGTTTTTGAGTTCTTGCATTTTCTAAGTTTGTGGTGAGTTATTTGAATGGAAGATGAATGACTTGGTGGTTCAAGTGCATTCTGTTTCCATGGTGAAAACCGACAGACTTGAGGGTGACACAAGTGGTGTAGATTTGAAGAAGTTTTGTAGTAGTTTGGGACGTGTTTCTTGGATGAATGTGTAGAGAGATTAGGACAACGTGATTGGACATGTCTTGTGGTGGACTTAGGAATATTTGGATGAAACCATGGAGGTGGATTGACAAATCTGTTTAAATCTTGGATGAGGCGTGTTGGACAACTTGTTATAGTGAAGTGGCTAGTGAAGATTGTACATCCCTCCTTTGAGAGGATGGATGAGGTGCATTGGTGTTTGGTGCCTTAGCTAGATTCATTGGGTCATGTGATGACTTGATAGTTTCCATGACAATTCCATAGTTTGGATGCTTACAGAGGGTGTCAAGTAGTTTCATTGTAGGAGATAGATGGAGTCAGTAGAGAAGTTGTCCAAGAATTGTTGACAATCAACCTGAATGGGAAAAATGTAGACTAAGTGACTTGGGTGTTGTTTGCTCTCCTTTTATATGGGACATTGGATGAGGTCGAGTTCACCTTGGTGACTTGTAGATGATTTTGTAATGGCTTAGAGATCCGATGGGGGTCTTTGGTTGAAGTCGGTAGAAGTATTGGTGTGAACATGCCTAAGTCATGGAAGTTCTTTGAGGTGAGTCATTCTACTTGGATCACTTTGGAGTGTTCATTGGGACATTTTGAGGAGTGAGGGAATGTTGGCCACACTCATTGCAGATGTTGATTTTCATTGAGGTGACTTAATGAAACGAGACAAGTAGAGGACTTGTCTTTGTTTGGAGGATTGTGTAGACAAGAAGATTACAACATGAATTGATTACTCGAGAATGAGTGTTTCTCTTGCTTTGGGTAGCAGGTTGAGGGTGAAGCCTAAAAATTGCAAGGAATAGCGAGGTAGTTGTAATAGCATGTTTGGGTGATGAAGTAGTGGGGCAAAGGAAGTCTGGACATGCAGTTCTTAGGGAATATTGAATAATTGTTCCATGAGGTGGAAAGTGGAGTCAATTTTATGTGCATTACTTTGTTTTGGGGAGACTTCATAGTGCAATGAGGTGAGGGGAGACCTTGCCTTGGTTTAAGGGTTGTGCAAACAAATCAAATTTTAAAAATAATTGACCAGTTTGTGCATGAGGGTGTACAATATCAAGGAGTGTGATGGTTGGTCTGGCCATTCAACTCGATCATGACTTGGGTGAAAATAACAATATGATAAGGGGGTCAATAGTACATACATGAAAATAGGTTTGAAGGGAAACACTTAGACATTGTGGAGGATCTCCTTGATTAATATTGGAAGATGAAAACAATAGTGAGGCAAGGATGCAAACTTTCCTTAGTCTTTGGAATTAGACATAGTGATGAAGATGTGATAGGAAAGACCAATATCAGGTAAGGGGAGGCACATATTAATACTTGGACGCGACAGTTGGATTGATCACCCGACTAGTAGAGGACTTGAGACACGCAATGTGCAGAGACATGGCATAATTTGTTGAAGTATGGGCGTAGAAACAAGATCAAAAGAGTTCAACAAACCAAAAAAAAAATTAAGTGAAAGGGGAAGTAGTCAGTTGTAGTAGGAAATGATAACAACAATAGAGCCAAACAATAGCAAGGAAACAACATCACAAAAAGAGAGTGAAACAGAGTTGGGTGAATTTCATTCTTGGATTTTGGTGAAGTGACCGCATTGACTAAGGAAGCAGATCATGTGGATTTGGATGCAGTATAATTTGGTTCGTGGAAACTTGGGGTTTCCACTTTGTAGGGAAGCTTGGGGTTTCTGGTTAGCAAGAAACCTTGGGTTATTAGTAGACTTAGTTGTAGTGGAGGCATTATTTCATGTGGAGACTTGGAGATCACATTTTTTGTATATGTTGTCGAGGAAGAAAATGCCTTGAGGTGGGGGAGGATGTAAGGTATTCGACTAGATGGGCATGGATGCCTTCATCCAAGTATTCAAGGAGATGGAACTTGGGGTTTCTCTGTCACCCAAATTGGGAAAGTGGATTCCTTGGGCATGTAAACATGCCAAGGGGATTTCCTAAGTATGAAGTGGCCAAGGGATTGGGGCATGCCGACATGAGGGGCGCACTAAGGTTGGGCATGTCATTCCCAATGGGCATGATGATTGACAAGCACATGGGTTCGTTTAGGTGACCGAATCTGCGAAGGGGTAGAACTATTCATTTGGGAGACCGAGTTTGATAAGGGGAACAACACTTCATTTGGACACATGGGTTCATGAAGGGGCATGAAAACCCGAAAGGATGCAACGGTTTGTGATGGTGACCTTGGAGTCCCTATAAGAGAACAAGGGTGCAAAATCAAGGAAATAATATTTGGAGGAAAAGGAGAGAAAGAGTAGCTTAGTGGCTCTAAGGAAAACAAAGAGGGAAAGCTCCCTCAAGGAGCCAAGTTGCTCCACTTGGGAGGAATTGTGTTTCCTAGAGGAGGATTCACTAGATAGATTTGGGTGAGCTTCTCTAGGGCCAATTTTGGGGAAGTCTGGAAACATAGGTTTTTTGGAGCCATGTGTGAGGTAGAACTGAAATCTATTAAGTCTGCCGAAACGAAGAGAGAAATTTTTTATGGTTGAGGGCATGTTTGATGTGCACTATAGGAGGTTGTGAAGATGGTTGCGACATAGATTATTTATGACGGATTTATGTATGAGTGTCGAGGTGAGGTGAGTCATTTGACTCTGTTGAAGTTGTAAACTGAGTCGATAGTTCTCATGTTTTAACTATTTTGCAATAAAAAGGACTTAGCCAAGTTTTAGGAACAGTTTGTGCCATCTACACTATATCTAGTTTCTCTTGCTTGTTTCGTTTTTGTTCTCTTGGCTTCTCATGTTCATGGATGTATGCCTAAATATGATGACAAGTTAAAATATTAACAATTGTCTAAGTATACAAGAGTTTCACTAGAGTAGGAGTGTGACTCACTGTTAGTCTATAATGGAGTATGGGTATGCTCTAGGTGAAGAGGTGTAGTCTAGTTGAAGTATCATTGGTGTTGTAAATCATCCAAGTGAGAAACGCCGTGGTGTCGCACACTCTCAAGAGTTGCACGATCAAAATATTCAACTAGTGACATATATCATCATGGGGAACCATAATATTACCTGGAATCAACTTAATTTGTTGTTTATCTCAAACTTCAGCAATCTCATAAATTCTAGTTTTCACATCATTTCAAATACACCTTTGTTGTCTATCATTCCATCGAATTCTTTTCCTATTATTAAGCTGTGATAACTAATCTATTGTTGAAGGGATATTGTTTGGATGTTTTACTTGTTGATTTTAGTGGATAGAATTCCATGTTATAGAAAAAAATTGTTACAACCATAGGGATGTCATAATTCTTTGTTGATAACACTCTTTTACAACCCTCATTTGACATCAAAATATTGGTTTAAACAATGGAATATTGTTCACTAATTTTAAGCTTTGTTATCCAATATCATATGATGATTTTGATGGTCTAATTTGCATATGTTATAATTGTATTGTTGCAGATATATCACTTTTATATGCTTAAATTTTGGGACAACAAGGTTTCTTGGTAATTTCCCTCTTGTCTTAGGGCTTATTTAATCACATTGTCTTGTTTAGGGTTATCTAACAACTGTTTTGCATGTACTATTTGTTGGAAACCTTTCCTTGACTTGCAATGACTCTCCAACAAGCCTCAAGACCTTGTAATAGTGACATACAATGGTGGTTCCTTTAGCTCTTGGCCTCTTCCGTTGCAATCCCCCTAGGGGCATCCCTTTTGATGGAATTGTCCTTCACTAAATTGAGGGTGATATCTATTGAGGTGAGAGTGATAGGTATCCTAAATTGTGTCACGCATTTATTCCTTGGGTTTGAATTTTCCCAAACTACAAACTATGCAAGAAGATGCACTTCTAACTCCTAATTGAATTAATATATTTTCTTTTCTCCTTAGGAATTCATAGCAGGTAGAACTAAATACCATGATATTCCTCACCGAAGGAATTCAACCATGCCACATTTCATAAGGATCCTTGTTCCCAAGAGCATGAGACAAACTCCTATTTTTCACATATACTGCACATAGAACTGCATCAACCCAAAACATCAATTTTACATTTTTGAAAAACATCATGGAACAAACCATATTTAAGAGAGTCATGTTCATTCTTTTAGATGCACAATTCCGTTTAGGATTGTATGGAACTGTGGTTTGATGTTGAAACCCATGTTGAAAAAGATAGTTTTCATATTCATTAGATGTATATTCTTTTCCATTGTCAGTATGAAGAGTGTCAATATGTTATTATACTTCATTTTGGATCCAAACATGAAAATTTTAAAAGTTTCAAAAGCCTATGTTTTTTTATTTTATTTCAACAAGTACACCCAACACATCCTGGTGTAATCATAAATAAAATAAATGATATATTTATTTCCATTAGTAGATACAACATGAATACGAGCACACAAATTAGAATGTATCAATTCAAGTTTTCTACAAGCTTTGGAAGTGAAATCATGGAAATGCTTGTTTTATTTGTTTGCCAAGGATACAAGCATTACTTTACTTCAATTTCCTAGGAATAATAGGAAAACCAGAAACACCATTCCTTTTCAACAAACATAGATTGTCAAAATTAGTGTGTCCAAATATATCATGCCACAAGAGACCATATGGAAATTTACCTTCATCATGGTGAGAGAGGTATGCAAAATTATGTGCATGATCAGATGCCCCTTTCGATTTCAACAATATTTCATCCTTGACTCTTGTCATAATGACCATATTGTCGGAAGCCTTCCTTATTTCAAATTTGTGTGACGCCCCATTTTTAATCCCCAATGTAGCATTGCATAATTTTAAATATTATGAATGGTTGGGGGCCAAGCAATGTAATATGTAAAAATTGTACATTGAAAATAATAAAATGAAATACACCATCTGTTGTAGACGAGTAAGGACTACAGTAATGGGTGGCTATTATTCCACAAGAGATAAGGCTTAGTGGGGGTTTGAGGGGTTTCAATATGCCTTGATTATTAATCCATATTCATTAATCATCTTCACATTTATAGATTTATCCCTTTGACTTATTAATCACTCAATCATTGAATTGATGTAAGAGGTTCGGTGAGGAATTCATCCCACTTAGTTATGACAACATCATGGGTTGAGTGTAATGATCCTTTCAGAGTGGGGGTGGGGAGAGTAAGAGTCAAAAAAGAAAGGGAGAAGAAGGAATTTGAGTAGGAAGGGAGACACATTTTCATAGTTAGCAACAATGGAGGAAAACCATATTGGAGTGTTGTGAAAGAGTGTCCAACCATACTGGGTACTAAAGAAGGCTTGCTAAAGCTGGTAATTATGTCGAGAATGAGGATGTTATGCTTGTGAGAGATTCTTGTTGATGAAATTACCCAAGAACAAGTGAGTTTGTTGTGTGAGCACCCTTGTTGCGGTTGGATTCCCTAAATCCCCCAATAGATATATTCCTAACCGGTTTGTGTTATATGCCTAGAGGGGATGAAGATTGTCTGAGGGACTATGGTGAAAAGAAGGAAATATGATCCCTTGGGTTGTGCATACTAATGGGGAAGACATTTGGGTGGTTGTAATTGTTGTATGAGTAATCTCACTATGTTTTAATGGGTATTTGAGTTGTTACAATGGACTATAAGATCTTGTCCATCCTTCTGGACTCATAGACTTGGCTCAATGATGGCTTGTTGCAAAGAGAATTGGTGCAATAGAGCCTATGGTTGGGAGGAAAATCCTTCATCTATATTCAATTGTGTAAATTTTTTTAAGAGATAAGTGTTTTGATCAATATGTTATTTAGTGTTATATGTTTTGTATATAGGGATAACATATCTTTCTTTAATATAATGCATACCAGACATTACCAGAGATGATTGAGCATGACAGTAAGGTTCTAGGGTTAGGGTTTCATCCGCCCTGGTGCACTCAGCCGCCCCCACAGGGGCACAATGATTCTGAGGGAGGGGGGGCTAAGAGTCCCCTCCTATAGTGAGGCAATGATGCATAGAAACAATGAAGGGATTTATAGGCGCCCAATCTTCAAGCCTCCCCCAGATCTTCGATCGAAACTTATTTCTGAGGGCATATTCAAGGACCGAGAGATGGACATTGATTTGGGGAAAAAACCAACTGCAGCAAGCACGACATGACCATGGATACTAGGGAAATGCATCCCCCAAGCTCCACAAGCCTCAAAATACATCGTCAACACACCCAAGATTGAGGAACAAAAGAAATACATGAGAGACTATGCTTTAGTTGGGAAATTCCTAGGGCTCTGACCCTTAGAAAAGGAACTGGTAAAATGGATACACCAATGGTGGAAGACCAAAGGCCACTTCGATTTGCAGCTGGGCTCCAAGGGATTTTTTACCATAATCCTGCACAACTTAGAGGACATAAATCACATATTCGCTGAAGGACCATATTTATTTAACTCGACGGGTCTCTTCTTGCGATTTTGGATGGAAAAACTCATTCCTGAATCAGAGGACTTCACACATTCCCTAGTGTGGTTAAGGCTCTATTCCTTTCCCCAAGAGTTCTGGCTGGAAGAGGTCCTAGCGAGCATTGGAAACACCATTGGAGTGTATGTCAAATCCTCAGAAACCACAAAGCAATGAAGATACACCTCCTACATGTGCATATGCATCTATCTAAACATTTCAAAGCCACTACCATGATCCATTGCTCTGGAATACCAGGATGAGAACTGGATGCAAACCATTGACTATGAGCACATTCCGTTCAGATGTTGAAAATGTTATGAGCATGGGCACCTTTTCAGGGACTGCCCCCTCAACACACTAAGAAAAGAGGGAAACCTAGAAGTAAACAAAGACAAAGATGGCTTCATCCCTGTGACAGGCAAGTGCAGACAAGGAGGCAGGTGACCAACCGCCCAACCTAATAAGGAGCTGACCACAAGCAACCAATTTGAGATTTTGCAACAACAACCAAAGGGAATGGATGCCTCACAGGCCTCACCATAGAGAAAACACCTCAAAACCCGACGAAAGGGTAAGAAAAGGAAGCCCCAGGTCAAACAAAAATCATTCCTCCAACCAGCTCCAATGCCGCAGCCCTGGAACCTTTAGAGATTGAAGACGAGGATGCAGAAATGGAACTAGATGAGAAAGACCTAGCATGCGTTGACTTAGAGCATCTAGAACATGCTTACAGGCACCAAAAACTTTACACCCTCCCCCCAGATCAACTAAGAAAAGTTTACAATATATTCCTCAACTCCTCATCAGGCTCCACCGCCAGATCCAGTGCAGGATTGGGAATCCAAGGAAATACGCAAAAATAACAATGCAAATCTCAGAAAGATGAAAATAAAAGAGGAAGAAAATCCACCAGTAAGCTTGTCCAGGAGATAGGACATTTCATGGTTAACTCAGGTCAGATATATCTCATATTTGATAGTTTTCCACCCCTCCCCTCCCCATCCTCATCATGAATATCATCTCCTGGAATATAAGGGGACTCAAGGGTCGTAGTAAGCAGAAGATACTATGGGATATGATCATTGCAGAAAAACCAGGCATAATGATGCTCCAAGAAAAACAATGCATAATGGAAGATATGGATAAGATCCTTTTGAGCTGCTGGAAGCAAGGGAAAGGCATCTACATGACAACCATGGGTGCAGTAGGAGGGCTGGCTCTCCTTTGGAACCTGAGCTCAGTCATTCTGGAAAATTACTTTACAACCAAATTGTAATATAACAGATATAAAAAGTTTGCAGAACATAAATAAAATGCTAGAAATGGAAGAATAACAGTAATATAACCAGCGGAATCTCCACAATAACACATAAATGATATAAGAACAACAATAGAAATAACACTTTGATTCAGAAAGAAATGTTCACGGGCCTCTTCGAGGGGGAAACCTCCAGTCGAGCAATGTTTTGTTACAATAATCTCCCATATAGGGTTTTCATACCCTCGACCCTTATTTATACTAAATATGTCTATCAAGAGAAGCATCTAGAGGAAGATCCTTCAAGAAGCGGAAGCTTCTATTAGGTCTTCTTACATCCGCCTTATTATATTTTATTGAATGGCCTTATTAATATTGACCTTTATTACATCTGAATATATTTCTCTACTTATGTGTGGGTTAGGACCCTAACATGTCTGTCCCCTTAAAAATAGCCTTGTCCTCAAGGCTTGAGATGTGGAAACTGCTGCAGAATGGTAGCTGGTTCCCAAGTGGCATCTGCTGGGGTTGTATCTTTCCACTGGACTAGCACTTCCTTGATGGTTCTCTGATGCATGCGACACTCATGCTGGTCCAAAACTGCTTCTGGCTGTAGCCAAATGGATCCTTCTTCAACTAACACTGGAAGGTTGGTTTGAATTTGGCACCTAGTTCCAATCACCTTCTTTAAGAATGAAACATGAAAAATAGGATGTAGCTTCGAATGAATGGGAAGAGCTAACTGATAGACGACTTATCCCACACGCTTGAGAACTGTATAAGGACCATAAAATTTAGGTGCTAGCTTCTGACAATGCTCGGCCTTGAGGGAAGTTTGCTTGTATGGTTGCAGTCACAGAAACACCTGATCCCCTTCTGCAAATTTACTTTCAGAGCGACTTTGATCTCCTTTTTGCTTCATGCGATTCTGTGACATGACCAAGTTCGCTTTGAGGGTATGGAGAATATCCTCTCCAACTGTAAGTGTTTGGTCAACCGCCTAGACCTTCGAGGTACCCGGTAAGTATGAGAGAACTGAAGGTGGATTCTATCCATATACCGCTTCAAAAGGAGTCATGCGTGTAGTTGTATGGTAGGAAGTGTTGTACCACCATTCATCTAGGGGTAACCATTGAGCCCACTGATTTTTATTTTCAGAGGGAAAACACCTCAGATATGTTTCCAAACACTTGTTGACAACTTCCGTTTGACCATCAATCTGGGGATGATAAGCTGTGCTGAGATGCAATTTGGTTCCCTGTAGCTTGAACAATTCTTGCCAAAAATTTCTTGTGAAAGTTGGGTCACGATCAGAAACAATAGAGTGTGGCATGCCATGAAGCTTGAAGACCTGGTCCATGAAAATTTGAGCCACTGTGGATGCAGTAAATGGGTGTTGAAGAGCGCAGAAATGAGCATACTTTGAAAGGCGATCCACAACCACCATTATGACTGATTTATTTCCCAATTTGGGTAAGTTGGTAATAAATTCCATAGAGATATCCTTCCAAATAGCAGGTGGAATCGGAAGCGGTTGTAGTGTGCCCAAAGATTTGACTATTTCTCCCTTGTTGTGTTGACACACATCACATTCAATGACAAAATTATGAATGTACTATTTCATACCATCCCAGAAAAAAGAACGTTTGACCCTGTCATAGGTTTTGGTGAACCCGGAGTGCCCCGCTGTGGGTGTAGCATGAAGCTCATAAAGTACCGTGGATTTAAGC
>JZKD02S1786140.1:507040-528919 GCA_000966675.3 Picea glauca
GTGCTGAGAGAGTAGATGGAGAACTCGATCCACATGAGTAAGATGGTTTGTCTAGGTTTTTCTATAGATGAGGATATCATCAAAGAAAACTAAGACAAAATGACGAAGAAAGGGATGGAAGACATGATTCATGAGGCTTTGGAAGGTGGAGGGGGCATTACACAAGCCAAAGGGCATGACCAAAAAATCATAGTGGCCCTCATGAGTTTGAAAGGTCGTTTTGGGAATGTCTGCCTATTTCATACATATCTAGTGATAGCCTGAGCGAAGATCAAGTTTAGTAAAGAATTGGGCACCACTCAATTCATCCAGGAGGTCATCAATGACAGGAATGAGAAATTTATCTTTAATGGTCAGTTTGTTGAGGGAACGGAAGTCAGGACACATTCTCCAAGAAACTTCTTTCTTCAGGACCATGACTACAGGAGAATAGTAAGGGATCATACTAGGGTGGATAACGCCTGCATTAAGGAGTTCCTAGACCATTTTTTCAATTTCATTTTTTTTGTGAAAAGGGCTGGCGATACAGACGGATATTGGGAGGAAGGATTCTGGGTACAAGGGGAATGGAATGATCATGAACACCGCAGGAAGGAAGGAGTCCTTGGGAAGTGGAAAATACCATTTGATTTTTAGAAATGAGGGCTTGGAGGTCTTGCGGCATTGGGGGTGTCTCTATTGCTTGTATGGCATGGAGTTGGGCAATGACACCAGAATGACCTTTTTTGAGCAGCTTTTCCATGCGATGTGAACTAATGACCTCAGGTGAACCAACAATGATGCCTTGGAATTTATATTGGTGGCCTTCCTAGTCGAATTTCATGGTTAATTCCTTAAAATCCATGAGAATGGGACCCAAAGTCCTTAACCAGTCTGCACCCAACACAATGTCGCAATTGCCCATGTCTATAGCAAACATATGGGATTTTAGGTGGTAGTCACCAATTTGGAGACGCACATTTTCACAACGCCCTCCACATTTCATGGAACCACCATTGGCAATCATGATTTGGAAATTGTTTACGACATGGATGTAGCAATGAGTTTCTTGGGAAATGCGACAATGAATAAAATTATGTGTTCTTCCACTATCAACCAGAATGATTACCTTTCGATGCTTGATGTAACCGATTAACTTGAGGGTTTGGGGGGTGGAGAAGCCAGTGAGAGCATTGAGGGAAATGTTTGGTTCCACTTCGAGAGGGTCTGAGGGAGGGGTTATGTCAGTGATTTCAGGTGACTTAGACATAAGGGGAGTTTCAAAATCCTCTTCCGAAATATCCTCAGAGATAGCCATAAAAATATTTTGTTCCTTACACTTGTGGCCCAGGAAATATTTGTCATAAAAATTATAACAAAGGCCTTTGAGTTGGCGTTCATCCATTTCAACCCTGGTCAATTTTTGGATCTTTAATGGGGCGGAGGGAGTAGTGGGATTTACGGGTTTAGGGCGAGGGATAAAGGAGGGTTTGCAGTTTTGAGAGGATACAAACTATTGTGCTTATTTATATTTTTTAGTATCCTCCACCCAACTCAAAGGTCGAGCCATGAGGACATGGGCCTGAATCTCATCCTTGAGGCCACTGATAAAACACTCTCAAAAGAAATCATTAGTACTTCTCTCTATTCGAAAATCCAAGCACTCAAAGGCAGCTATGAAGTCTTCTACTATTCCTGATTGTTTCAACTTTGTCAAATGACCCAAATGGTTAGTGTCAGTGTCAAAGCATTCATAAAGCTCAGTCACAAATTGGGTCCAAGCAATATACCCTTGAAATTTTTTCTCCATTGCCACCATTGCCAACGTTCTTGATCTAGATGAAGAACACCATACCGGAGTTTGGCCAAGTCATCTGTAATGTCATATAAAGATAAATAATGTTCTATTCAGGTTACCCAATCAGTGGGGTCCGAGCCATCAAATTTGGCCACATCCACCCGTGGAAGGCGTAGGTCATGTTGAAAGTGATGGTGCTGAAAGGTATGGGAATGGGAGGAATGTTCACCTTCAGTCTTTGGAGGTGCGTCAGAGAAAGGGTCATCTGTAGGGATCTTTAATTTGGTGTAGAGTGAGGCAAAGACAAATTCAAGATGGGTGGTCAGTTCTTGTTTGACTTCCTCCATTGAGGACTAGATGGTTGTATTTATGGTTGTATTGATGGATGTATCGATGGAGGAAACAGTGGCACTGAGTTGTTTCACTTCTTTTTGGGTCTCGAGGAAACCAGATTGCAAGGTGTTGAAGCGAGCTTCCAAGTTTTGGCTACGGGTATGGGCCATGAGGATGGGTAAATTGAAAAGGGGCAAGAAGGGTAAAAAAATTTGCCGAAAAATGATATGGATGAATGTGATAAGGGTGAAGAGATGGATCCAATGGAATAGGTCTCAAATAATGGTGAAACAATTTCCAGACCTTTTTTTTTTTTTACATCTGCAGAGTTATACTCCGGTCTGAAGAATACTGCAGCGATGAAATCCCCAAATGCTTAACCAGTAAGAAAAGTGTAGTGATTTGGCAACCCGGACACAGTTGCGCGGCAACAGATCTTGTCTGTTTTAATTTTTTTATGTTTCTGTCCCCCAAGGGTTAGGTATTGAAGGGTTCTACAGACAAGGGTTTTCCCTGTCGTTTTCCCTGTGCTATATCTCTCTGATATACGTGCGGGGTCCAACAATAGTACTCATCCTAATATCTCAAGGCACTAACTAAGGAGGATAGACCGTACCCTTAGCTGTACTACCCGACTACCCAGGTACTAGAGAGTATCTTCCCAAGTGATGTTCTTGGTGGCACTATAGTAGTCAGGCGACCGATTGGTTTATCTAAAGAGGGCTTCAGTAAATCTAGGCCGATTCCGTACATAGGTGATGTCTGATGCACTACCACTCGAAGGGGTACCAACAGAGGTTTCAAGGGTGGCCAACAAATGTGCACTTAAGAACCACTTGAAGCAGGAGCATTGTAGAAAGCCAAAGCACGTGCCTAGTGAAAGGAACAGCTGAACGTGCGCGATGCAAAAAGGACACGTTTTTTTATGAAAACATTTTGAATTTTGAAATCTGAAGCATTAATGTAATAGCTAAGGGAAGCGTACTTACATTTATATCTAGATGTTGTAAATATATCTTGAGCGTTTCTCTCATCTATCGATTGTAGAGGCATTTATGCATAATGAATGCAAGTAGGTAGATTTAATTTAATAGATTAGATAGTTTAGAAGCGTAGGAGGGAAAACGGATATAGACACCCTCATTGTTGTATCATTGTAACAAGATAGGATCATTCAGAATTCATAAACTGGAGAGCTGTAACAGAGAACTATAGAGAAGAACCCATGTACAAGACAACTTGAGTTAATATATAAAGCTTTGACTCAATTTTCATGGTGTTATAATGATTACTGTTTACACTTGTTGAATGGTATGTTTACAGTTTATTTGTTTCTCTGTTATGCATTTATATCAATGCTGTGTTGTGTGTGTGATTTCATGTTGAATGTATGAAGTCAGAAAGAGAAGAATAATGAGTTTCAATTGTTTCACTCTCTGAGGATTCCTGCAAGGAGTGCATTGAACATCTGCAAGGTGTGCGTTGACGAGGGTCTGAGTTTTATCTCAGAAATCTCAGGAGAGATATCGTTGCTCTCATACCAGGATAAGTGAAGGTGAAGCACAGAGCCGTACAAGGTGTGCGTAGGTCAAGTGAAGTCCTGGGTTTTTCAAATCCAGTAGGAAGAGTGAGAGACTACTGTTGCAAAGAGCGCAGAGGGTCGAAGACTCAAGTAACCAGAGGTTATTTGAAGGTTTTCCGCAAGGAGTGCGAGAAAGGATCCTTTTGGAAGATGGAGTTTGCAAGTTAAATCTCAGGAGGGATTTAAGCTTTGAAGTGTTCAAAGGGAGGTGGAAATCAAAATCGTCTCATAGAAATCAAGTTCCGGAGGGAGAACACTGAGTCATTAGGCAGAAGTCATTGAGAAGTGAATTGGGCGGTCATAATTCTCTGTGGAGAACTTGTGAAATCGCAAGGACCGTAGGATCCAGTGGAGCTGTAAGGTGGTTAGGAGTTGTACGAACCCACCACCCTGATATCAAGAATCAACGTGGACCTTTGGATCTTGTAGATCTATGAGGAGGTTAAGGTCGAGTGTCTTTTAGCGTTCAAAAGATTAAGAAGAGTAGTGGTCATGGGTTGAGAAACAACAGGAGCTGTTGATCCCTCTGTGTAGTGGAATTTCAGCATTTCGACATTTCGGGGTCCGGCATATAAAAAATTTCGATGACAGGGAGTCGAGGCACTTTACGTTGAAAACCCCAAAGTCGTGAAATGCGACGTGTCTTTGGGGTGGAATTTCGGCATTCCGACATTTCAAGGTCCGCGAAGTAGAGAAGACAAGTGTTTTTGGAATCGAGAGTTTCAAACTCCCGGTTCGTGAAATCCTGAAAAGATCGGAGACGTTAGGTCTATTTCGGAGTTCGTGGAATGTAGTGACCAGTGGTTGGGGTCACTGCATTTCAAACTCCCGGTTACCAAAATATTGATACAACTAGGACCATTGGATCGAGGGAGGCTCATAGCTGTCGACCTTGCCAAAGGTGAAATTTCAGAATTCAGGGAATCATAGGGGTAGAGGAAGGACTGTTGACTGTTCGCTCGAGCCCCGAAAGGTCGAAACTAGTGGATAAAAGGTGGCGTATGCTCGTCGCATTGGAGGAGTCAACCTTTGTTGACATTTCGCATTTCGACATTTTCCAAGAGCTGTGGAAATACATCGGGACTATACATCAGGACTCTCCAACTCCCAAAACCCGAAGTCCTTTGTGGCTTAAACAAAGGGTTTAATTAACCCTTGGTGTGGTTTTAGTGAAGATCCTACGCAGATCTCGGCTCGAGGGCAGGGGGTTTGCGTCAGTTGTGGTATCAGAGCCTAGAACAAATTCTTTGCTTTCTGTAGTAGAGAGACGAGAGAAAATTTTACAGCCATGCCACCGAGAAGAAGAGATAGGCAAATACCTGATCTAATAGTGGAAAGAGAAATTTCGAGAAGAAGGGACAGGCAAATACTTGATCCAATAGTGGAAAGAGAAATGCGTGAATTACATGCCAGGCTTGATGCTATGGAGACAACACAAAGGGGCACAGTTGATGCTGGGGATATCAGCGAAGTTGAAAGTGAAAATGAAGCTGGAAACGAAGGAGAAGAAGTTGCAGTCGAAGATGCTGCAGAAGAACGCTTATTTAGGGATGTTGCAAGGATAGGTGCTAGGGAAAAAATGGACATTCCAGTGTACGAAGACAACTTGGATGTTGAAGAACTTCTAGACTATATTAGAGCTCTAGACAAATAATTCAACTATGAGGATGTCGAGGAAGACAAGAAAGTCAAACATGTTGTTACTAGACTTAAAGGGCATGCAACACTGTGGTGGGATGAACTGCAGGCTGACAGACGCTGCAAGGGCAAGCATAAAATCAAAAGCTGGGATAGAATGGTTGCAAAGATGAAAGACAAATTTATACCCATGGATTATCAAATCACTATATTTCAGAGGATGAAAAATTTGAGACAGAAGCTGATGTCAGTGAAAGAATACACTGAAGAATTCTACAGGATAAACATCAGAGCAGGTCATCGGGAAAGCAATGATGAAAAAGTTTCCAAGTACATGAATGGTCTGCGATATGACATTCAAGATGAGATGAGCATGATGACCATTCGAAATGTGGAAGATGCTTATCAGATAGCTCTGAAAGTTGAAGAGAAGTTGGGCCGGAAGGAAGGTAAAAGAGGTCAAGGTAGAAGTCAAGCCAGAGGAAAAACAATTGCCCAAGACAGAACTCAGAAACCTAAAGAAGAGGGGAAGAAACCTCAACCTGAGAGAGGAGGAAGATCACAAGGAAGGCAGTATGCTAATAGAAATACTTTTTCTCGAGACGGAGGAAGAGGAAGAGGTAGAGGAAGTGAAGTGAAATGATTTGTCTGTGGAAAAATTAGACATAAATCCTATGAATGTCCAGATAAGAAGAAATATGGTGGTGAAACTCACATTTCCGAAGCTCAAGGAAGAAATGTTGAGGCAGAAGACGCCGAGGGCAGAAGATATTTGATAATGAGGAAAGTTCTCTTGAAGCTGGAGAAGGAGGCAAAGAACCTATCCCAAAGAAACAGTCTGTTTCAGACTACTTGCAAAACCAAAGACAGGGTATGCAAGGTCATAGTGGATAGCGGTAGCACAGACAATCTCGTATCTATAGAGATGGTAGAAAAGCTGGAGCTGGAGACTGTTGCACATCCAAGCCCATATAGAGTTTCGTGGCTACAAAAAGGACATTAGGTAAACGTCACTAAACAATGTTTAGTTGAATTTAAAATAGGAGGATATAAAGATGAAATATTATGTGATGTCATTCCCATTGATGTTTGTGTTCTATTGCTGGGTAGACCATGGAAATATGACAGAAATGCGGTTCATGATGGGAGAAAGAACACGTACACCCTGAAAAAAATGGTAGGACTCACATGTTGCTGCCGATTAAGGATAAAGAAGTTAAAACAGAGATGAGAAACACTGTACTTCTCATGAGTGGGAAGGAACTTCTTAATGAGGTTAAGAAGAAGGAAGACACACAATTTATTGTGGCCAGGAAGCCCAAAATTGTTTTGACCAGTACGAGGATAGATGATTTACTAGAATAAATCCAGGAGTTGTTGGGAGAGTTTTCTGATGTAGTAGTGGATGAACTACCTTGTTCGTTGCCGCCTATCAAGAGTATAAGTCATCATATTGATCTTATACCTGGAGCTAGTTTGCCAAACAAAGCAGCATATCGGTTGACGCCACAAGAAAATGAAGAAGTTAAGAGACAGGTCCAGGAATTAATGGACAAAGGATTGATTCGGGAGAGCTAGAGTCCATGCACTGTTCTGACAGTGCTCAGCCCAAAGAAAGACGAAGGTTGAAGAATGTGTACAGACTCAAGGGCAATCAATAAGATTACCATCAGATATAGATTTCCATTGCCAAGGATGGACGACTTGATGGATTGCGTGAGTGGAGCAAAGTTTTTTTCAAAGATTGATTTGAAAAGAGGATATCATCAGATTAGAATGAGAGAAGGTGATGAATGGAAGACAACATTCAAGACGAATGAAGGGCTGTATGAATGTCTTGTCATGCCATTTGTCTTAAAAAATGCGTCTATTACTTTCATGAGGTTGATGAACTAAGTCCTAAAGGATTTCATAGGGAAATTCGTCATTGTATATCTTGACAATATATTGATTTTAAGCAAGACAGAAGTAGAACACTTAAAGCATCTAGTTGCAGTAATGAGAAGATTACGACAGGATAAATTGTTGATTAATATGAAGAAATCGTCATTTATGAGGACAAAACTCATTTATTTGGGTTTTTTTTATCTCTGCAAATGAGTTGAAGATAGATCCGGAAAAGATAGAGGCGATTAAGAATTGGCCATCGCTGAAGAGTGTATTTGAAGTACGAAGCTTCCATGGTTTGGCTAGCTTCTACAGGAAATTTATCCAAAAATTTAGTGGAATTAGCACACCAATGATGGATACGGTGAAGAAAAGACATAAATCTTTTCATTGGATGGAGGAAGCAGAGAAGAGTTTCAACCTGCTGAAGAAGAATATCATCGAGCAACCAATTCTGGTTTTGCCAGATTTTGACAAGACATTCCAGGTCAAGTGTGACGCGAGTGGATTTGCAATTGGAGCATTCTTAAGCCAAGATGATAGGTCGGTCGCGTATTTCAGTGAAAAATTGAATGAAGCGAAGATTAAGTACTCCACATATGACAAGGAATCCTACGCAGTCATACAAGCACTGAAGAAATGGAGACATTATTTGGTTCCCAAGGATTTTGTTTTGTACAACAATAATCATGCTTTACAATTCGTGACTCGACAGGAGAAGTTGAACCAAAAACGTGCTAAATGGGTTGAATACATGCAGAATTTTACTTTTGTGATTAAGCATATTTCTGGAACTGCTAACAAAGTTGTTGATGCTTTGAGCAGGAAATGTTTGCTTATGCAGGAATTCAGAGTCAAGACTTTGGGTTTTGATAACCTCAAAGAAATGTACAGGGATGATCCAAACTTCAAGGAGGCATATGAGGCATTTGAGGATCCAATTCTCAGAGATAAAAGCCAATGGACTAAATACATGATCCAGGATAGATTATTCTTCAAGGGAAATCAATTATGAGGGAGAACTTGCTAAAGGAAAAACACAACGGAGGATTGGTTGGACACTTCAGTCATGATAAAAAATTCTCAAAGTTGAATAGCTCATATTATTAACCAGGGATGAGAATAGATGTTAAGAAATTCATGGATAGGTGCAGAATTTGTCAGCACACGAAAGGAAAAAGGCAGAACGTAGGGTTATACCAACCATTATCCATACCTGAGAGGCCGTGGGACATAGTGAGCATGGATTTCATATTGGGACTACCAAGGACACAAAGAGGTTGTGATTCGATCTTTGTGGTAGTCTACAGATTTTCAAAGATGGCACATCTCATACCATGCCAGAAAACCAACGACGCAACTAATATTGCGTAACTGTATATCAAGGAAGTCGTCAGAATTCACGAATTACGAAGGAGTTACGTTTTTGAACGAGATACCAAGTTCTTAGGACAGTTCTGGAGCACCTTGTGGAAGAAGTTGGGGACAAGTTTGTCTTTCATATCAACGTATCATCCTCAGATGGATGGACAAACAAAGGTCATAAACAGGAGCTTGGGAGATTTGCTGAGAAGCTTAGTGACTGAACACCACAGTCAATGGGATCACATTCTTCCACAGGCGAAATTCGCTTACAATGATTCACCCAATAGAAGAAAAAGGAAGAGTCCATTCCAGATTGTATATGGAATGAAACCAAGGGGAGTTTCTAAATTGAAAGATGCAGAACAAGTTGAATTCAAAAGTGCTAGTGCAGAGGACTTTGCATAAGGAATGAAGGAAATTCACAACCAAGTTAAGGAGTGATTGCAGAATTCAAGTCAAGAATACAAGCAAAGAGTAGATCAACACAGGCGAGAACTTCAATTTGAAGTTGGTGATCTGATTCTTGTGCATCTAAGGAAGGAGAGGTTCCCAAGGGGAACGTATAATAAGCTGAAGATGAAAAATATTGGACCATGCAAGGTCATAAGGAAATTCGAGGCAAATGCATATGAGATTGAATTACCTGATCGGGTCAGAATCTCACCGATATTCAATGTTGTAGATTTGTAACTTTACAGTGTTGAAGAAGCAGGAGTAGAGGAGGGACAAAAAGAGGTTCAATGGAAAAAACAAATGCCTGTAGCTAACAAGCCACAGATGGAAGGCATAATTGATAAGAGGATTAGCAGAAAGACCAGAAGAAAGGAATATTTTGAATACTTGGTCAAGTGGAAGGGACATCCAGTTGAAGATGCCAGTTGGGAGGATGAAGCAACAATTCAAAAGCATGGACAGATCGTGCAAGAGCTCATGAACATGAGTTCATGAAAATTTTCAAGTGAGGGAGTATGATGCAAGAGCATCGTATAAAGCCAAAGCACGTGCCTAGTCAAAGGAACAACATAATGCACGTGATGCAAAAAGGACACGTTTTTTTTATGAAAACATTTTGAAGTTTGAAATCTGAAGAATTAATGTAATAGCTAAGGGAAGCGTACTTACATTTATATCTAGATGTTGTAAAAAGATATTTAGCATTGCTCTCATCTATTGATTGCAGAGGCATTTATGCATAATGAATGCAAGTAGGTAGATCTAATTTAATAGATTAGACAGTTTAGAAGCGTAGGAGGGAAAACAGATATAGACACCCACACCCTTGCACCATTGTAACAAGATAGGATCATTCCGAATTCATAAGCTGGAGAGCTATAACAGAGAACTGTAGAGAAGAACCCATGTACAGGAGCACTTGAGTTAATATATAAAGCTTTGACTCAATTTTCATGGTGTTATAATGATTACTGTTTACACTTGTTGAATGGTATGTTTACAGTTGATTTATTTCTCTGTTATGCATTTATCTCAATGCCGTGTTGTGTGTGTGATTTCATGTTGAATGTATGAAGTTAGAAAGAGAAGAAGAATGAGTTTCAATTGTTTCTCTCTCTGAGGATTCTTGCAAGGAGTGCAGTGAACATCCGCAAGGTGTGCGTTGACGAGGGTCTGAGTTTTATCTTAGAAAGCTCAGGAGAGATATCGTTGTTCTCATACCAGCATAAGTGCAGGTGAAGCACAGAGCCATGCAAGGTGTGTGTAGGCCGAGTGAAGTCTTGGATTTTTCAAATCTAGTAGGAAGAGTGAGAGACTATTGTTGCAAAGAGTGCACAGGGTCCAAGACTCAAGTAACCAAAGGTTATTTGAAGGTTTGTCGCAAGGAGTGCAAGCAGGGGTCCTTTTAGAAGCTGGAGTTTGCAAGTGAAAGATCAGGAGGGATTTAACCTTTGAAGTGTTCAAAGGGAGGAAGAGATCGAAATTGTCTCATAGAAATCAAGTTCTAGAGGGAGAACAACGATTCGTTGGGCAGAAGTCATTTTGAAGTGAATTGGGTGGTCATAATTCTCTATGGATAACTTGCGAAATCACGAGGACTATATGATCCAGTGGAGCTGTAAGGTGGTTAGGAGTTGGACGAACCCACCACCCTGATATCAAGAATCAACATGGACCATTGGATCTTGTATATCTGTGAGGAGGTTAAGGCCGAGCGTCTTTTAGCATTCAGAAGCTCAGAAAGAGTAGTGGCCGTGGGTTGAGAAACTCAGGAGCCGTTGATCCCCCTGTAGAGTGGAATTTCAACATTTCGACATTTCAGGGTCCGGCATATCGAAAATTCCGATGATAGGGAGTCATGGCACTTTACATTGAAAACCTCGAAGTCGTGAAACGCGACGTGTCTTTGGGGTGGAATTTCAGCATTCCGACATTTCAGGGTTCGGGAAGTAGAGGAGACAAGTGATTTTGGAATCGAGAGTTTCAAACTCCCGGTTCACGAAATCTTGAAAAGATCGGAGCCGTTAGGTCTATTTCGGAGTTCGGGGAATGAAGTGACCAGTGGTTGGGGTCATTACATTTCAAACTCCCAGTTACCAAAATTCTGATACAACTAGGACCATTGGATCGAGGAGGGATCATAGCCGTCGACCTCGCCAAAGGTGAAATTTCAGAATTTGGGGAATCATAGGGGTAGAGGAAGGATTGTTGACTATTTGCTCAAGCCCCAAAAGTCCAAAACTAGTGGATAACAGGTGGCGTATGCTCATCGCATTGGAGGAGTCAACCTTCGTTGACATTTCTCATTTCGGCATTTGCCAAGAGCTGTGGAAATACATCGTGACTCTCCAACTCCCAAAACCCGAAGTCCTTTGTGGCTTAAACAAAGGGTTTAATTAAACATTGGCGTGGTTTTAGTGAAGATCCTGTGCAGACCTCAGCCTGAGGGCAGGGGGTCTGCGTCACCACTTGTATTTCCTGCATGTATGAATCCCTCAACCGCAGGTTTATGCACGTAATGATAGATCTCTATGGCTTAAAGACGTCGGAATATGTCTCTACCCTGTAAAAAAAATTCCCACAATTTTTGCCAAGGAAAGTGCTCTGATACCACTTGTAATATACCAGATATAAAAAGTTTGCAGAATAGAAATAAAATGCTAGAAATGGTAGAATAATAGTAATATAACTAGCATAATCTCCACAATAACACATAAATGATATAAGAACAACAACATAAATAACACTTTGATTCAGAAAGCAATGTTCACGAGCCTCTTTGAGGGGGCAACCTCCAGTCGAGGAACGCTCTGTTACAATAATATCCCATCTAGGGTTTTCATACCCTCAACCCTTATTTATACTAAATATGTCTATCAATAGAAGCATCTAGAGGAATATCCTTCTAGAAGAAGAAGCTTCTATTAGGTCTTCTTACATCCACCTTATTCTATTTTATTAAAAGGCCTTATTAATATTGACCTTTATTACATCCGAATATATTGCTCTACCTATGTCCGGGTTAGGACACTAACACAAATGGTCAATCTCAGTGGCCTACCAACTCATCGGCTCTAATAAGCCCGACTACCTAACAAACGTTTATGGACCAACTAACTCAAGGGACAAACATGTCTTTCTAAGAATCCTAGAGCACTTGGCCACTTTAACCGAGGGGAATAATTGGATCCTTGGAGAGGATTTGAACATAATTTGCAACCTAGATGAAAAAAGAGGAGGAATGAATCCTCTCGAGGCAGATTCAACAGACTTTTAGCACCTAATTGATAACTTAGGCTTCGTGGATTCATACACCTCCAATGGCACCTTCACCTGAACAAATCGAAGAACTAGCTCTCATCAGATAGCCTGCCGGTTGGACCGATTTCTTCTCTCAGACTCTCTTATGCTGGAAGGCACAACTCTAGAAGCGAGCATCCTTGATTTCCATGGGTCAGATCACTAGCCTATCCAAATTTGGTTGTATATCCCAACAACTCCAGGGAGAAAACACTTTAGGCTGGAGCAGTTTTGGCTCAATCACTCGGACTTCCAGCAAAACGTTCATGCATGGTGGAGGGAGGCGACGGTGCCAAACGGCTCCAAGAAGTACAGGTTTAAAAAAAAACTTAATAACTTCAAAAATAAATTCAAAACCTGGAACAAACAAACCTTTGGCAACATATTTGAAGCCCAAAGACAACTAATGGACCAAATGGGCACCATACAAAGAAAAATCCGAGATAAGGGCTTATCTGACGACCTTAAATCATAGGAAGCGGCAATAAGTCAAAACCTAGAGGAGAGAAAGGCCCAACAAGAGATATCATGGAGACAAAAGTCATGTATCCAATGGCTCAAGGAGGGTGACATAAACAACAAGTTCTTTCATAGATCTACCATTCAAAGAAGACACTCCAATCTCATCACTCAACTACTCTCTGAAAACGAGAAAACCCTGCACACCCATGAGGAGATGGAAGAAAAGCTGGTCATCTATTATCAAAACCTCTTGACAGAGCCTCGAAAGGATAGAACACAAGAAATTTCCCAGATCATGCATCACATACCCTCCCTAATCATGGAGGAACAAAACGTGGCCCTGTCACAACCCATCACGCTCGAAGAAGTTGATCAAGCACTTCAGGACACCCCCAAGGGTAAATCCCTTGGGACAGATGGATTTACTTCAGATTTCTTTCATCACTGCTGGCCAATGCTCAGAGAGAAAGTGTGGGAGATCATTGAAGACTCCAAACTTTTAGGTCAAGTCCTCCCAGCCCTCAATGCCACTTTCCTCACCCTCATTCCCAAAGAAGAGAGGATGAGCCACCCCAAGTAGTTTCGATCGATCTCCCTCTGCAATGTCATTTACAAGCTCCTAACCAAGGTGATAGCAAAGCGACTCAAGCCAAATATCCCCTTCATTATATCGCTAGAACAATCGGGGTATGTGGAGGGAAGACAGATATTGGACAACATCATCCTCACTCATGAAGATATTCACTCTCTACAGATGACCCATACTCCAGGTATGCTCTTAAAACTGGACCTCTCTAAATATTTTGATAAGTTAAGTTGGGACTATATGCGCTCGATGCTTCTCACCTTTGGTTTCGACCCCTACTGGGTAGACTGGATCCTGAACCTCACCTCCTCATATTTCTTCTCAATCCTCGTCAATGGAGTTCCTTCTCACCCTTTTCCCCCCACCATAGGAATCAGGCAAGGGGATCCTCTTTCCCCGTTCCTCTTCATTATCTTGGTAGAAGGTATCAGTCGCTCTATTCAGGCTACGGTAGAAAATCAGACAATAAAAGGGATACCCCTACATAACATCAACCCTCTGATCTCTCACAGTTAATTTGTGAATGATACTATGGTGATGGGATCCCCCACTGTGCATGAGGCCCACACAATCCTTTCCATTATTCAAACCTTCTGTGAGTCTTCCGGAATGGACATCAACAAGGAAAAATCCTAGATCTTCTTTTTCAACACCCCTTTGTTGATTTATCTCCACATCTCAGGAATCCTGGGTTTCATTCGAAGGTCCCTCCCATCCAAGTACCTCAGAATCCCCCTCTTGGTCATAGCCCTCAAAAACAACTCTCGGGAGAGCCTCCTCACATCCTTTTCAAAAATACTTTCCTCCTGGACCTATCGAGCTCTCAATATTCCTAGTTGCCTCATCCTTCTCAAGTCAGTTCTGCAAGATCTTCCAGTCTATACCTTCTCATCCCTCATGGCCCCTAACTTCATCCTCAATGCTATCAAAGCCCTTCAAATGAAATTTCTTTGGCAGGGGCTCAAAGCGGGGAAGAAATTTTCTTTGATCAGCTGGGAAAATATTTGGAGACCCAATATTCAAGGGGGTTTGGGAATCAGAGACCCCTCAATTTTGAATAAAGTACTTAGCGCCAATATCTGGTGGAGATGGATGAAGATACCCCAAGACCATTGGGCCAGGATTTGGAGAAGAAAGTATAATCCCAATGCAATGGAAAGAAGCCTCATTCGGTGGAATGGATATACCCCAGGCTCCCTGATATGGACAACTGCCAAGCAAAATTGACACCTTGTAGTCAATCACACCTTTTGGGAAATCCATAATGGTCAGACTTCCCTCTTCTGGAATGATTTGTGGCAACAGTTAACTATTTTGGTGCAAGAATCATGGGTTGATACCTTATGCACCTCAACCACTTAGGCAGGACTGAAAAAAGTGGCAGACTACTGGAGGGACAACCCCACAAATGCCACCTAGAGATGCTGGAAGTCTAATGGAGAGGACCTACATGTCAAAGAACAGGTGGAACTTCATCCTTATCACAATATGACCAACGCAAGGAAAATTCCCATCATGCAAGGTGAGGACATATTGCACTGGGGACACTCACCAAGGGGAACCTTCAACATCCAAGAGGCTTATGCCATCAAGGCCAATCTCAATCTACCCCCTCCGAGGAAATTCTGGAATAAAATCTGGTCTCTGAAACACTGGCCAAAAATCAACATCTTCCTTTGGTTGGTGGCATATGGAAGCATTCTCACCTGGGATAATCTAACTAAAAGGGGGTTTATAGA
The DNA here is from genome assembly GCA_000966675.3 of Picea glauca. NCBI lineage: Eukaryota > Viridiplantae > Streptophyta > Pinopsida > Pinales > Pinaceae > Picea > Picea glauca. The sequence goes on from JZKD02S1786140.1 coordinate 522,163, forward strand.
ACCGTCCATTTGACCTCTATGCTTGGTAGAGGTGGAAACAATGAACCATCTCCTCAACACTTTCCCCTTCAACACTCAAGTTTGGGATCATTGTGCGACCATCATGCGCACTTCAGATTGTAATAGGGACAACATAGGCACCACCATCGAAGAATGGAGAGAAGTGGATTTTCAGTTGCCTATATTAAATCGCATCTGGTAGCTTATCCCTAGACTTATCCTTTGGAAAATCTAGAAGGAAAGGAATTGAAGGATCTTCAGGAATACCTAGAGAAATTAAAAACACGGCTAGACCTAGGTCTTTTACAACATAATGAAAACAATTCGCTTGCAACAGTGGACTAAGGCGGAATTTACTTGCCCCACCCAAGAACAAATCATCCTGAATATTTGGAAATTCATCACACAACAAATTTTTCTCTCTCCTCCTCATAATCCCTCTCAAGGGGATAGCCCATATCAATGGTCCCCCCCTCTAGTGGACTTTATCAAGGTAAAATTTTATGGAGCTTCCAAAGGGAACCCGGGCGAAGCAGGATTTGGCGTGGTATTTCGAAACCATCAAGGGATTATTCTTCTCATTACTGCAGGCAGCTTAGCCCATACTACAAACAATGCAACAGAACTATGGGGGCTCACAAGAGGGTTACAATTATCCACAAAGCATAAATTCAATAAACTCATACACTAGTACATATGACCAAATTTGTGACGGTTTTTCGTTGATATTGTCACACTTATCCATCGCAATTTCCACGAAAGCCGAGTTTTTTTTTCGTCGAAATAATTTCGGCGCTCTATTGATGATCCAGGTGTGTGTGGAAACATCGACGAAATTATCTCTCCATGTGTCACCACCTTCAAGTTCGATTAACCCTATGCATTGTCGCAATTACGACGAAACCTCGTCACAAGTACAACGAACAACTGTGGCAATTACGATGGAATTTCATCGCAATTGTTGGGGAGCTGTTTAGAAGGTAAGTTAAATAATTGATTTGGTTATATTCTTAAATGTATTTGGTTTGGTGTGGTATGTCTAGCAAGTTGATGAAAGAGGAGCTCTGAGATGAAGGGTGAGAACCGACACATCTGTTATCACAAGTTCCTCTGAAACCCAATCTTAGTTTTTCTTTTATCTAGTATGTTTTCATGAGAAATAGAGATCATAGAGGTAGATATAGGGGAAACTCAAAAAAAAAAAAAAAAGAAGAAACCTCCACCCAAAAAGAAATAGAAACTGAGATTGGAACTCTGGCTGAGGAAACCATAGAGCAAAACATAGAACCAGGAAACACCACATACCAACAAATTCAAATTCCTAGTGATCCAAACTCGGTTGACATAGTTAATCCAGAAGAAGTGCAAGCTATTTTCAGGAACCCTGACACTATAGTTTCACAAATAAAAACTACAATTGTTGAATCAAAGGTAATAGGATCCTCAAAAGAACCAATAGGAGATAGTAATTATGTCAAAAAGAATCCATAGAGGTGGGATTTCACACCCTTACCAAAGAAAGATCAGATTGCATATACAATTTTTGGTAATCTTTTTAACATGGCAGAAAGAGGGAGAGAATTGGATAGAAGAGAGAGAGGATAAATTCATGTTGAAAATGAAGAAGAAGAACAAGTAGAGACTGAGCTAAGACCAGAAACCACCTTTGGGTTTCCAATTTTGGATTTGGTCCAAAATGTCAATATGAAAAATATCCCACCTTCGGCACTACCAACCTTTTATGGGAAAAGTAGTGAAGACCCAAATGTCTTTCTTTTTGAATTTGATATCCTGTGCATGAGTTATAATTATCTCCAAGATGCACATAAGCTGAAGTTATTTCCTGCTACCCTAAAAGATTCTGCATTACGTTGGTTCATGAATTTAGGAGAGTACAACATTAGATCTTCGGAAGATATGAAGACAAAATTTTTAAAGAAGTACCAAGACTATTGTAGACCCAAGGATTCTCGAAATGATATTTTTAAAATGCAACAACAAGATGAAGAGAGCCTTGAAGATTTCTTAGAAAGATTTACATACACTTTTCAAAAATCCAAATATAATGATCTCCAAGATGAAGCAATCGAGACTCTTTTCTTAAAAGGGATTTCAGATGAATACATTGACACTCTCAACTTAATGGCTTCAGGAGAAATTTATCAGAAATACTTTGAAGCACTCAGTGAACTATGTATAACTTACTCAAGAAGTAGGGGGAAAACGAAAAAAAGTGTGAGAGAACCTGTCAACAAAAACACCAAAGTACCCACATATGGTGGAGTTACTAGAATTGAACTGGGAAACCTTTTGGAAAATTTTAAAACAGACATTTTAGGAACGATCATCTCTCAGTTAGACACTCTGAAGATTAAGAAAAAGAAGGAAGAAGAAAACCTTGTACTAAGCATATTCTACCCAAAATGCAGAAAAATGCATCCTTTACGAGAGTGTCCTTTGGACAATGTTTCTGTATGTGAAATTTGTATTGAAAATCATAAAACAGAAGATTGTCCATCTTCACCAGGATTGCAAGCTATATTCAATGGAGGGGAAGCTCTAGGGACTCCATCTGCACCTAAGAGGCCTTGGCAACCTAGGAACTCGAATATGTATCAAGAACCATCCCCGCAACCTTCCGGCTATTATACACCCTTCTCTCAATAACAACAACATCCATGGAACTGGCCAAATTGGCCTCCGCAAAATGTCCCTGCTCAACCTTGGTATCAGGGATGGAGAGAACATAATTATGGAAATAACCAACAACAACATGCGGTACCAATTCCCCAAAATCCATGTACTCAATACCCTCCAAACATGCATCAACTATTGCCTGGATTTACTCCACCTCCTTTACCACCTATTCAACAAACTCCTCAGTAGGCTCAGAATCCACCTTGTCCCACCATATTAGCCACTCAACCCATTCCAAATCCTAATAACATACCACCTCTGCCACTCCATAGTTCTTATTTTCAAAACTTCCTAGCTTACACCATAAACCCCATTTCCATACAAGAAATACAGTTGAGATCTGGGAAAACTTTAAATAAAACCCAGCCTGTAACAAGAACAACACCAAAGGTAATTATCCAAGAACATGAATAAGAACCTATAGATGATTTATCAAATAGGGTATCTTTGAAAGATGTCATCATTCCAAATAATAAAGTATCCGAATCAAAGCATAACATACAAACTCAGGTTCCCCGAACACCTCCTTTTCTTGAGAGGTTGCTCATTGAAAAACCAATTGTTCAATCTGAGTTTGACATCATGAATGAACTAAAAAATGTATGTATTAAGATTCCATTGTTACAAGAAATCAGAGATGTTCCAATCTACACCAAGACCATTAAAGAACTTTGCATTAAAAAACTAGGTCGGAAATAGAAAGATCCACCCACAATACACCTAGTAGGCCAATCATCGAATTGTATTTCTGAAGCTCCTAAGATTGTGAAGTATGACAACCCCAGGAACCCAATAGTATTAGTTACTATCAACAATGTTTCTATTGGTAATAATTTAGTTGACTTGGGTGTAGCCATTAATATAATGACCATCAATACAGTTGAACTGTTACAACTAAGTCAATTCCTTCACCCTACCCCTACAGTTCTTGAACTTGTTTATAGAACAACTATAAAACCTGCTGGGGTCCTCGATGACATTCTTGTTACATTAGCTTCATGGGAATATCCTATTGACTTCATGATTATTCATTCAAAGGATCCCACGAAAGGTCATCCAATTATTTTAGAGATACCTTGGTTAGATATGGCCAATGCTTTCATAGGATGTCATGGTGGGGATATGTTCATTTCAAATGGCATTTCTTCACAGAAGCTTACTCTTTTTCCACCTGCTCAACCGTTTACAGAAGAATTGTGGTGGATAAAGTGTCCATATTATGAGAATGATGAGGAATAACCTTTATTCTCTGTTGATGAATTTCACGCGTTACAAGAACCAACAGAGGATGATATTTTAAGCCAATTTCTTTTCGTGAAAGAAAATGTCGAATTTCCACAAACATATTTTCAATACGATCAAATTTTCAGAGAGGAATTTCAAGAACGAAGTGAGTCATTTTTCTCATTTTCACCATTGATGAGCATCCGGGGTCATACACCATTCCAGTAGAACTTAGCCCAGACAAATGTCTATACATCAATTCTGAATTAAGTCTCAACCAACAGGAGCAGTTAACAAATCTTTTGAAAGAACAGTCAGAGGCATTTGCATGGGAGTACACTGATATGAGAGGAGTGCATCCTGACACCTGTATTCACCACATATATATCCAACCAAAGATAACACCAATAAGACAACCACAAAGGCGTATGAATCCAATCCTAAAATATTTTTTGAAAGAAGAGTTACAGAAATTATTAAACGTAGGATTCATTTATCCAATTTCTGACAGTAAGTGGGTTTCACCCCTTGTTGTGGTACCTAATAAAATGACAGGGAAATGGAGAATGTGTGTAGACTTTAGAGAGTTGAATAAGGCAACCTTGAATGACTACTTTCCCTTGCCTTTTATAGATCAGGTTTTGGATACCTTGGCTGGGAAAAGACACTTTTCCTTTCTCGATGGATATAGTGGATACAATCAGATTCAAATTGCTCCTGAAGACCAAGACAAAACAACATTCACATGTCCTTGGGGAAATTATTCTTATAAAGTGCTACCTTTTGGACTATGCAATGCTCCTGCTACATTTCAGAGAGCAGTCCTTGGGATTTTTGCTGACTTAATTCATGATTGTGTGGAAGTGTACATGGACGACTTTACTGTTTATGGTAATACCTTCGAAGAAGCCATAAGTAATCTTGAGAAAGTCTTGATTCACTGTCAGGAATCAAATTTATCCCTTAGTCACGAAAACTGTAAAATTCTATTAACTGAGGGAATAGTGTTGGGTCATCATTTGTCTGCAGAAGGAATTAAAGTTGATCCAACTAAAATTGAAGTAATAGTTAAGCTTTCCTCTCCGAAAACCCAAAAAGATGTGTGAAGTTTTTTGGGACATGCTGGATATTATTGTCGATTTATTGAAAACTTTACAAAGATAGTTAGCCCCATGTTTAAACTGTTAGCAAAGGATGCAAAATTTTGTTGGGATAACAATTGTCAAAATGCTTTTGAAAATTTGAAAGAAAAATTGTCCATGGCACCTATTCTAAGAGGACCAAATTGGTCTCTTCCTTTCCATATTTCAACTGATGCCTCAAACACTGCTTTAGGAGGAGTGTTTGGACAAAAAGAAAACCAACAAAATTATGCAATTTACTTTACCAGCAAAAACCTTACTCCTCCTTAATTGAACTACACTATGATAGAGAAGGAATTTTTGGCTGTAGTTCATGCCATTAACAAATTCCATCATTACATCACTGGGTATGAGGTTTTTGTACATACCGACCATTCTTCTATTAGATTTTTTATGAACAAACCAGTTACTACCGGAAGAATCACATGATGGCTTTTGCTACTTCAAGAATTTAACATCACTATAGTTGATCGGCCAGGAAAAGAAAATGTGGTTGCAGATTTTCTCTCTCATATCCCTCAAGACATTACTGAAATTCTAGTGAATGATAATTTCCCTGATGAACATCTATTTGCAGTAGTTGTTAAGACCCCTTGGTTTGTAGATACAACAAATTACTTAGCTATAGGGAGACTGCCAACTCATTTGTCATCACCACAAAATAAAAGAATTGTCCAACAAAGTGCTTATTACTCTTGGGTAGGAAGTGATCTTTTTTATACAAGTCCTGATATGATCATTAGGAGATGCGTTCAGGAAGATGAGACTCCTGATATCCTTCAGGCCTGTCATGACGGGGCATGTGGAGGACACTTGTCTGATAAGAGAACGACGTATAAAGTCTTACAATCAGGATATTACTGGCCGACACTGTTTAAAGATGCAACAAAATATGTAAGAAGTTGCGATAGTTGTCAGAGGATGGGGAGACCTACCGTAGCAGAAGAGATGCCCTTATGACCGTAGGTTGTGATTGAACCATTTGATAAATGGGCACTTGATTTTGTAGGACCGATTTCCCCAATGTCGAGGAAGAAGAAGTACATCTTGGTTTGTACAGATTTTGTGACCAAGTGGGTAGAGGCAAAATCCTTATATCAAGCAACTGAGAAATCAGTGGTTGAATTTATTTATGAAGATATATTTACCCACTTCGGTGTTCCACGAGAGATTTTTATTGATCAAGGTGCTCAATTCACTTCTAAGCTGATGAAGGAACTCATAAATAAATATGGGATAAAACACTGTAAGTCTTCCCCATACCATCCACAAACCAATGGGCAAGTGGAATCCATGAATAAAGTTCTAGAATCTATTCTGACCAAGACAATACATTTACATCACAAAGATTGGGTAGATAGACTTCCAGAGGCTTTATGGGCATACCAGACTGCGTGGAGAAATACCACTGGTCATACCCCTTATGAATTGGTATATGACAAGCAAATTCTCCTTCCCATAGAATTTCAGATTCATACCTTCCGCATAGCAGCAAAGTTGGGTTTGAATTTGGATGAGGCAAAAAAACAAAGAGTTATGCAATTAAATGAATTGGGAGAAATCAGGCAAGATGCTCTTGAAAGAACTATCCTCATACAAAATCAACATAGCAAATGGCATGATAAATACATTAAGAAGAAGCATTTTCAACCAGGGGATTGGGCATTGCTATTTGATTCCAAATATAAAACTTT
>JZKD02S1786140.1:529244-555648 GCA_000966675.3 Picea glauca
ATATATATATATAAAACATTTTGGATATGTTGACATATTGTTTTCAGTTTTACAGGATTTTTAAAGCAAGTACAGAATTGAGATCCATCACTTTTTCGCAACAGGTAAGGTAAGATCATTTTATTTTATGAAATTTTCTTATCAATATATATTGTCTTGTTTTGAAATTAATAAATTTGAGCTTGTTTGCTCCCTTTGAATTTCTCATTAAAGTATGAAAGGGGAATTTATCAGGGATAGGATTATTCTTTACTAGGCCTGATAGATTATGATGGAAAAGAAACCACCCTAGATTTTTCTTTTAGCCTTTTCTCAGACTCTCAAAACACGAGAAAGCAATGAGCATATACTAACTTGGGCTCATAAAATCCACAATTAAGTGATTACTGTCCCACAAAATTACTTTTTCTGCACTCAGGTTGGATGATGTGGGATACATTAAAGTCCACCTTCCAACAAGTCTCACTCCATCAACATCAACACCTTATCTGGAGTAGAGATTAGAGACTATTTAGTACCCTGGGATCTGCATGCCTCAATGGCAGATTTCCTTGCTAACAACCATGGGAATACATCAATGTCTCTTGGTTGATAGATCCTATAGGTGACTTGACACCAAGACCTTTATTAGTACCTGTTAGGATGTATTATAGATACCTTGAGGCCCATTGACACCAATGGTGGGTCATCTCACATTGGTTAACAACATTCATTAATGGTTGGTAATCCAATGATTTCTTTTTGTGTTCGACTCCAGAACATTTATTCACACAAATAAGAATTGTACCATGGGTTAAAGATTTGAATTTGTTGTAGAAGGCGTAATTTTGATTGATTCCTTTCAGGAATGAACAAGAGATAGGTTCAGGGATAGCCATTAGATAATTTTCTTCATAAACAGGAAAATCTTTTTCTCAACAAGTTATTATTGGTTCAAGTTTGTATGCATATCTCGGTTTATTTCATCAGTACCAACCAGTACCAGACATAATTAATCAGTCACAGTGGTTATCAGCAGTACATAATCCAATTACAACTCTGGTGCTCACTAGATTCAGAATTGGTTTCAAAATCTCTACAGTAAGAAAATACAACATAATAGGGAGTAAGTACTCGAGCTCAGGTAACCATAGTTTCATGTTAGTTTAATTTATTAAATTACATATTAATAACTTGAACTATGACTGCCTTGATACTCCATGACATTTCATCATTCCTATACTATGTACTTAAAAGGTTGAGTTCAACTCTTCTTGACATTTCGTATCATGAAGAATGAACTCCATTATATTGGTTGAATTTGACACGAATCATATGAAATAATATTTTGAAAAGGTGTACGACCATAATCATTCCTTCACACACTACTGATCCTCACGACACTTAAAACATCCTTCCATAATTCCTTTCACGGCCTATTTCATACATCATAATCTATTCCTCTGTTACCCTCGTCTAATTCCTTTTCTCATCTTTGAACCTTTCCTGTTATACTGAGTAGCATCATGGTGGTGAATCATCACGAACTGGAGACTTATGCCGATTTGGAGGCTCTTCCTGAGTATGAAGCCACCAAACACATTTTTCAAAAAGCTGGATGGGAGTCGTTCTTCAAGAAATTTGACGGGTATAATGATAGAATTACACTTCAATTCGCTTTGCACTTTCATGGTGGACTAGCTAAAGTGGGCGAGCTGGAATTTGAAGTCACAGAGAATTTCATTTCTGAAGCAACTCAGTTACCCAATACTGGTCAGAAATGGACGAAGGGACAACCAGTCGACAAAAAGCTCTGCACGCAGCTCCTGCAACCCCAATATCAGAGATTACAATGGTCAGAAGGCACATCAAGGTCATGGTTGGAACTGAAATGGGCTCAGTTGCTATCCATACTTCAACACTACCTCACTTGTGAAGGTTGGTACACGATCGTGTTTCCCTGTCATGCTCGACTCTTACTGCATTTCAAAGGTAACCATTTGGTGAACATCCCTTATTTTTTGTTGAAGAGTTTGAAGAAAATGGCAGAACAAGTTCGCAAAGAAAAATATTTTAGAGGCAGTCTGTTTCATTTTGGTCTTGTCAAAATTTTGGTTAAGTTGGCGTTATCCCACAAACAGGAATCTTGGGATATGTTTGTTGTAAGAACCCTAGCCTCTAGAAAATATAAAATAAAGATATTGAGTCCATTGCTCCACAGAAGAAGTTGACTTCTAAGAAAAAGGTTGTTAAAACCCTAGCCAAAATCTATGATGACCCTGAGTATACACCAGATTGCACAATTGAGGCCAGTGATGATAATCTTGGAACTGAACATTCGTTTGATGTCCATGGTTTTGATGGTGTGGAAACTTGACGTGAAAAAGTGGAAAACACTATCCCTACAGATGTAAATGTTGAAACTTCGATTTCTTCTCCGACTGCTAAAAATATTATTGATGTGGAACAACTTGAGGAGTTAATCGACAAACCTAGAAGAAATCCTAAACATAAATGCACACTTTCAGATATGGTTAACTCCATGCCTAGTTATCCATTACAGGAAAGATTGAAAAGTATGAATGATCATGAGGAGGCTCCAGAGTCTTCTGAGATGACATGGAATCTCTCTCAATTGATTAGAAAAGTCCGTAAAGTCAATCAGCAAGATAATGTGCCCAAAGAAATTGAGCAGGACAAGGCAATTAAAATACCAGTCGATACCCCTATTCAGGTATATGATGAGTTCACTCATGAATCCAGTCCAGTCGATACCCATGTTCAATTATATGATGAGTTCACTCATGAACCCAGTCCAGTCGATACCCCTGTTCAAGTATATGATGAGTTCACTCATGAACCCAGTCCAGTCGACACCCCTGTTCAAGTATATGATGAGTTCACTCATGAATCTAGTCCAGTCGACACCCCTGTTCAAAGACCAGATGAGTTCACTAATGATTCTATCCCTCAAACACAACAAGGTCATGGTAAGACATTCGAATCTTACTATGAAATCTCTTCCAGTAGATCTTTGTGACCAATGGTTGTCAGATTGGAAAATAGGAATCACAGGTTAAAAGAGAAGTTACATGAATATGCCATACTGGATCGGCATATAAAAACAGAAAATGAACTTATGAAACTCAGGCAAGCTCACTTCTCGTCAAAGGTTGAATGATTAAAATGAAAAAAATAGAGGTCTTTTTCAGAAGAATAGGAGATTGCAGAAGATTGCCAGGAAGCACATCACCATTAATCGGGTTCTTAAGAAGGAAATCAAAAACATAAAGAAGCATGAGAAATTGCAAATGTTGGTTGCAGCTACTGCAACACTCTGATGAATCTTAGTTTTTTTGACTTTTTGTTGCCTGAGGATAGGCAAAGTCTTCATCTTGGGGGAATGTTAGTCTCCAATTTTGACCATATTTTTGCCTATATCATGTCAGATATACCCCCATTTCATATCTAGTATCATCCCTTTCTGGCCTTACCTTGATACATTTCACATCATTTTTCCCTAAATGGAGCTATTCAAGGTATTCATATGATTCAAGTTATTTTTAATGTATTTTGATACTTTAAACTAATATTGATACTAACGTGACATGAGTTAGGTACTTATTTCCTTGAAACAGATTTATCAGTACCAGGTACCGCCTTGCACTTAGTGGAGATGTCAAAGATTTGCATGACATTGCCAGATTGGAATGACAGTCCAATTCATATGATTGATTGAGTCATAGCTTAATGTGATGACTCAGAGCAAAATTATAGAACTGTTTGTTATGATGCTTTATGATTCACGCTTCTTGACACTGCGTGTCATGAAGCTGTGAAATTAGTTTTAACTAACTATGAGTCATTTTCGGATCTAAGATTTGCTTAGTTAAATGCACCTATGTTCAAGACTATTTTGGGGAGGATCTATATAAACTCATATCGTTCTCAAGAAACATTGGTTATGATATATTATGTTATGTGATTTCTGATAATACAATTGCTATGCATTATATCATTTTATGTTAAATGATTTGAGTTTATTTATGAATTATGGAGCGTGAGGTATGAAACAATTATGCATGGAATAATTTGAGTAGCTCTGGTTTCGTTTTAGGGTGATTTCACCTATTGGTTGGGCCCACCAACAGGTTCAATTCACTTTCTCTTTTCCACAGTATAGTTAGTTTATTTCTAGTTCTAGAATCTGCGTGTGAGTTAGTTTTTAACTTGAAGTTACTCTGTTAAATTCTGGCTTAGTCATTTTTCATTTAGTTCATTCTTAGTTTGATATTATCTTGTAGATCGTTGAATGTTGGAATGAGTTATTTTCCATTGTAGAATTTGAGGAATGAACCAAGTGCCGATTAATCTTTCTCCTAGATTAGTCTAGATTTGCTTTGTTTTCCAGTTTTTAGTTTGATCATGATTTGAAGATAATTTGAGTTTAGACTTACTCTGTTTTGTTAGGGTAGCTAGCTTATGGTCTGGTTAAATGAAGCTTCCAGTACTTGTAGGGTAAAATAGGACATTTATTAGTTTCACCTTTGTTAGATTTAGAACTGCTTGATATTTAAATTAAATAAGAGGTTTTTAAAATGTTCTCTCTTTTATGGTTCAAATAAATATTTTGATGATTAGATGTTTAAGATAATGGTAGATAGCCTTGGGTGATTTATTTAGATTAGGAATAGAAATACATTTGATTAACTCAGAATTGTTTCCATTTGATTAATTAGACAAGATATGATTAGTTTTAAGATAATCATTAGGATTCAGTTTATAAGAGTAAGTTTATGTTTTCTTCTCATAATAACCTTTAGGTAGGAGTTAGAATCTTACCAGTACATATAGTGTAGAAGCTCTAAGTTCACTTACCCTGTTTTGACAATTTAGTGTTTTCAAGTAATTAAAATATTTAATACAACAGCCTGACACATACCAAGAAGTCTGCATCCATGTCAGGGACCTTCAGTATTGGTGTTGTTGTCAACAAATCCTTGAGCCTCCGAAATGCCTCCGTGCATTTCTCGGTCCAAACAAACTTCTTGTTCTTCTTCTAAAATTCTATAATCGGATTTGCTATCTTCAAAAAACCCTCGACGAACCGTCGATAGTATCCTACTTAATCCATGAAGCTACGCACTTCGGGGACATTTGTTGATGCAAGACATTCCATAATAGCCTCGACCTTTGCTAGATCCATGACGATACCTTCGTCGGAGATGGAATGCGCTAAGTAATGAATCTTCGATTGATAAAATGAGCATTTGGAAAATTTCCCATACAATTTGTTCTCTCATAGACACTGTAGTACTATGTGCAAGTGCTCTTTGTGCTCCTCCATCGTCCAAGAGTAAATCAAAATATCGTCAATGAATACTTGGATGAACCTATCGAAGTATTCACAAAACATCTTGTTCATCGAACTCATAAATACCCCTAGGGAGTTCGTCAATCCAAATGGTAAAACAATAAACTCGTAATGTCCAAACCTCGTCTTAAAGGAGGTCTTAGGGACGTCATCCTCCTTGATCTGTAATTTATGATACCATGATCTCAAGTCAATCTTTGAAAACACTGTTGCACCCTTGATCTGCTCAAACAAATCATCAATCCTTGGAAATACATACAGATTCTTGATCATTACCTTGTTCAATTGAAGGTAGTCAATGCAGAGTCTCCACGACCCATCCTTCTTTCGTATGAAAATAACAGGTGCACCCCATGGTGAAACACTTGGATGTATAAGTCCTAGGTCCAACAACTCCTTCAGTTTCATTTTCAACTCTTGTAACTTTGGGGTCGACATCTGATAAGGCGTTATTTTTATCGGTTCAGTCCCTAGTTTTAGGTCTATGGTAAATTCTAACTCCCTCTCCATCGACATCCCAGGTAAATCCTCAGGGAAGACGTCTGCAAACTCTCTCACCACCAGAAGGTTTTCTAGACCTCCTTCTACTCCCTTCTTTTTTAGCGCAAGGATCACATAAAGCTTACATCCCTTGCGCATGCTCTTCTGTAGCTACAAGGAAGAGATGAACCTAAGAGAAACTCCCTGGTTCCAACCTAGAATCACGTGTCTTTGTCCCTCATCATCGACCAAGCTCAACTCTTTCATCTTACAATTGAGTATCGCCTCATGCGATTCCAACCAGTCCATACCAATCACGACATCATAAGATCCTAAGATTGTGACATACAGGTTCTCCCTAGTGACAAACTCTCCCAAGTTAAGGCTACAACCAGTAACCTTCCCACCAACCTTTTTTTTGGCTCCTGAAGCCATTTCTACAAAGCTAAACTCATCCTGTTCGACTTCCCTTACCTTTATTATTTTTAGCATTGCACCATAAATGAAACTCTCGATAGAACCGAGATATATCAAAATACTAAGGGTCGGGTCATCGACAATACCTGATGTCTAGAGCACTGTCGATTGGTGCTCTGCCTGGCAGTTATTCACCACTGCATGAATCCGATGGGCCTTGACCAAATCTCCCATGGTAGTGGGTTCGACTGATCCAGATGCTTTGTTCCTGTTGGCCCTTGTTTATGGAAGGAAGCGAAGATCAAGGAAGAAAAGATAAAACAAGAACTGCGCGGGAAACACAGTGACTGTCATTGGGTCGAAGTAAGCAAAAGAGCAGAAAATATGGAGCGAAGTACAGAAAAGAAAGTTGTTGAATGAGGAGATCAGGGATGACATATCAGCAAGAGAAAAGAATCGTGGACAACTCAACAAGCAGAGAAAGCCACCATTGGATGCTTTGGAGCACCATGAGACGAGGAAGGAAAGACAGGCTAGCGAAGCCCGAAAAATGCGGGTCAAGATGACCTAGGGTTTTAGACACCTAGGTTTTTGGGTAATTAGGGTTTTGACACCTAGGTTTTGACCTAAGGTTGTTGGTGAGGGACTGTAATTTATAAATAGAGGTCGAGAGGACCTAGGTCAGGTCGGTATTAGCATTGGGTATTTCTATTGATTGTGGTTGATTGAGAGATTATTGTACTGTGAGAGAGAGAAGTGCTAAGAATGAGAGCCTTATAGTATTGTAAGATCTTCATTTGGGTGTGAAGATCAGATCCTGTAGTTGGGTGTGAAGGAAGGGGAGAGAAAGAGAGAAGAAGACAGAGGATCTGCTGGCTAGAGTGCAGATCAAAACTGTAATGTTTATCTTAATATATCATAAGCACCGTTCTGTGGACATATCCCTAGAGAGAGGGTGAACCACGTACATTTTGTGTTGTATGTGTGATTGATGCCTGGATTCCTGTCATTGTTATGTTGTCATTTGAATTATTGTGTTAGATCAGATTTATAGCTGCGCAGAGTAGATCTAACTGATAAGTTGCACATGAATGCTACATTATTGTTGTATTAGTTCCACTTGATATTCCCCTGGTTGTAGACATCTCTGTCCTGCAACCCCCCTCTTAGCTGCTTCGGGTGAGATTGCATCTGCTTCACAGGTATTGCCGAAAGGGATAATAGCTAGAGCTTGTTGGTGCTCTCTTGGAGTGAACCCCGAGTCTTCCCCTATGCCAACAAATGGTTTCATTGCTGGGACTGAAATATTTTTAAGGGAATGTCAAGGTGGTTCCCATCAAAGACTGAGATTCAAAAGTGGATAGAGGATTAAGAGAGGGACTTCGCTGAAGCCCAGATCAAGATTGGCTACAAATATACATCTTCACCGACATTCATGAGATCTTCTTTGGAGGAATCCACCAGGAGTTTTTTGAGTGGTTAGATAGGTTAGTCAATACCCAGTTCGAGATCAAATCTAGACCTCCTGTGGTTTGGACACTAGCACTGATCCAGAAGGTCAAGAGAGTTGACAATGTTGTATCCAGAGTAGCAGATCATTGGTTTGATAGTACCATTGGAGGGTATATCACCGAGTTTTCTATTGATAGAACATAATCGTATAGCCAAGCCGAGAGATACTTTTTCAAAGGACCCAGAGGAAATTTTTTGCACTTTCTGAAGCTGAGAATCAAGATGCTCTTGCATGAAAACCACATCTTGAAGATATAGTAGATTGGTCGGACCTGAAAAGGATAATGTTCAAGATCTCGAACAATGACTACGACATAGAAGTAGGACATACGCACAGTGGGAAAGTATTACGAGGGGTTCACCTTGAGAACTTGTTTAAGCAAAACTACGGAGAAGAGGATTTCTACAGTGGAGAAGAGGTAGATCTAACCGAAGAAGACCATTTAGAGCCCACCAGAATAGAAGAAGGGGAAGCTGAAGAACTTCGCCAAAGTGAGCAAGAAAACTCAGGAACTACACAGACTACTGAAGTAAGTAACATTAATCCTCCTATTGTCTCAACAGTACCTAGCAGTCAGAATAGTCAGAACCACCAGAGTCCTCAGATCACTGTTACTGGTAGCTCAACATCTACTCAGACAAGAAGCCTAGTTAGCTCTATGGAAGATGAAATGAGGCTCCCTATCTTTAGAGGAGATGGATATGAATATCCAGATCAACATTGGTTTCTGTGTGAATCTGTATGGAATATTAAAAGTATCATCGATGAAGCCATCAAGAGAACCCAGTTCAACACTATGATAAGGGACCGTGCACTGAGCTGGTACATGAAACTTGTCCAAGGACTGGCACAGCCTAAGCCACTAAATGAGATCAAGAATGCGCTAATTGCAAAGTTTAAGAAACCTAAGTCAGAGTCACAATGTATTACAGAGCTAAAAGAGATCAAACAAAAGGTAGCAGAACCTGTTTGGGAGTTCGACCAAAGATTCAAGACCCTAACAGACCGATTAACTTTTCAGATCCCCAATCAACAGAACAAAGAATGGTTCATCATTGCGCTACTACCACACATTCGAGTCCCTCTGATGCAGCAGAATATTAAATCGTAGGAAGAAGCTTTGGAAATCACCATGAAGCTTGAATCAACACCTATGGGAGAATCGAGCTTAGGCATGAGCCAGATCTTGAGTCAACTAACCAGTTTGTCTTTACAGTTTGAGGATATGAAGAAAGATAAGGGAAAATACAAAAGGTAAGATGTCTGGTGTGTAAGATGCAGATCAGAAGGTCATGATAAGGAACACTGTCCCTTATTTCATGAGTATTTGTCCTAAGGAGAGCCGAGCCCCTTGAAGCAAGTTAACCTACCCTGGTGTGATGTGTGCAGAAATAGGCATCACCCAAGTGAGTGCTATTACATGCAGAAGTATGTTCAGACACCCACAAAATTGTATTTCACATTCTGTAAATCAGTGGGGCACGATGATTGATATTATATAGCTTACGATCTCATGCATGAGAGGTCGAGGGACATATACAAGATTGAAGGAAAAGTACAGCAACAAGGAAACACTCCGCAGTACAACTCTCCAGGGAGAGGAAACTTCAATCCTCGCGGTGGATACCTAGGATGAGGATGAGGAGGAGGTATGGGCCGAGGCCAAGGACAAATAATCTATTATAACTACGCGCAACTAGGACACTTAGCAAGGGATTTTTAGAATCCTTGCACAACCAGCAATTATTTTAACTCCTTCGAGCATGTCATAGAGGAATGCCCTATGCTACTGGCTAAGCTTCAGGAAAGACAAGGACCCCAGTAGAACCCACAAGTACAACTGATATATGTTAAACCTCATCGACCTGACCCTAGAGTCACTGTCATTACTTGAGGAGACACTGCTATAGGAGAGGATAGAAAAACCCAAAGAAATATTGTAGAAGAGTCAGGTATCAAGAAAGCTGAGGAGAAGACTCAGTATTTTGATGCAAAGAAAGAAAGACGAATCTTTGAGGAAGCAAAACAGGAGTTCAAGAGGAACCAAGGGTCCTCATCTAGAATGCAACCAGAAGTAAAAGAGTATGGAATGCCTTAGGCATTTGATCAATCGGTTGCACATAAAGAAGGAAAAAAGGTAAGTACGCTCATCGAATTTTTGTACACTTGTCTTAAATTAATTCAGGATGAGAAAGTTGTACAAGCGTTACAGAACCTAATCAGGTAGTATGAGCTAGGAAAGGTAGACCTCTTGCTGAATAGGGAAATACACCAGATTGGTAAGAAGAGAAGAACAAACAAAGAATTACATTTGAATGCTCAAATAGGAGAGTATGATATAGAGTATGTGGTCCTTGACTTAGGGTCGGAGGTCAACGTCATGACGAAGAAAACTTGGGCACTGATGGGAAAACCCAAGATGATATATTCCCCTATCAGGCTTCGCATGCTAATCAGCAAGCTGTCATCCCATTTGGATGATTGGAGCATGTCCCTATGGACATCGACGAAGTTAGAACCTTTGCAGACTTTAAGGTAATTGAAATTGTTGATGATAGCTACCCTTACCCTGCATTACTAGGAATTTATTGGGCCTTCAACAATTCTACTGTGGTCGATTTAAAGAAAAGATGCATGACATTTGAAGGAGATGGCCTTAGGGTCATTGCACCCTTAGATCCAAATTAAGGTCTGCGATATACAAAGCCCATTAGAGAAGAAGACTACGCATATGAGATGGAAAACATCTATAAATTAACATCTAGACAACAAGATTATATCAACCCTACTTCTGATGGGAATCTAAGTTGGAAAAGTGACAATGCATGTTCATCAGATTCAAAAGAAGCATTGGAGAAATGGCAGAACCAGATGTATTAAGTATCCACAAGGAGATGTGCTCGACTGACCAAAGAATTTCACTGGATTGGTACAACAATAAGTAACTTACCTACCTTTGATGGTCTGAATCCTTTAGAATCCTTCTTGATGGACTTTGAAGCAATTGTACCAGCACAATAGACGTTGTTGGCTATGGGCGAGGCCCTGAAATCTACACCAGCAAGATGGTGGGGACACATAAAAGCAATATCACAGACTGGACACAATGTTGAACCTTGATGACAACACAGTTTTCAGCACAAGTAGGAAGTTGTGAAGTGAGGTACACAGGTCGAAGCTGCCCAAAGGACCATGTACGAAGCTACGAAGAGGCCTGGAGTGACATTACTTGATAATAATGGGTACATATATTCATTAACACACTGGACACGACCCCTATTAACTGGTACCTTCAAACGAAGCTGTGCCTTATCACTGTAGATTGGGAAGGTATGCTTTAGAATTTTGTAACCACCCTTTGCTTGAAAGTGAATTTCCTTCAGTAGATCAAGCATTAAATATTATGAGGCATAAATTATTTAAGGAGGCATCTAGCCTCCCTTTGGAGCAAGAAGAGGACGAATGGACTACGCCATTCCAGAAATTACAAGGATGTTACAACATTAATGCCGACGAAGATGATGGTCCGAGGAAGGTAAACATTGTTGAGACAGAAGGCAACAGAGATGTGGAAGGACCAGGAGTTGAACTGCCATTCATTGGACAACTGACCAAGATAAAGAAAGTCAATATTGGGAAAGAGGAGACACGAAATCTTGCCAATGTTGGAGATTACTGGGATGTTTCTACCATTGACAAAATTATAGAATCATTGCACGAGTATCAGGAATTGTTCCCGACCAAGTTCACTGATATGAAGGGTATCAAAGGAAATATGGGAGAGATGAGAATACCTTTGAAAACAGATGTGAATTCAGTCAAGAAAAGACCCTACAGATTGAACCCGAAATATAAGGAAAAAGTGAATATTGAGCTCGAAAGAATGTTGGAAGCAGGGATTATTGAACATGTCTAAGAGTCAAAGTGGATCAGCCCTATGGTAGTACAAGACAAGAAGACATGCGAGATCAGAATATGTGTGGACCTCAGAAAGATGAACGATGCTTGTTTGCATGACCCCTTCCCTACACCATTCACTGATGAAGTATTAGACAATGTGGGAGGCCAGGAGGTATATTCTTTTAAAGATGGGTTTTCAAGATATCATCAGATCCGGATTGCCAAAGAGGACTGCCACAAGACCACATTTTCCACAGAATGGGGATCCTACCAATACACAGTGATTCCATTTGGACTAAGGAATTCCCCAACCATCTTTTCTAGGGTGGTGGTCGAAGCGTTCAAAGAATTTTTTCATAAGTTCTTAGAAGCCTATTTTAATGACTAGACTATTTTTAGTTTGTTGAAAAACCATATTGAATGTCTAAGGATAATGTTGGATAAATGCAGGCAATGTCAAGTTGATTTGAATTCGAAGAAGTGCATCTTCTTCTCACCATTTGGAGTATTATTAGGTCATATTGTATGGAAGCAAGGATTGTTGGTGGACCCATCCAAAATTTCAATTATAGTTGATTTTCCACCTCCTACCTCAGTCAAACAACTGCGCACTACGCTAGGACATAATGGCTATTACAGAAAATTTATCAAAGGATATGCTAAGATTACTACGCCGATGGAGAAGTTATTAAAGAAAGACTGTCAGTTTGGTTGGACAGAAGAATGCCAGCAGAGCTTCAACACACTGAAACAAAATATGCTGACTGTGCCTATTCTGGTCTTTCCATATTGGAGCAAGGAATTTCATGTGCATGTTGATGCATCTTCCATTGCATTAGGAGAAGTACCAGCTCAACCTGGAGAAGGGGACATTGATCATCCATTAGCATTTTCCAGCAAAAAGCTATTCACAACTGAAATTAATTACGCCACTACAGAGAGAGAAGGATTAGCCATGGTGTATGCATTACAAAAATTTCACCACTACTTGTTGAGAGGACACTTTAAAATGTTTACTAATCACTCTGCGCTGAAGTACCTGGTCAACAAGACATTTTTGGGGGGGAGAATATGTAAATGGCTTCTCTTGTTTTAAGAATATGATTTTGATATCATAGTTAAGCCAGGAAAAATGAACAAGGGACCTGACCACCTGTTGAGGTTGGAACATGGCGAAGAATCCACCAATATGGAGGATACACTACTGGATGCACAACTACTCACCGTCAGGAAGATGGATGACCACTTCATAGACATAGTCCAATTCCTATCAACAGGAATGGCTCCAAGTGAGTATACAATTTCCCATAAGAAACAACTAGTGGTGTGCGTTCCAGACTTTTCACTGATAGCTGGTCAGCTATATAAGATGGGACCTGACGAGATACTAAGAATATGTGTGATGGAAGAAGAGTGCCCACTGATCCTCGCAAAATCTCATGAAGGCATCACAGGAGGACATTACGTAAGAAAAGAAACTGCGCAGAAGGTTTTGCGAGTTGGACTTTGGTGGCCTACTTTACACAGATATGCTAAAGAGTATACCAGAGCCTATGATGTATGTCAGAGAGTTGGAAAACCATCCAAAAGAGATGAAATTTCACTAGCACCATAGATGAACCTACAAGCATTTGAAAAGTGGGCCATTGACTTCGTGGGACCTATAAACCCACCAGGAAAGTGCACAGGAGCAAGGTATATTATCACTGCAAAAAAATACCTAACTAGATGGGATGAAGCAAGAGCAGTCAAGGACTATAGTGTAACTACAACTAGGCGTTTTATATTTGATGACATAATAACCAGGTTTGAATGCCCTAAGACCCTTATGAGTGATTAAGGCACTCATTTAATCAACAAGACAGTTAAATCCCTGACTGAAAAATTTGCAGTCCACCATCAAAAGAGTACACCTTACCATCCACAAGCAAATGGAATGGTTGAAGCATTCAACAAAATCTTGGAGACAAAATTGACAAATATTTGCAGTATGAACAGGGATGAATGAGATTTAAGAGTATCAGTAGTACTTTGGGATTATAGAACCACTTGCAAGAAATTAACAATGCAGACCCCTTTCAAGTTGGTTTATGGTCTTGAAGATGTTGTTCCCATGGAGTACTTGGTACCAAGCTTAAGAATTGTTGCATTTAAAGACATAGATGATACTGGTACTGTTCTTCAGAGGCTTGCCCAGCTGGTTGAACTAGAAGAAGACAAATTTATTGCAGGATTCCATCAACAGGTACAGAAGGGAAGAGAGAAGGCCTATCATGACAGACACATCAAGAAGAAGGTGTTTAAGCAAGGTGATTTAGTACTGGTGTATAACAATAAATTCATAAAACATCCAGGGAAGTTCAAAACGCATTGGCTCGGACCATATGAGATCGCCTATGTTACAGAAGGAGGAGCTGCACAGCTGAAGACACTGAAGGGAGAATGGAAAGAGGGATTAGTAAATGGGAATCGACTAAATTTGTATTATGAAAACCAGCTACCTCACATCTCTCATTAAAATCAAGGAGAAAAGGGTCTAGGTACCAGGTGCAGTTGAAACTGGGTACTAGACACAGAAAAGGCAGTCTTCACAAGGAAGAGAAGGAGACATGGAGCATAAAGCAAAGTCTGCACTCTGCAGTCCAAAGTTGAAGTGACATGGAGGGATCAGAACTGAAGTGCCTCAGGATGAGTCACAGGTGAGTGTTGGGGGCCTATTGGCCCTTGGTTATGGAAGGAAGTGAAGATCAAAGAATAAAAGGTAAAATGAGAACTGTGCAGGAAACATAGTGACTGTCATTGGGTCAAAGTAAGCAAAAGAGTAGAAAACATGGAGCGAAGTACATAAAAGCAAGCCATTGAATGAGGAGATCAGGGATGACAGATCAACAAGAGAAAAGAATCGTGGACAACTCAACAAGAAGAGAAAGACACCATTGGATGCTTTGGAGCACCACGCGCCGAGGAAGGAAAGACAAGATGGTGAAGCTCGAAAAATGTGGGTCAAGTTGACCTAGGTTTTTGGGTAATTAGGGTTTTAACACCTAGGTTTCGACCTAATGTTGTCGGTGAGGGACTGTAATGTATAAATAGAGGTCGAGAGGACCTAGGTCGGGTCGGTAGCAGCATTGGGTATTGCTATTGATTGTGGTTGATTGAGATATTATTGTACTGTGAGAGAGAGAAGTGCTGAGAGTGAGAGCCTTATAGTATTGTAAGATCTTTAGTTGGATGCGAAGATCAAATCCTGCAGCTGGGTGTGCAGGAAGGGGAGGGAAAGAGAGAAGAAGAGAGAGGATCTGCTGGCCAGAGCACAGATCAGAACTGCAAGCTTTATCTTAATATATCATAAGCATAGTTCTGTGGACATATCCCTAGAGAGAGGGTGAACCACATACATTTTGTGTTGTATGTGTGATTGATGCCTATATTCCTGTCATTATTATGCTGTCATTTGCATTATTTTGTTAGATCAGATCTATAGCTTCATAGAGTAGATCTAGTTGATAAGTGACACATAAATGCTACATTATTGTTGTATTAGTTCCACTTGATATTCCCCTGGTTGTAGACATCTCTGTCCTGCAACCCCCCTCTTAACTTCTTTGGGTGAGACTGCATCTACTTCACAGGTGTTGTCGAAAGGGCCAGTAGATAGGGCTTGTTGGTGCGCTTTTGGAGTGAACCCCGGGTCTACCCCTGCACCAACAGTTCCTCTCCATTGGGCAGTCATGCTGGTAATGTGGTTCTCCACATGTCCAACACCCTTTCTTTGGTCCATTACTCCTGGTACCCGAAGTAGAAGCTGATGGCTCACCGACCTGGAACCCTGGTCTGTTCTACTGAACATTCCTAAACTGTTGTTGTTGCGGCTAACGCTGTTGTGGGGCTCTGTAAGGAGTTCGCTGCTGAGGCGTCGATCGCCGAGGTGTAGTGAAAGTGGATCCTATATGGAAGCCATGATATCCTAGTGACTGTCTAGCTAGTGTCTGATTTTGTTGCGCACCAGATGACACCTACCCTGCTAGTCTCGCTAGAGTCTTACTTTGAACCCTGTTGATAAGATCCTCATCTGCTATAAGGGCCTTCTAGATGACATCATGCAAGGTTTGAGGCATCATAATCCTAACCTTTGCACGAATGCTGACATTAAGTCCAAACAAGAACCTATTGACCTTAAGTTTCTTGGTATTCAGGTGTAGAGCATACTGAAGCAGCTCCATAAAATGGGCCTCATACTCGGGCATCATACGACCGCCCTATCCCAAGGAATTCAACTCGTTGAGATGACTCTCAATGAATTCCTCTGACAAATACCTCTCTCAGAACCGTACCTCGAACATTTCCCATGACACATTTTTGACGACCATGTTCAATTGTGGCAGGAGAGTCTTCCACCATAGAAGAGCGCTCCCCTTCAATTGAAAGACCTCCATGCAGACCTTCATGTTGGAGGTATAGTCACAAAGTAAAAATCACATCATCATATTTTCCAATAATGCCTCGGCGGCTGCATTGTCCGGGGCACCAAAGAACTTGGGAAATTTGGCCTTCTCGAGTTCGCAGTGAATACTACCAGTACTGTCCGGAGCACGTGGTGGACCCTCAGGGGGTATCGACGCCCTGGCCTTGGCTCTATCCAAACGGATGATTAGTGCCTCAGACATCAGTTCAAAGGACCTCATCAGCCCAACCACATCACCCACAACTATCTATTCCTTCCCGAAAACCTATTCATATCCCTAGGGGTTATACCCCTCAAGCGTGGATGCTACTGGGGGCATTGCACCTCCTCCCATAACACCTCGTCGTCTGCCTCTATGACATCCTCTAACCATGATTACATGCACGCATACAATCAATTTAATTAGCAACCTTTAATCAAACATATACTCAATGAAAGCCATAGTGATCTGAAGTCATAGTTCAAACCGGATCTGATACCATATGTAATGACCCCACGTCATTACAACTACATGTGACGCAAAGCAAGTGTAATTTTTTTGTTTTTGTTTTAAGAAGGAAGGCAATCAACAAAAATAATTAATCAACAAAACTTGACGATGAACACACCTTACGCATTTGGGCAACAGACAACAATGACCCAACATACTAGCACATAATGCAACTGGATGAAACATAGGATAATCAAAAGATAGATAAAAACGACTACCTGCCCGACAAAAGAAAGACAATGCCTACAAGCTAAAGAACAAAATCAACACCTCGACACATCAGCTTCGACGACCAGCAACTAGAAACCTCTACGGCGTGCAAAACCAATTGCATTAATCCGTTACAGAACCAAGTACCAACATCAATTACAACGAACAAAATGCCCACATCGGGAAGCACAAGACTCTGTCCAGGTTATCATTTGCATCTATCCATCAAGGCGTGCAATGATCCCCTCATCAGGAATCATGTCGTCACAAGTCGATAGGCATGGCAATAACACTGGCGCAATATAACATATCTAGACCTATAACCCAAGAAAAATCCAACACGCTAGGAGACCGAATTAACTGACAAAAATACATGAAGACTATATCCAAGCACCCAAGTAACAAGTCAACAAGACGCAAGGTGACATCACTCAAATTAAATTGCACAACTAACCGAAGGATTTCTTGTTTCCTACAAGGCACAATGTGTGGTGAAACAACTATGACCAACCACCATTTATAATTCGACTTAAGGCACAAGGCGCATAGTAACCAATCCACTGTTAAAGTATTAATCATTTTAGCTAATAAAACTATTAATCCCTCAACCATTAATCTTGTGCAATCTATTAAACTATTACGCCAATAAATCATTATGTCTAACAAATCCTATTAATTCAAAATTTATATCTCTGTCTAACAAATGATAATCCTATTATTTTTAATAAAAATCAAATAAATTTTAAAACTTTTATATCATTTAATATTAATAAAAATTATTATTTTATCTGTATAACAAATCTACTTTTATTTTCTTCAAAGTTCATTTCACTTTAAAGGATGTGTTAGCTAATGTACCTACATAGACATGTTAGTTAATGTAATTAAGTGTATGTTAAATATTTGATTAAAAGTTCAATTTTGAAAATAAGTTTATGTCTAACAAATCCTATTAGTTCAATATTTATATCTCTGTCTAACAAATGATAATCCTATTATTTTTAATAAAAATCAAATAAATTTTAAAACTTTTATATCATTTAATATTCATAAAAATGATTATTTTCTCTATATAACAAATCTACTTTTATTTTCTTCAAAGTTAATTTCACTTTAAAGGATGTGTTACCTAATGTACCTACTTAGACATGTTAGTTAATGTAATTAAGTGTATGTTAAATATTTGATTAAAAGTTCGATTTTGAATAAAAATTTATGTGAAGTTGTTTGCCTTTGATAAAGCAATTTTATTTCATATAAACTAAACATTGCAACATTGAAACTAAACCAAACATGTCGGTTGTAGAAGGGTTTAACTTTTTCTGTGCACATGTCACTTAATCCTAGTAATATGACTTTCTTTTCTAGAACACAATTTGACCAAAAGAGGCACTCAAAATTCAATGGATATTTCATGTAAACAACAACAACAATATTTCATGTAAACAACAACAACCATTTGACATGCAACTTCATAATGATAATAATGATATCAAACTTCATATTAAAATGTGATTTAAGAGATCATTGTCTTTGGTTTGATTGTCTCTCAAATTTTAACAAAAATCTATAGAAACGTTTGATACTGGTTTAATTGTAATCCAACATTTGAGTTTAACTGTGATTTTTAAATTGATATTTGTTTAATTGTTTAATATTGTTGTCTACCAATTATATGTTATTGTTGTCTATTAATTTATGATAATGGTGTCTATTAATTATGATATTTTTGTCTACTAAATAAATTCATTGTCTATTCAATACATGATATCGTTGTCTATTAAAAGCATGACATTGTTGTCTATTAAATGAGTGGTATCGTTGTCTATTAAATACATGATATCTCTATTTATTAAACACATGATATTGTTGTCTATTAAATGAATGATATCGATGTCCATTCAATACATGATATTGTTGTTTATTAACACATGACATTGTTGTCTACTAAATGAATGGCATCGTTGTCTATTTAAAAGGAAACATTGACTATGATATCGTTGTCCATCGCCAAGAAAAATCGTTCAGAAATAAAATTGTTGTCAAACAAATAAATTCGTTGCCTACTAGTAAATGATATTGTATCTATTTTAAAATTGTTTCCAAGCCATCCAAATTGTTGTTTAAGAATTGGGTAAATAGCTGTGTAAACCTAGGTGAAATCACTATCTAAGAAGTGGGTAAAAGACTGTGTAAACCTAGGAGAAATCGTTGTCTAAGAAGTGGGTAAAAGGATGTGTAAACCTGGGTGAAATTGATGTCTAAGAATTGGGTAAAGAGTTGTGTAAACCTAGGCGAAATCGCTATCTAGATTTGTTGTGTTTAGAGCATGTCTAAATTCGTTGTCAGACATTTGTTTAGAGCATAATAATTCGTTGTCAGGCATATGTATATTCGTTGTGTTTTATCATTAAAAAAAATGTAGACATATGTATAAATTCGCAGATATATCAATTCACAACCATATGTAAATTCACAGACACATATAAATTCGCAGACATATCATTAAAATAAATGCAGACATATTGTTAAAGGAAAAATGTAGACATATCATTTTAAAAAAATGCAGAGATACTCATTCATAACGAAAGCACAAAGATTAATCATTTAGCATTGAATCAATCGAATGCAGACATACTCATTGAAAGGAATGCAAGGATTAATCATTCAACAATCAAATGCAGAGATACTCATTCACAAGGAGGGTGCAAGGATTAGAAATTAATTATAAAAGAAAAATGCAGAGATAAGTAAGGGGTATATAGTTGGGCGAAAATTTATCCTTCACTTATTATCCATGCACATGAAAGTAGGGCATTAAAATCTCACTCTTAAACACCAGAGTGAAGATAGTTGATTAGGTTCCTGGCCGACTGCTCAGGCACAGACTAATAACTTAAAGGATAAGGGACATAAGATAAAAACACAATTTTTCTTCGTATTAAATCAATAAAAACAAATGTAGAGAAGCCATTGCAATCAAAGTTTGGGTTCACCATGGGAAATCAATTCAAAATACAACGAGCATAAGGATAGGATGACTTTAATTTCTCTGATCATAAAACGCTCGACTCATCAATACAATTTGTTGAAGATAAAAATGAAATCTTTGGGTAGTGTTACGCTGAATAAAACATAAACCTTAACACAGTAGAATTACAGTACTGAAGTCGCAAGAACAATATTTAAACTACCATTCAATACAAATATACACATGCATACCGTAGCCAAATGTGAAATCTCTGAAGTCGTTGTCCTGCGCACGCTCCGTCCAACTCCCGCTTGCCAACCAATGTGACCTCACCGGTACCTCCTAGCTAATGCTAGGGCTACTCTTCTTCCTCCTGAGCCCCCCGAGCCACAAAGCAGTCACACATAGAATACCAAATAATGTTAGCACCCAACTCACCTTGCAAGGTTGAGTTACCACTCGTTCCCTGAGCTAGGTATCCCAACTCCCACAAGAGAAAGCTCAGTCAAGATAAAATTTCAGTAGCGTAATATTACACAAAAAGATGTGATCCATACTCCTCCTCCTCCATCATTTTTATAGAATTTTCAAGTAATTGGTTTCCCAAAATTCTCATTAGATTCATTTTTCATTAATTAATTTGGAAAAACCTCCCCCGTACACATGTCGCTCAATCCCCTAGTTGCACCAAAAAATCAATTTTATTAATTAATCAAATATTCCTATTTCCCTCATCCACCTAAGAGCATTCCTAAAAACTCTCCTCGATGTCCCAAAATTCCCTTACAATTCCTAAATGACTTACGTCTTACTTAATTCCTAGTTGAGTTCATAAATAGAAAGTTCCAAAGGAAAGATTCCATACTAAGTTAGACATTCATATTTTTCTTTACGTTTCCCCTTTTCTTTAAGTTTCCATTTTTCCTTAAGTTTCCTATTTCTTTTAAGTTTCCCCCTTTTTCCTTTTTATCTAAAAAAATCAATTTAGCAAGTGTAGATAAAACAACCATTTACCCTTTTTCCCTTTTAATTAAAAATTAATTTAGCAAGTGTAGATAAAAACAACCATTTACCCTCTTTTCTTTTTAACTAAAAATTAAATTAGCAAATGTAGATAAAAACAACCATTACCCCCCTTCTTGTTATATGTCTAAATATTTTTGTTCAGGGGTTCTTCTTAGACCTAGGTTTTATATTCACTAGGCTGGGTAACATTTTTTAGGGAAAAAATATTCTTTAAACTTTACTTATCATATCATTCATTTTAAGGCCGACTAGATCCTAGGGAGGCATAGTTTTCTAGGCACTAGGTTTATTCATGTACTAGTTAAAATCACGACGTACCCTTCAGGATGCACTACGTGCTCCAAAGGTTCCACTCGCCTCTTTTCGTTTTCTTTGAGCAACATGCCCTTCAATACGCACTACGTGCTCCAAGGGTGTCACTCGCCTCTTTTCGTTTCTTTGCACGATGTGCCCTTTAGGATGCACCACGTGCTCCAAGGGTATCACTTGCCTCTTGACTGAAATTGGTAGACGTCAAACCCCTAGAGTGATATTTTGGGAGACTAAGGGCCTCTAAGGAATAAGGCCCCTGCCTTATTGTGTGCCCCTTAGAATCATCATGAGTGACTATCACAGTCTTCCCTCATGGCATAATGGGTCTTCTCGAACTAGATAATTGTTAACCTCCAGTTCAAGCCATGGTGGGAGTGCTAGTAGGCTATTATAGGGCTGCTGCCACACCTCTCCCTCAAAGTCTCTGGTTGTCATGCATGACCCGTCTACTCCACATGTGAGTCTGGTCAACAAGCTATCATCAGCCTACTTCCATCGACAAATCATGTCAGCAATAATAATCAATCATCATAACATCTAATCATATGTACATATGTCACCTCAACAACATTCAAACCCCAATTGTCCACTCCCTGACTCAATCCGGAGTCCAATGGGTTTCATCGATGCCTTTGCATACTCAATGTCCAGAGTCCTACACACTCAGGAGAACCTAGTCAATAACACTTGTCTATGTAAATACAACAAAATACCATATCATCAAATCCATAATATCTCATAATCATAATCAAAACGACCAATAGTATAATAACCCGGATCACTTGCAAACAAGTGTCTTCAAAGAATAATTCCGTTCAATGCGTGCAAGAGCGGGATGTTACAACTATACTGCAGGCAGAGTATCAAAGATTCAAAGAAATCCAATAGAACATGGAAATAGCCATGGATCACGCATCAACTTTGAACAATGTTTTGAGTAAATGGATGCCATATTTTTCCATGACTTATGGTAAACTAAAAGTTTAGCAAGCATTATTTCATGTTATGACATATAGAAGGGATGTAACAACTGAATCTGGAGCATACAAGGCACTGTTGATATAGATTGAAGAAGAAAACAAACTCAAGCACAATTGATGTAACATGAATGAAATTGGTTCAGGGAAGGAAAGAAGGCACAATTGGAAGCTACAAATGCTACAGAGCACCTAAAACAAGTAATAAATAAAGTGAAAGTTATGGAACAAAATTTTAATATCGAATCGATAGAGTTACATAATACTCCATTAATAGACAAACTTGACTACATGACCCAAATGAAGTCACTCTGGATGCAAGAAATGTATTCAACTCATGGATGGCATAATTTTGACAAATATTTGTAGATATTGGCACTTCATATCCATAAAAATTTATTTAGTCAAATCTAAAAGCATCTAATTCCTCAACCACAACCTACAATAGCTTCTCCTTGAAGGCCACACTTCCAATTTTTCATTTTGAGTGCATTTAAGTCAAACTTTCCATCTCTAGGATTGTCCACACAAGCAACAAAAGTTGAGGGCTCAAACTGGTCAGAAGGGAAGTGGAAAACAAAAGGTGTTAAAACATTCGATAAGGGAATGAGCTAGAGATTATTCCAGAATATCCATCTAAATAGCCAATGGAAGGAAAAGAACAAGTCGACCAACCTATGCAAACAAAGGATCCAACACAGTATACAACAAAACATTAGATAACATCGATCCAATAAAATCTAGCAAAGTCCATAATGCCAAATCAAAAAAATATTTTCCAATATTAAAACATACAAGCAATACCACTTGGAAACCATAATGTTCGACCTCCTTAATCTTCAAAGTACCTTTTGTTATAATATTCTATATAATTTTTATTTTTTTAAGACCACATTTCCCTCTTTCTTCGGATGATCAAGGAATTGAGGTGGGGGGAGATGTTGGAAGTGTTATTTGACTTTTTCAACTAGACCCGACAGTCAACCAAGTAAAAGAGTAGTTGACTGGGAGTTAGTCGAGTCTGTAAGTCGATTTACAACTCAGTCGGGTTGACTGATCTATGTAGTTATACTAACTTGTAATGGAATCATGAGTATAAATATGTGCATCCATCGAAAAGAGAACAAATGGATTATTAGTTTCTGTTGTGGTATCTTAATAAATTTCTTATTGTTGGTCTCCCCATTAATCTATGTTCTCTTCCTTCTCTTCTCTACGTGTGTGACTATATATTAGGGTATATTACTATATATTTTTGTATGTAAAGGAGTATTGGTAACACCTTACAAACCCCTATATTACAACAACAAGAATCACTTGCACTTGTCTTTGGACGTAATCCACATATTTATGAGGTCCTTTCCTTCCTCCAACAACTTGTGCATTTCCTCTTGGCACTATTTTTCTACTCACCATGTATTTTACTTCATAAAATTACACAATTCCTCTTGCAAGTTATTCTTCATATGACAATTTCTATGTACAATAATACCTAGTATTCCCTTACTAGAAATGTATTATGATATTTAATAATAGCTTCAACCAATAACCCTCTCTGATAGAGATATTTATCTCCCTTAGGAAACTCTACACAACCCTTCTCTCTCTCACGACCACCCTTCATAAACCACATATTTTAGATCTGCACTTCAAGCTCCTAACCTTTGATGAGATATTCTTTGATTATAAAATACAACGATCATGTGTCTTTTACAAACAACAAAATCTACAAGATCCTCATTTTCCTTTTTCTTTTGAATGAATCATTTCTACTCACTAGTGTATTCCTCTTTCATTATGTTTACCGTTAAACCTTTTCAACAACCTCTACCAAACCTCAGTGTTGGATCTCTCCTTCCTTCTCTCTACAACTCTACCCAACAAACTTGACTATCATTGTTTCTCTCACAACAACTATCTAGTCCCCCCCTCTTCGGTGGAGTTATAATTCAATAGGAACCATTCCCCCCCCTACTACCAAATGGTGTAGAATCGATATTATAACTACCTCACTCACCTGTTGGAACTCTTCCACTCCTAATGCACTTAGCTCCAACACCTTTACACACATTCATGTTCATGCGCACACATAGACTACATAAGAAACTCACACTAGAAACACATGAAAATCACCCATTTCCCTAATATTTCAATGTGCACAAGATGGTTGGAAGCCAATTTAAACAAAACATGAACTCCACATGCTACTTGAAAGTAATGAAATAACATACACACAATCACACAATTTGGAGGAAAGTAGCTATAACATAGTTTCTCTTATTAATATAGAAATGAAATTTATAGGCATGTAGCCTCGATGAGACTTTTTACTATTACAAGGAAAATACACGAACGCCAAGCCCTTTTCTCATAGAACATAGAATGACACTAATATCATTCTTGGCTCATGCTTACCACCATAGGATACACAAATATTTATTTTCCATATTTTAAAAACTATAAAAAAAAAAATATTTATTAGCTTCGGCTTTGACAACTTCACATTTTTCATCCTCAATCTCCACAATAACTACATGCCCCTCTTATCTCTCCTTAAACTTTGGTTTTAGGAGCTAATTTAAACATAATTTCACAACTAATACCACAACTTGGAATCTTAACCATTCAATAGTCGAGCCTTTGTCTTGGGATTTGAGATAGGAATATTTACAAAGAATTTCACATCTTACAATATAGTGTCATTACAACTTAGTAGTGTTAGCTTGACCCTTTCCAAATAACCACATGACCAATTCAAAATGTTTATGATTTACTCTATTATAATCTACAGGTTAAAATAAGAATATTATATTGGTGCCCAATTGTATCTCAAATATTTCCCTGCTACAAAGACTCATGCTCTACCCATGGAGAAGAATTTTCCTTAACAGTGAAGATTAATACAAAAATATTATACAATCAAATATTCACTACAAACTCAACACCTAAAGAAAGTCAATTGTGATCCCACTCTCTCTTTCTATTATACAAGCAAAAAGAGTATTCCCTACACCAAATGGTCCACTTATCAAAAGACCTTAATGAGATTTCACCTATTGCATGTAACATTGGAAAGGATTCTTCAACTAGATCCTTATCTCATCAATGATATCCCATACATTACCTCCAAACAACTTCATTGAATCCAAATCCTAATGCTCATCAATGATATCCCATACATTACCTCCAAACAACTTCATTGAATCCAAATCCTAATGCTCGTGCATATTCTGAAGGAAAAATCATGCTCTCATTATTTGATTTTAAAATGTTAAAACTAAAATGTTCATAATACATAACATAAAATGTATACATGATAAACTAGAGTAAGAAAATCCCTTAGGCATGGTTGAAGATGAATTTTGTAATCTGGTTGAATGTAGATGCAATGTGTGTGTGAGAGAAATTGATCCAATTTTCAAAAGTGATGTGCTAATGAAGTCAATCTGGTATGTGGCCATTTCAAAAGTTAAAATATTAAAGGCGAAATGATGCATAGATCACATTGATGAAAATCAATAGGTACATAAAAAGTTGAAAGTGTCTATCATGAATATCCAAATTAAAAAATCTTTAATGAACATAACACTCAAACATTAAAAGTTATATGAAATTGGTTTGTAAGTATATGATGAAGTAATTTTAATTAGTAATAAATCTATATCTCCAAATTTCATTTATTGTAGTAATTTAGCATATAAGAATTACCAAATATATTAAATCATAAAACCACACCTATCATCATATTTATTTTTAATAATAATCTTATTTAAAAAGTCAAATTTATACATTATCTCAAATACAATTAATAATTAAATATCAAATGAAATTGATTTGTAAATATATGTTGAAGTAAATATATTACAGCCTGAGTGGGCCTAATGGTTAAGAACATGTGTTTCCTCTTAAGAGGTTACAGGTTCAAATCCAGAGGGGGGTAGGGTATGTATACCTTTGTAGACTTTACCAGTCAAATCGCTAGGCGGAGGGGGGTCCCTTGTCCCACAAACAAGGGGGTCTCATACACCAATTTGGTGTGTTGGCTTGGCCGTTGTAATGTCCCCACTTTGGGACATCATCACAGTGCAAAGACTTATGATGACCAGAGTAGCCAAATGGATGTTATAGCAAGTACAGGGGTATTTGAGAGGCATTGTGGGGTCCAGTTGGCATTGATCATCATATTCCATCATTATGAGCCATTCCACACAGGTTGGCTTTGGTTTCGTTCCATTCCGATGATTTCCATGATTTTGACTATTTTGAGCTATAAGTTAATTAAAATCACTG
>JZKD02S1786140.1:597481-609218 GCA_000966675.3 Picea glauca
AAGATGCTTATTCAGGAAAGTGGTGGTATAACTGGTTGTGTACTTGTGGCATGTGTGAACCATAAGAATGGGATTTCATGCATTTTCAATTAATTGATGCGCCAGGAAACTATGAAATCCACATGAATTTTCAGATAGAACCCAGACCTTGACTTATGGAAAATTAACAACTTGATTTAAATTTGGGCAATCTACAACACCTATCAATCTATCAAGTCTACCTGCATGACTAATGTGAATGGTGTGCTATCAAAAATGGAAATTATGTCGACTAGGGGTTGTGTTATCTATCATGCATCTTACACTAAACCTACTCTACCACCTTTCACTATTGAGAGATGGAACTAAATGACGATTAACCCTTGTGGGCCATAGTACACCATCAACCTACTGTCATTAATGAGTCCCTTGAGTGGTTGGCCTTGTAAGGATTCCATATTGGAAACACCTACTTCATTGATGTATACTAGTTGGAAAGAACCGAGCCATTTAATGCATAGCTTACCAAGATTTTGTAAATATTTGTTGTCATATAAAAAAAACAAAAGATCCAGGATGGAGGATATTATGGCATATTGTATGGTTGTGCCATGCCTTTTTCATTTCCTTTTCAACCACTTGGATGAAACAAGCCATCATTCCATCTTCCTCTAGTTCCATGAGTTCATATAAATTATGTTGAAGAGACTGATCATTGGTCATCTGGGTAGCTATGGTGACTCAGAGGCTATGAACAACAAATTCTAGCAGTATGACTACTTATTTTCTATAGACCAATATGAATGGTGTATGGTTTCTCATCCTTTTTCACATTTTTTGATAAGACCATAATACTACATGGATTCACTAATCCCAATCATTACGCTGCACATTATAAACTTTGGTTAAAGCATGCTCTAAAATCTTATTAAAATCTTCAACGGTTTCATTGGCTTGAGGCTGATAGGGGGTGCTCTTCTGGTGATGGATCATGAACTCCTGGGTGAGTTTTTGAATAATATCATTCAAAAAATGTGACCTCTAGTTTCTCATGAACACTCATGGACATTCAAATTTTGTGATGGCATTCTAAAAAATAAAGCACGCTGTGGTTTCTGTTGTACAATATTTCACTAACGTTGCTTCAACCCATCTAGTGAGGTATTCGCTTGTTGTAATAATATAGCACGCCCCTGTATGATGTGCAGGAGGAGTGATAGGTTCGAAAAAAATCTATTTCCCATTTATCGAAGGGCTCTAGTGCAGTCACGGGAAATAAAGGAAGATCATATCTTCAACAAGGATTTCCAACCCGTTGACATACGTCACAACGTTTGCAATAATATTTGGCATCTGTAAAGAGAGAGGGACACCAAATCCCTGTGCGCAGAACCTTGTGCATATTAACGTTACCCACATTGTGTCCTCCAACAATACATTCATGTTCCTCGTGTAGGATGGGATTTCGTTCATGTTCCAGAGCACACCAACGCATGATGCCATCTCCACCCAAATTATATAATTGGTTGGAAATCAACTAATAATAAATATTATGGGTCACTATTTGATGACGTTGTGATAGAGTATATCCCGAGGGAGGCTATCCATTCATAAGAAATTCTTCTATATTAGCCAATTGATCAGGAACAAATTCGACCCAAAAGAGTTACGCGTTAGAGGGTTCATCGTCGAGGTTTATAGCATCTTCCACAGCCTTAATTCATGATAGATGATCTGGGTGAACATTATGTTTTCTAGACTTAAATATAGCTTCAAAGACAAACTATTGAAAAAGAAAAAACCAACGACAAATTATTCCACCCAACACCGTCTTGTTGACCAAATACTTGAGCACGAAGTGATGAGTGAAGAATTTGAAGGTCGACCCCAGTAAGTAGTGGAAACATTTTTGTAAGGAATATACCATGGCTAGGCCTTCGAGATCAATTGATGTATACTTATTTTCAGCATCAAAAAGATTTCAACTGTTGAAATACATTAGATGATAAATTTTTCCTTCCCCAATATACACAAGAATTACACCCAACACAATAGACAAAGCATCAACGTGGACATGGAATAGCTTTGACCAATCTGGAAAAACTAGAATGGGAATAGTAACCAATTTTTCTTTGGGGTACCCAAGGCTTGTTGGCACTTTGGTGTCCACTCATACTTAGTATCCTTGTATAACAAATTTTCCAATAGAGACTCAATCCGGGAATAGTTCTAAATGAACCGTCAATAGTATCTTGTATGGACCAACATGACACACATATCTCTCATTTAAATATATTTTTATCTAGCGGAATCATACGAGCATTAATTGAAGAGATTGCATGTTCTATTTTAACATACTGAAAAAAATCCAATCATTTAATTAAACCTTAAGAAACTTGTGGATAAACTCCTTGAAGTTTATAACCACTATCTAGGAAAAGACTACAGAGGCATTCTTCAAGCCAAAAGGCATGACTATGTATGAAAATGATCTCCATTCACTCACAAAAGTAGTTTTATCCTGATATTCCTCTGCAATATGAACCTCATGATATCTAGAGAAACCATCTGTGAAGGAGTAGGCTTCTCGACTACCAACATTTTGTACCACCTCATCCGTGAAGGGTGTTGAGAATGATTCGTGGGCGTAGACTATGTTGAGACTCCTTATATTGACGTATATTTGAATATCCCCGGTCTTCTTGGGTTTCAAAACCATAGGACTAATCCATTAGGACTCCTCTACAGGGACAATTATCCCAATTTCTAACATCCGATCCAATTCTTTGTGCACCTTCTCCTTATGTTTGGGATTTAATCGATAAGGCCTTCTATCGATCGGTTTGGAATCTGTTTTAAGTTGAATATTCTTACCCCTCAATGATCTTGCAATTCCTTTCATTTCATAAAAATTATGGGAAACAAATCCTCATATTCTTTGAGAAGGTCAACCACTTGAGTCAATATCTCCTTATCCCAATAATCTCCATTCATGGCCATCTTGGGTGCTTCTTTAGTGCCAATGTTTTGTTTTTTTAGTTTTTATCGAACCATTATACTCAGGTACGACCATTTATGTTTCCTTACCCTCTAGTGCATGCTCTCCTTCAGAATCTTTGATCTAGATGTTACGAGGATCATCGTCATCAATATTATCAACATCAATTTTCCAAAATTGTTCTACCTCTTTTAATTTTCCACTAGCCAATGATATGGACATACCATCCTAGGGGTGGATCCCTTTGTATTCCAATGGAAAATAAAATTTTTAATCCAACGGAGCACCTCCCTTTGAGCCAGATCTTCGACTATGAAGCTGAATTTTGAATAAAACTAGGAACTCATGTGGGTCCACTCGACCATTTTCCTTTTTATTTCCTACGAAATGTACCATATTATAAGGAACATATACATAGTTTGGATGAACTGATGGACCCATTTGACCTGAGGGATATTCTTATAGATACAACATTGTTCACAAAAAAAAAAATCTTAAGGATCCTCAGTGCACTTGTATCGATTAGCTAATCATTGGATGAAACTAAACCTTTGTGAACTCGAATACTTGCACCCAACTTTGAATATTTGAGTGGTGCATCACCCACCACCGTGCAATTGTCCCTTGAACCACTGCATCCATGGTCTAAATCCTTTTCTCCATGGGGATGGTTTGTTGGACACATCGACTACACTGAGAGGGGGGGGGGGGGTGAACAGTGTAGGAATCTTTTTCCCAAAACTTCCCCTTCACAAAACTCATTAGTTATCAATCACCATTTACTCATTACTTATTTTTGTCATTTATAACTAGTTAAATGTGAACATATATCAACAACATATATCAGCAATATATCATCAACAAATTATCACCACAAGGAACACAAGATGCATGTACAATTTTCTTTTTATTATGGACTACAATCCTTAGGTTATCAACAACAACTAAATAGAGTACAACTCTACAAGAGCACCAGCTCTATAATGAAAGACTCATATTACACCCTCAACATCAACTGAGATGAGGCAACAATAATCAACAAATATCAATATGTCAACAAGTACATGACCTGTCGGTAGTGCAACACGCGTATGTACACATCTTACCACTAGCACAACTCGCATATGTACACGACCAATCTCTATTATAGCCTTTGTATCACTTCTGAGAAATTAGGGTTTTATTTTCATCACACACTCAGTTCCTTTGCAATATACAATCACATTCTCTTTTGTCTCTCACTGTCCAATCTAATCCATAACCAATAAGAACATATCCAAGATCTCCAACAACTTACTCATGCTCCTCAACCATACAATATGAATGCTACTCATCATATATAATCAACCAATATACTATACCAATCATATCAGTACTGAACCATAAGAGTGCTTCTCACTCCATCAACCAACACAAACCACATCACAAGAACCATACCAAGAATTCCTTAAGAATTCACTACACAAGAAGCAAGAGTATCCATCAAGAGAACAATGTAACCATACCAGAGTTTCTATGGCAGATTTGAGCCCATAGAATGCAGATATGGAACCTGCTTCAGTCTTCAAAATCCTGTCATCAACTCAACCACAAGTCTTCATGACTTCATCCACTGTACGTGCCATATTTTCATGCAACCCACGTATGTACGTGCCTTGGCTTACTACAGCCCGCGTATACCTCAAAAACTAGGGTTTTTGAACTTCCGAGACTTTTGTCATCATGATCTCAGACTTGCTGAAACTTTGATGCATCAATGAGATCCTCCAGATCTCCTCTCTCTCAGAATAGATCTTCAATACATGCTCAAGAGATGCACAAGAGATCCCCTAAGAGATGCTCTACACAAGAGACCCTTGCTTCTTATTTATACTTTCCAAGTAGCTTCCTTAGAATCATCTTCTAGGTCACTTAACCTATCTCTAGGTCACTTAGCCTATTTTCCTCATTTTTAGGTTTAACCACTTTCCATAATTAGAAAGTTCTCCATTTATTTATCATTTAAATATTCTTCCTTGACTTGTCATCATTTAAATAATAATTTCTTCTTTTCAAGTACTTTGACTTCTTTGACCTCTTGGGGCTTCAAGCCAACATCTGAGGTCCTTCATCTTCATAGGGCCATAACTCTCAAACCATGAGGAGTTATGTGGCATTCCACATACCACCGGAAATTTAGTGACAAGCACTATCCATATAGGATAGTTCCACTAACAAATTCATTGATCTTCATCTCATTATTCCACATTCAAGCATGGGTTATCCAACCTTACTTCCATGATAACTCAACCTCAAAGATTCTTCCCATGAGGGATTTCACCATAAGGGGACCACTTTGGAGTTCATCCATTTGTGCACCTTATCAACCATGATAAGACAATAATGAGTCATATTTACATCAAACCAATTATGCATCATGTATCAAATAAACCACATCGATCCATATTCATCTGTGCATCATGTATCAATGACAAATCATTGATCCATCTTCATCTATGTATCATCATATGACTATGATTCCACTTGACATCAATCCATTCTCATCAAGGACAATACATATTACATTAGTATTCTATAAAAAGACATCAATCAATCAATCAATCCTTTGGCATCAATCAATCACTTGACATCAATCCTTTGACATCAATCATTAAAATTTTGACATCAATGACAACATGATCCAATAATCTCCCCCTTTGGCATTGATGGAAATAACAACATTGATGTCGACACCAATAATTCATGTCAACATGTAGATAAGGCATTCTCTACATCAATAGTCATCAATCACATCAATGTGATTATCTCTCCCCCTTTGATATCAATGGAAAAGGGTCATTCTCCCCTTGGGGATTCTCCCCCTACTTGAACTCTCCTTGGGGATGCTCCCTGTTGTTCCTGAGTTTATACTTTAAGGCTGTAAAGTATACCGTCAAGGCATCCGTAAAGGTAAAGGTAATTAAAGGGTAAGAATAAAAAAGAAGGGTAAATCAGAGTCGGTTTCTCAACTACCTCTGTCTAGCTTCCCATTGTTCTTGGATGATGATATCTCTCTCAATAGCAGCCTATGAACGTTCTAATTCATCCCGGTTGGTTGTTGCTTGTAGAATAATATTAAAAAGGTTTAAAGCAATGCTAGTTTGATCTTGGAGGCCAGGTTCTATGTTGGGCTATCTATTATTTGGGACAGTCATGGAAAATAAAGTTTTATTTAAATATAAAAAGTTTGAAGATTTGTTGCTTTAGTTTTTAAGGGATGAAAAGAGAAAAAGAGTTTTGGAACTCAGAATAATAGCATAATAGCAGTTGAGGCCGTTTCCTGTACTTGAAACAATTTTAAGAATAGTAAAATAACAAAGTAGTACTGCTGAGAAAATACGAGGCTTTAATCACGAAAGAATCTCATATTGTAACAGGAGACAAAGAGGAAAATGAGATTTCTAATGAAGTGTAAAATATAATCATTCAAATGACCTACAGGTCTTGAAATTGCTGATAGCAATTACAGAGGAAAAACTGTAAATAATTCAATAACCAAATCAATTCAAACTACAAAAGATGTGTGAAATAAACTTATAGTTGATCGTTCATTAGAAAAACGTAAGAAGAAAAATATTGAAAAATATTGGAAACAAGGTAAAGAACACATAGCTTCAAGTTGACAGAATTCAGAATCTCATCTGTATTATTTATATCACAGTGGATTGGAAATTTTTTTAATACAATCGGCTCCCTCAAAAACTAAAAATCCCTCTCTTAGTCTTATGAAGTTGTATTTATACATGATTCACCAAACCTTTTTCCCATTGGTGATTAACTAAATTCCTAAGCCTAACGGTTACATGAATGAGCAATGTCGAACCGTTTACATTTCTATTTTAACTGCTTTATATTCCAATGATGAAAAACATTCAAAATAGAATTTCATGTCTATGTTGATGAACATCCTCCTTCTGTTTTAAGACAACGAATACATTTGTCCAGGAACTGCACTAAAACTCTGGGAGCTTCTAGAATATCCTTTGCTTCAAATAAGAAAAACTTTCTCTGCAGTTCTGGCAGACGATCTTCGATTATCTTTCTCGAAAACTTAATAGTTTGTAGCTTTAAGTTAGGCATTACTATCCATTTGTCAATTTGAGTAACATTGATTACTTTTATTTGTGGAATCTCTACCTGAATTTCTTCCATCTCTTCTTTAAATCTTAACTGATGCTTGACAATGTTAATTTCTCCTAACAACCCGGGACAGATGTTATTTCCAATGTTCAATGAAGTTTTCTATTACAGTGCATCAAATGTTTGCTTACTAATTGATAAGGATCATGCTTTATGTGCTCAATGTCTACCAGTTTTATTTCTTCTAAAGCTTCGGCTTCTACTTTAGAATGGCCTAGGTTTAGTAATGAAAATTTCCTGACATACACAGGGAAGATTGGCCAAGATTTCTTTTGAGCTGTCTTTAGCTCTATTCCAATACCACCTTTCACTATTTGATGTGCTACCTCCCTCAATACCAGTTTGTCCGGGAGGAATTTTGGAAGTGCATGAGGGGGGATTGAGCATCCATAAACCCTAATATAAGAGAAGTTTTCATCAACAAACCAGTCAGCTATTGCTTTGATATTTCCTGAGACTGACTCAGAAATGTGAGGGGGTTCACAACCATAAACATTTTATGCATTGGAATTATTATAAAATGACAAATTTTGTAAAATGCATTCTTATCATTTTCTTCCCATAGCACAGAGTGATACTCGTGAATGGGTTCGGGGCAAGTTATGTTCCAACTCCAATTCATCAAGGGAAAAGGAGTCATGAATCAAACTGTGTCCATAATGTATGATGACATGTAAAAATCCATTGGTTGACCTTTAGATTTTGCAACTCTGTAATTTGAAACTTCTTGAGCTAGGTTATCAGACAAAATCTTACTCCAGTTGAAAGTGAATCCTTTTAAAGCTTCTTCTAAAAAGGGCACCCATTCTGTAGGAAAATGGCAGGGATTTTTTTTCCCAAAAAGTCTACACAACATAATGGCTACATAGACCATGTATTCATTCAAAGATGTTGTAGCACAAACCCCATGGGTATCGGCCCTAAAATTTGATGGACATCTCCACCATTCTCTAATTAGATCGAGATAAGTTCGGTCTGCCTCAATACACTCTTTCCTTTGAAATTCAGCTAAAAACTTGGCATTATAAGTGTACTTAGGATTTGGTGAGAGATTATACATTACTTGTATATGTTATGGCCTGAATGAGCCGACAACGACCCCTTGATAATTTAAAATGCTCCTCATTGGAATATCAACCTTTTACAAGGCCCATTATCATGTTGTTGTATGCCATAAGTCGAGGGTGCGCCACGATATTATGAAGCTCTGATTCTGCTACATCTCGTAAGTGATTCTCGGAGTCAGTAGGAGAATTCTTAATTTCGTATTCCAGGAATTCAGAGATTTGTGTCCAAAATTTAATTGAATCGATAGCATGTGGCGTAGTGTTGGATATGATATCTCCTTCCTCTGTATCTTCAATATTATTTGGTGCCTTCTTTGGTGCCATGACTTTAAGTTAGATGGAAACCTGTCACAGAAAAGGAGTGTATGAGCTCGGCTGAATACGTCTTACGCTTGATATATGAAACATAATATGTTGCGAAACACAGACCTTCAAACTCTCTTTTAATTCATTTAACGATGCAGGTACTGACACAACTGACAAGAATTCAATACATTGAATGTAGTGGATATTTACTAAGATACGCATTAGTGTATCATGAGTTATCCTTTATTAAAGTGGTCATGTTTTGGTGCTTTTGAATTCAAAATTTGAAAAATTTCATTCGATCGGAAACTAGAACATGAACTAACCTAAAAATTTTGATTGTCATTAATCATGTTTCCAAAATAGAATTAATTTAGACTAAACACAGATTAAGAGTCGAGATTTCACATTTCGAGATTTCGGGGATTGTGTTGA
This sequence comes from Picea glauca, assembly GCA_000966675.3. Lineage (NCBI taxonomy): Eukaryota > Viridiplantae > Streptophyta > Pinopsida > Pinales > Pinaceae > Picea > Picea glauca. The sequence goes on from JZKD02S1786140.1 coordinate 606,446, forward strand.
CGAGAGGTATGTTATCACTGAATCCCGATTTCCGAAATTGTGAAATCGCGACATGTTTAAATTAGGACTTAATTTCGTTTTAGTAAATTAATTTATCAGTATTAAACCCACTTTGATTATTTCAGGATTTCGGGGATTGTGTTGACGAGAGGTATGTTATCACTGAATCCCGATTTCTGAAATTGTGAAATCGTGACATGTTTAAATTAGGACTTAAATTTCGATATTTGTGAATTAATTAATTAGGATTAAGGACTAATTTCCGAAACGGGATTAATTTAGTTTAAACACAAATTATGAGTCAGGACTTCACGTTTCGGGATTTCAGGGATCATGTTGACAAGAGGTATGTTATCGACGAACCCCAAATCCCAAAATTGCGATATGATTAATTTAGTCTTTAATAATTGGTAACTTCCATATTTCAGGAAATCAGGGATCAGGATTCCGTGATTTGAAATGTATTAAAACATATGTTCTCAGTAAACCCCGAATTTTGAAAAAAAAATTAAAGGTTAATCTTAACTCCTTTAGGGTTTAAACTTTTTGTGTTTTAAGAAATAATTTTACCGAAAGCGCATCGGGACTTTTATAACATTTTTGTTTTTTTTCTTTTTATTATTTAAAGAATAAATCTTGTCAGGATTTTGGTACCAGCCTTTTGGAAAATATAGTGAGGGTTATGCTTCATGAAAAGTCGAAACTCGAAAAAGGAAGACTTTAGTTTTGAAGATAAAAAATTTAATAAATGTTTCAACACTCCCCCTGTTTGGATCCCTTTGATATTCCTCTAAATAATCTCTCCCCTTTTGAACAAGGGATATCACTCTGATGTAATTCTGAAGATACATCACTCATACTCCCCCTGTGACCATTAATCCCCCTAGAATTATGCCTCTATTCTCTTTCTTCAAATATAGGGATCTTTCCTCCTAGAATCATGGGAAGAAGAATGACTCCCCCTATGGGTATGTATCCCCCTATATTCTCTACGATATGAAGAATATGCTACCACTACAATATGCTTCTACTGCAAATGCAATTGCTCAACTGGATCGTAGAACAATTTCTCTTTCTATGATGATCCTTGGACCTGTCCATGCATCAAAACTCATTCCATACCATGAAACAAAAGATATGTCAACAAGAAAATCATGAATAAAACATCAACCAAGTACATCATGTACCAAATTGTGTGCCCACCATGCACAACACCCATGTACATCAACCATGTACCATAAAATATCATCAATGGAATGTATATGCTTCTACCAATATGCCAACCATGTGCATCTACCAATATGCCAACCATGTGCATCAAATAATTGTCATATCACTCAAGATATGTCTCCACCATGAACCAAGTATCACAATCATGTATCTCAATGAATCAAGTGTCTCAACTATATCATCCCATATGTCATGTATCAAGATATATGCTAATCAAGTAATATCAATGGTGTAATTTTAGCCAAGTACTCATCATCCAAACATATACCATCTATGAGTGTACCAAACATGTACATCAACATGTAACACCACTTGCACCAAGCAAGTACATCATCCATGCACCAATACCATAAGATGAATCCTCATATATGTATGCCAAATACTCCATAAAACATGTGGCAATCAAACTTCTAGTAGCTGCCTCTACCAAGGTACTAGGAGTATACCAATCATGCATCAAGTATGACTCATCAATGATATACAACATGATCACCTCATCAACTCACCAACTACATGTCCCAATATGTATTCCAACCATATGCCAAATGCTTGTACCAAGATATCCATCAAATATACTTATAATAATACATCATAAGACATATTAATGAAACTCAAAATATGCACCAGCCATGTACACCAACTGATCAGCCTGAATCCTCTATTCACTACAACAAATACTAAGAATCCAACAATACATGTACTAGTAGTGTTCTTCAATATATCAATGACATCTCTCGCTAGCATCATCAAGATATATCACATAACCAAGGTACCATAACTTCATTGTCATAACCAACATTGTTCTTCAATAGAAAATGTCTCAATCCATACTCATGGGTTAGTGACATGCATCCAAGATAGCCTTTCATTTATATCATCACTTTACATAATACAATATGTAATCATGAAAACCTGCAGCAAACAATGTCAGAACCTACAACAAACTATGTCAAACCCTGCAACATAGAGTTATACCATCACATCAAGCTACAACCCATGTGCATAGCCCTTTTCCCTAGGCTTTACCACATATATGTGACTTGTTGCACAGATAGATCACGTATGTATGTGACCTATTAAAGGCCAGCTTGCGTATGTACGTGACTATTACCACTGTCACCCATGTATGCTTCAGTAGATGATACACTTGAGCCTCCCTTAAGGCTTCCATTCTACTCTGGTTGTTCAGTCTTCTTCACCCACTTCTGAAGGTGTCCCTGCTTCTTAGAACTTGAGCTCTGAGCTTCCATATTTTCAAATATGTCTCCCTTCCTTACTTCATTCCTTCTTCTAGTCATGCTATATGAAGTCCCCATCATAGACTTTCTTCTTGTGGTCCATCAATCCTGGGATTTGTGGCCAAATACACTACAGTTGTAGCATCTCATGCTGTGACAGTGAACATCAATGTGTCCTACTTGATCACATCTCCAACACCTTATGGTATTATGAAATCTCCCATTATTTCTCCTTGCATAAGATTTGAATTCCAAAGCTTTGTGACCATATTAATTACATGAATAACATTGACCATGAAAAATAC
>JZKD02S1786140.1:615408-629724 GCA_000966675.3 Picea glauca
TGGTGAGTACCTCTTTATTTTTACGCAAGATTGAGGAGGATAACATATGCTTGTTGATGTAAGCTCATCCTTCAGATGAGTCCCTTAGAGTATGTTTAACGAACCCTAAGAAGGAGTGGTTCGATCCAATATGGATCTTTCAATGTTTGTTTAACGAGTCCAAAGAGAGAAAACTTAGGGGTTTTTCATGTTTTAGAGAGTCTGAAAAACACTTAAAGAGGACTCCACAAGTTCCTTTTTTGTAAGCTAATATGACGAGACTGAAAAAGTGATAACCTACTGCTCATCAAATGTTTTCTTCAAATACTTTTATGAGCGTGAAAAGAAAAAGGTCACTTGGCAATATTTTCATGTTTAGAGAGTCTAAAAAAAGCTTAAAGGGAACTCCAGGGGTTCATTTTCCGTATAACCTTTACGAGTCTAAAAAAAGTGATAAAAGTATACTCAGTTACATTCTCATTGATTTACGAGCACGAAAAAGAACAAAAACTAAGCTCACAGTTTCTCCTGAAAAACTCTAAAAGGATCTGTATATGCAACAAATGTATAAAAGAAAACCAAAAAGCGTATCCTTGTTCAATATTCCACTCCTAGATTTCTCACCTGTGAAAAATCAAACACTTGTAATACCATTAGAACTCTAGGGTTTTAGGTGAAATATATTAAAATAATATAAAATATGAAATGGAAAATAAAAAAGTTAATAAAATTGGGTAAAAACTTCATTTTACCATTCCATTGTTACTCCACCCAAACTTTGTTCCAAAACCCCCTTTTTACCTCAAACTTCCATTGGGGATTGCGGAAGGCATAGTTGATCATTTGGCAAACGGTCTTCGTAGAACATGTAATTTTCATCTCCTTAAACTTTTCATGGATCAATTTTTGTTTTTCATTGGTTAGAAATGGCTTTTTGGGTTGAGTTTGCAAGGGTGCTCGCACATGGAGGTCGTCGCAGGCGCCCTGTATCGTGGCACGCGACGACCCAGGGTCGTTGTAATATATCAGATATAAAAATTATGCAGAACAGAAATAAAATTCTAGAAATGGAAAAATAACGACAATATAACCAGAACAATCACCACAATAACACTGAAATGATATAAGAATAACAACAAAAATAACACTTTGATTCTGAGAGCAATGTTCACGGGCCTCTTCGAGGGGGCAACCTTCAGTCGAGTAGAGCTCTATTACAATAATATCCAAGCTAGGGTTATCATACCCTTGACTCCTATTCATACTAAATATGTCTATCAAAAGAAGCATCTAGAGGAAGATCCTTCTAGAAGCAGAAGCTTCTATTAGGTCTTCTTACATTTGACTTATTCTATTTTATTGCAAGGCCTTAGTAATATTGACCTTTATTACATCCGAATATATTGTTCTACCTATGTGCAGGTTAGGACCCTAACGTGTCCTCCCCCTTAAAAATAACCTTCTCCTCAAGGCTTGAGATGTGGAAATTGTTGCAGAATGGTAGTTGGTTCCCAAGTGGCATCTGTTGGAGTTGTATCTTTCCACTGGACTAACACTTCCTTGATAGTTCTTTGACGCAGGCAATGCTCATGTTGGTCCAAAACTTCTTGTGGTTGTAGCCAAATGGATCCTTCTTCGGCTAACCCATTGAAAAATAATCATGCTCTTTACCCAAGGGAGAAGAATTTTCCCTAGGAGTGAAGAATAATACAAAAATCTTGTGTGGTCAACCTTTTTCTAAAAACTCAACACCCAAACAAACTCAAATGGAATCCAATCTCTCATGTTATTGTACAAGAAAGAAGAGTATTCCCTACACCAATTGGTCCACCTATCAAGATACCTTGATGAGATTTAACCCTTTTCATGTAACATTGGAAGGGATTCTTCATCTAAATAATTATCTCATCAATAAGATCCCATACATCACCTCCAAACAACTTCATTGAATTCTAATGCTCATGCACGGTATTCAACAAAAATCATGCTCTCATTATTTGATTTCACAATGTTAACTAACATGTTCATATCCACTATGTGCATATCATAAAAAATGTATTCATGAGAAACCAGAGTAAGAGAATCCTCGGGGCACGAATGAAGATGACTTGCATAATCTTGTTGAATTTAGACACTATGAGAGAGAGAGAGAGAGATAGAGAGAGAGAGAGAACTTTATCCAATTTTCAAAATTAGTGTACTACTGAAGTGTGAATATTGATGAAGTGTGAGTCTTGTATATATCCACTTCAAAAGATAAAATATTAGAGTCCAAATAATGCATAGATCACATGGATCAAAATCAATGGGTGCATGCAAAGTAGAAAGTTTCTATGATAAATTTGTTGGAAATATTGTTTTCATTGATGTTAAAGATAGGGGGAGCCAATAGATGTCCAAGATAAATATTAAAAGCCTATATATCTCCAAGATAAATATTGTAAGATGCGTATTGTTGGAAGCATTACTTTTGGATTTTTTATGATCAATTTGGATACCGTATCTTTGAAAACAATTTTACCCTACATACCTAGCTCAAATGCTATCACAAGTTATATGGTTGGAAATCTTATTTTGACACCTTTCCAATGGTATATGGAATTCCCCCTTACTCCCTAGGAATGACGATATATGAATTTGTTTTCTTGAAAACCCAGCCATAAAATCGAGGTCATCTCAACTAGTCTTTACAAGTTGGCCCTAAAAGTGGGGATAAAATTACTATAATTAAAGGATGTATTTTCGCATTTGTAGTGAAACCAAGCAAGAAATAAAGTATGAGGTGTGCATAAGTGATCTGAGGTTCCCTAAAGGTGTTGGGGTGTATTTTTGGGATCTAAATGTGTGCAAGAGAAGTCTAAGGGATTTTATTGAGGTCTTTCTTATTCTCAAGGTCCACTATGAAGGATTAAAATTCTGTGATGTTGTCGTGTGCACTAATTTGAGGTTGTGATGTTTTTTTCAGTGGATGTTTCCGTAAGTGGATGTTTCCATCAGTGAATGTTGATGTCAATGGATGTTTTCGTCAGTTATTACATTCTTGGAATGATGTTATGAGGCTTGTTATCATTTGAAGGATTTTTTTTGGAATGAAGCATGCAAGTGAATTCAAAAGTACTCTATGTATGAATATATTGGATTGGCGTCTACACATATCTTATTGAGTTGGGGCTCAGTTGAGGAGATTGATGTCTCCAATAGGTTGGTGCCTACATCTTGTTGAGTTGGTACTCAATTGAGAGGATTGGTGTCTACACTAGATTGGTGCCTACATATTTTTGAGTTGGTTCTTAGTTAAGGAGATTGGTATATCCAGTAGGTTGGTTCCTACAATATTTGTAACATTATGTTGGTTCCTACAGACATTTACAAAGATAAGTTTATGGTTTTCTCTCAATTGGGTTTCCATGTTAAACTCTGTGCATTGTATGTGATTATTGTTTATTAGATAATGAATTATTGATGAATGGTTAAATAAAGTAAAAATATATCATATATTTATTCAACCCCCATCATCTCATTGTAAGCATAATTTCAACAATTGGCATCAGAGAGAGTTCCTTCAGAAACAGTCTAACCACTCGAAGGTAGATCTCGAGAGAACACATGTCTGATCAAGAAGAATTATTCTTCATATCCATGGAAAAAAAATCATGTTAATGAATAAAATGAAGATAATCAGAACGAAAAAATATATTCAAAAGAATAAGATCTTGAATAAAAATGCCTCAATTCCTTAGAAAAAATAGACAAGCTTAAGAAAAGGAAGCAGAAAAAGAAATTGCATAAATATGAAGAGGAGGATCATGATCTTGAAGAAACAAAGAATATAGTTATCATCATGAAGAATCAACTAAAATAAGAAACAAGGATTAAAAAAGTGGTGATAATTCAGTTGAAAGAAAAGGAAGAAAATTGCAAGAAGCTAGAGGCTAAAATCATTTCCTTAAGAAAGGAACTAGAGAAAACAATTGATCAGTTGAATAGAAGCTTGAAGTTTGGAAACAATACTAAAATATTAGATAATATTATCAATGTCCAAAGGTTGTCATTCATCAAGATAAGTCTTGGCTATGATGAAAAACAAAAGACCCCCAAGGGAGATGCAATCATTAAGGTCACAAAGTCATCAAAAAATGAAAATGAAGAAAAGTCTAAAAGTTTTGCCAACATTCTCAAGGTATCCATAAATAATGAAAGAAACAACATGAAAGGAAATGATGACCAGTAGAAACTTGAGTCTTCTCACAAGAATAACAAGAATGAGTTCATAAGAGTTGTTCGACCAAGAAGGCCTTTCACAAATCAATACCAAAAACTCTTTATTGGCTATTGTTTTTCTTGCAATAATTTTGGTCATAAGGTAATAGATTGTAGATCTTATGAAAGAATTGATCATGTGAGAGATAGAAATAGAGGTTATTATAAGACCTCAAAGGATGATTATGTGAGAAACAAAACTAGAAGCTCTCATGGATTTGATAACAGAAACTACAATTCATTTGTTCCTCTACTTGATTACAATATTGAATGCTATAAGTGCAATAACTATGGGCACATAGCACATTACTATAGAAGTAGTATAGTTATACCTCCTAAAAAAAAAGGGAAGAATATGTTCTTACCAAGCATAGAGAAGAATATTCAAAGGTTTGGAAAAGGAAACAAAACCAAGAAACAAGGAAATATGAACTTGCTTGTTATGAGAAATGATGTGATAATCTAGATGAAGTTGGAAGGGAGATTCATTGTTTTGATTCTCACTCGATACATGTGCATCCCATTTCTAGAAAGGGTAAGGTTGAGATATTTCCTTGTGAAAATGGAAATTCGATTTTATAGTACTCTTTTGGACAAGAGAATTCATTTATTTGGTCCTTTTCAGAAAGGAATGAGGAGGCATAAATAGATTAAAAAAAAAACAATACTAAAGATTCACCCCATTTATAAGATCAATGCCATGAATTTGGAGTGGAAGGTTTAATCAATAAAAATAATCAAACAGAAGTATCAAATTTAGATACTTATAGCATAGACAACTTGGATAATGTTCAATTAGAGATATACTTTTAAATTACACATTAGAGTGCTTGAAGGGAAGTACAAGATCAGGGGGAGCATCCCTTTTCCATTGATGTCAAAGGGGGATAAGTTACATACAATAGAAGAATTGCATACACAAGGAGACTTGCAAACAAGGAGAGTATTATAAAATTAACTAAGGGTTTTCATCAATAACAAAGTGGGAGATTGTTGAAAATATTGTTTTCATTGATTTCAAAGACATGGGGATCCTACATATGCCCAAGATAATTATTAGAATCCTAAAGATGTTCAAGATAAATATTGCAGTATGGATATTGTTGAAAGTATTACTTTTGAATTTTTGATGATCAGTTTGGAAACCCCATCTTTGAAGGAATTTTCACCCTACATACCTAGCTCAAATGGGATCACAAGTTATATGGTTGAAAATATTTTTCCAATACCTTTCAAACGGTATATGGAATTCTCCCTTACTTTGTCCTAATAATGATGAAATATGAATTTTTTCATGCAACAACCCAGCCAAAAAATTGAGGTCTTCTCATCTAGTCTTTATAAGACGGCCTTGAAAGTGGGGACAAAATTATTATAAATATAGGATAGATTTTCTCATTTGTAGTGCAACCAAGCAAGGGATCAAGTCTGAGGTGTGCATAAGTGATCTCAGGTGCGCTAAAGGCTTTTGGGTGTCTTTCTGGGATCTAAAGGTGTGCAATAGAAGTCTAAGGGATTTTCTTGAGGTCTGTCTTGTTCTCAAGGTGCACTATGAAGGAATGAAGGTCTGTGATGTTGTCATGTGCACTATTATGATGTTGTGATGTTGTTTTCAGTGGATGTTTCCATCAATGGATGTTGTCGTCAGTGATTACATTCTAGGAATGATGTTATGAGGCTTGCTAAGGTTTGAAGGATTGTCCGTGGAATAAAGCATGCAAGTGAAGTAAGAAGTACTTTTTATATGAAGATCTTGGATTGATGTCTACACATATCTTAATGAGTTGGTGCTTAGTTGAGGAGATTGTTGTCTCCAATTGGTTGGTTCCTACATTTTGTTGAGTTTGTGCTCAGTTGAGGAGATTGGTGTCTCCAATAGGTTGGTGCCTACATCTTTTTTATTTTATTCTTAGTTAAGGAGATTGGTGCCTCCAATAGGTTGGTTCTTACAAACATTACAAAAATAAGTTTATGGTTTTCTCCCGATTAGGCTTCCATGTTAAACTCTATGCATTGTATGTGATTATTGTTTATCATCTACTAAATGATTAATGAATGGTTAAACAAACTAAAAATTACCATGTACTAATTCAACCCCCCTCTCAATGTAAGCATAAGTTCAACAAAATATCCAAATTAAAAATTCTTTAATAACCATAACACTCATCTTGGGAAGTTATAAATACAGGATGAAGCAATTTTAATTAGTAATTAAGCCATATCCCCAAATTTCATTTATGTGTAGGAACTTAACATCTTTAAATTACCAAATATATCAAATCATAAAACCATACCTTTCATGGTTTACTTTAGCAATAATCTCATTTACAAAAAGTCATTTTTACACACTACACAAATTTATGGGCTCCTTATTTAGATCTATGTATATGTATATGTATATGTGAGTGATAAATGTTGATGCACCAACTCATCTATTTTTATAAGGGGTCAATGAAATAACTCTCATGGTTTATTACTAACAAAACAATGCAACATAAATTATTTTATTTAGTAGGACATCAAAACAATGCAACATAAATTAGTCTATTTAATAGGACATCAAAACAATGCAACATAAATTAAATTATATTTAGTAGGATTATCTTGAGTTGATTTATTGTTCTTATTGGGATTAAATTTCAAAACATTTGTGTCATTGGGATTTCCCCATAATTCTTCAAGTTTGAGTTGTTTAATAGCAATTTTGACAATATTTCAAAACATGTGTGTTATGGCTTACATGGGAACTCTTCCAAGTTTGAGTTATTGATATCCAGTTTGTTATGGAAAGAGGTTTAGTGATTTCCATTGGAATTTATCAGAAATGGTGAGTTAGGATTGGTTCGATTTGTAAGATCATGTTTAACTTTATTGTAAGTGTTTTTTTCATTACTGGTATGATAAAGATGTAGGCTAAACATTTTATGTTTTGGTATTTTTTCAGTTATATTTTTTTGACATATTTGCTTGAAATTCGGTGAGAAATTGTCGAATCTGTAGTGTCACAAGAGTTTTCTAGCACGCTGAATCCATTTATGTGTTCAAAAATGAAATTTAAAAAACATAAAATCGAGATTTCGTGTAGATTTAGATATTCCAGCGAAAAAAAAGACAAAACTTAGAATTGTTAGACAAATCCCCTATGATAAATTTAATTTTAAAAATACTTTATATTAATATAAGTATTAGTCACCCCTAAATCTAGACATAAATAAATAAGTATGGATTTTTTGGCCATAAAATTTTATTTCAAAAATAAATTATATTAACATATGTGTTATTCATCTTTTAAATCAAGATATAAAGAAATTATTATTATTTTATTTTATTTTATTATTTTTATGTATTAAGCAGGTTAATAAAGTTAATTTTGATCATTAGGGGAGTTAGACGATATAGTCAACTGATAATGATGCATATAAGTAATACACTCATGCTCATAAGAAACAACACATTGACACTCATAATCAACATGCTCACATACAAACATAATAATATGTGTGTGAGTGTGTTACTTATTTTACCATGACAATTAGAGATTACAACTCAAGATAAGGGTTGGTATTGTGGTATAACCAAATGTATTAAAAATGAGGAATCAAAGACTACTATTTCCTAGAAAGTAAGAGAGAAATTGTGTCAACAACTTAGTGAAAAGATGAGATTCTTCCAAGGTGAGATCAACCTAATAATTATTTACACAGGGAAACAGTGTTCCAAGAGAAAATCTCTATGCATAAAAAATATATAATTTGTCAATTTAGACTAAGTTATAATCCAATAACTTTGGAAACATGGACATGGAACATTATAAACCAACAATATATATACTTAGTTTGTAAATAAGAAGAAATTAGAGATGAGGTGGTGCAGACCTCCCTACTCTCCCTCAAAGCTGCGCGACCTCCCGGTCAAGGATCTTCAAATATCTGAGTCAAATCAACTCTTCAATCCTCCAATAGGTCCTGAAAAAATAACACATAGGCCCCTTTGACATTGTTGCAGGTTTAAGTGACCCATATAGACATTGTCGGGCGCTTTTGGCAACACCTGATTTCAAATTCTATCTCCTATGCTAGACTTTTCTCCAATATGACCATGAACTATGGCCTTGGGCCAGTCTCTTCCTAAATTCGTGTTGCGACAGCTCTGGATGTAACTACCTCCCCTTTCCCTGATCTATGAATCGACGAATTTTGATAGTGGGCGCTAGCTCCTCTATACTAGCCCCGTTTTCCCTGTGACCTCGGGATGTGACCCAGGGATTAACCTAAAGTGCACTAAGTCTTCTGCACTTCGACCCTCAATAGTTTCTCTTTTCTCTAACACATGACTCTTGCAAAGAACCGAACAACAAATTGACGGAATCTCGATCCGTACTCCACATGTCCTCATGATCTGAAGGATGATGGTGTTTTGACTTTCGGGCCTTCAGCAGTTTTCAACTATAGTTGTCGCGAGAATCGATGGTTCTCGCCTATCCAACAATCAATGGTTGCGCTCAACTTCAAAATTCCAGCCTCCAGGAGTTCTGAGTGTTGAGTTCTTCTTCTCCTCTTTGTGACTTTCTTTTGGATGGATTTTCCTCCGAAGTGTCTGATCTGTCAACATGTGTCTTTTGAGATGAATGACCTAGATCTGTTTCGTTGTTTGGGCTTCAGTGATTTCCATCGATCACCCACATGACACAACTCCTTATATATTCTAACGTTGAAACATCAATCAAGTTCTTTTGCCTCCGCATGCCTCCTCCTAGATCAAAGACTAGGATGCCTTTTCGGGAATTCAATGAATTCCTCGCTCCTGTGTACACTGAGGCTAAATCTCACGCACCTTTCCCAGATCTAATGACCTAGAACATTTTTTCTTCCTCCTGGATGGATCTTGGTCGATAACTCTGTAAACCTTCAGAGCTTCACTTCCTTTGAATATTTATCCCCGCTATCTCTCTTGAGATTTATTTCTCAAACCCTTTTACTCCTCAGAGGGATACTTCGACACTTAGTAAAACTTGAATCTGTGCACTCCTTGCAACTGATTCTTACGCAAGGATTATCTTATTATGGGCGATTGTGCACACCTTGCAGCAGTCCCTTTACACTCCTTGCAAATGGAAGTTCCACGCTATCTCTTCTGAGCTTCTGAGTCGAAATAGACTCTATCAACGCACTCCTTACGAACTGTATGCACACCTTGCATGAACTCAATGAAGAGAAACAATTGAAACTTATCCAAATACTTCACATTTTCATATGCTCAATAACATAACCCATTCATTCATGAAAACAAAAAATAATAGGGAAACTGTAAACAATAGCAACAACATGTGTTGGGTCAATATCCCTTTGCTATATTCATTCATATGTAAAATGGCTACATCTCTGACAAAAACAAGTAACAACTATATCCTACTAATTTGTAGCCAACCTTATTCAGGCATAAAATGCATCTACTTATACAAGAGGTCCTCTAGGGTTGCCTCCAACTACATATTTGATCAAAGTAAAAGATTACAACTACTTAGTCCTATTACAATAAATGTCTGTGACATAAAATTTAAGGTGAATGTTTAGATCCATGCCAAAATCAAATAACTCAAGGATGATCTGATATCCTCCTGGTTTGACACAAATGTTCAACCTCTAATCATTTAAAACTTCTCTGATCCATCATTTACTCAGAAGTTCTCTGAGATACACAATCTTTCAAAATTTAAAATTTTACTCAAAAGGCGCGCTAGGCATTGTGTTGTCATCCCATGTGGCTTTGCTGATGATGCTCCTGCATCATACTCCCCTGGGTAGAAAATTCATGGACTCATGTCCATGAGCTCCTGCACTGACCTTCCATGCTTTTGGACATCATCTTCACTTACCCAACTGGCATCTTCTATCAGGTGTCCCTTCCACTTGACCAAGTATTAAAAATAGGTCTTCCTCCTGGTCTTCTTGCCAATCCTCTGATCAACAATCTTCTCCATTTGTGGTTTTTCTGCTACAAGAATCTGCTTTTCCCAGTAAATATTCTCTTGATATTTTGATCTTGCTGTGTCATCTTTTGTGTAAGGATATAGGTCTAAAATGTTGAATATGGGTGACATTCCCACATCCTATGGAAGCTCTATCTCATAAACATTATTACCAAATTTTCGTAGGATCTTGCATGGTCTAATCTTTTTCAACTTCAACTTGTTATATGTTCCTCTTGGGAACCTTTCCTTCCTCAAGTGTGCTAAAATGTGATCTCCCACTTCAAATTGGAGTTCTCTTATGTGCTGATCAACTCTGCGTTTATACTCTGCATTCTTTTTCCGCAACTTCTCCTTGATCTGATTATGAAGCTTCTACATCTCTGTAGAGAAATCTTCTTCTCCAACGCTTCTAAATTCACTCTACTCCATGTCTCTCAATTATAATACCCCTCTTGGCATCATCCCATACACTATCTGGAATGGGATTTTTCCTGTACTTCTATTTGGTGAGTTATTATATGCAAACTCTTCTTTTGATAGAATTTGATCCCACTGGCTATGATGTTCAGTGACCAAACTTCTCAACACATTTCCAAGCTCTGATTTATCACCTTTGTTTGTCTGTATGTTTGAGGGTGATATGTTGAACTAAAAGACAGTTATGTCCCCAGTTTCTTCCATAATGTTCTCCATAAATGACCAACAAATTTAGTGTCCCTATATGAAACAATACTCTTGGGAAACCCATGAAGCCTCACAACTTCCTTGAAAAACATATTTGCAATATGTGTTGCATCATTTTTCTTCTGGCATGGGATAAAGTGTGCCATCTTTGAGAATCTATCAACCAAAACAAATATGGAATCACTTCCCTTTTGGGTTCTTGGAAATCCCAACACAAAATACATACTTACTGCATCCAAAGGCCTATCTAGAATAGGAAATGGCTGATACAATCCAGTGTTATGTTTCTTTCCTTTTGCATACTGGTAAATCTTACATTTGTCCACAAAATTTTTCACCTCTTCTCTCAAACCTGGCCAATAGTATGAATTTTTCAACTGTGAAAACATTTTTTCATGGCCGAAATGTCTTGCTAGACCTCCACTATGCTTTTCTTTCAGCAAATTATCTCTCATCAAGCATCTTGGTATGCACAATTGGATTCCTTTGAACAACAATCCATCCTGGATTAAATATTTTTTCCATGGGCTTCTGTCCCCCAGCAAAGGATTCCATATTCCTCATAAGCCTCCTTAAAATCTGGATCTTCTCGGTACATCTCCTTAAGGTGTTCAAACCCTAAGGTTTTCACTTGGAATTCCTGTACAATCAAACTCCTCATGCTCAAAGCATCAACAACTTTGTTAGCATTACAAGAAATATGTTTAATGACAAAAGTGAAATTTTGCATAAACTCTATCCACTTAGCATGTTTCTGGTTTAACTTCTCTTGTCTAGTTATGAATTGTAAAGCTTGGTTATTGTTATACAAGACAAATTCTTTTGGAACAAGGTAGTTCCTCCATTTCAAGGCTTGAATTATGGAATAAAACTCTTTATCATATGTGGAGTACTTTCCCTTAGTCTCATTCAACTTCTCACTGAAATATGCAAAATGCCTATTATCTTACCTAAAAAATTCTCCAATTGCAACTCCACTCGCATCACATCTTACTTGAAATGTCTTCCCGAAATTTGGCAAGACCATAATTGGTCGTTATGTTATCTTCTCCTTCAATATATTGAAACTTTTCTCAGCTTCTTCTGTCCATTTAAAATACTTGTGTCTCTTGTTCACTGTATCCATCATTGGTGCACAAATTCCGCTGAAATTTCTAATGAACTTCCTATAGAAACTGGCTAATCCATGGAATATTCTTACTCAAACATACTCCTTGGAGATGGCCATTATTCGATTTCTCTAACCTTCTCGGGATCCATATTCAATTCATTTGAAGATATCAAAAAACCCAAGTAAATGAGTTATGTCTTCATAAAAGACGACTTCTTCAGATTTATCGATAGCTTCTCATGTTGTAGTCTCCTCGTCACTAATGCTAGTTGTCTCAAATTCTCTTCTTCAGTTTTACCAAAGACCAATATATCATCCATATATACAATCACAAACTTACCAATGAAATCCTTCAATACTTCATTCATCAGTCTCATAAAAGTACTTGGGGAATTTATTAAGCCAAATGGCATAACAAGCCATTCATACAACCCCTCATTTTTCTTAAACGATTTTTTCCACTCATCACCTTATCTCATTCTTATCTGGTGATATCCACTTTTCAAATCTATCTTTGAAAAAAAAATTGTTCCACTTAAGCAATCCATTAAGTCATCCATCCTTGGCAAAGGAAATATGTACCTGATGGTAATATTGTTTATGGCTCTTGAGTCTGTACACAGTCTCCATCCTCCATCCTTCTTTGGACTCAACACAGTTGGTATTGCACATGGACTCAAGATTTCTCTGACAAAACCCTTATCTAACCAATCTTGGACTTGTTTCTTTACCTCCTCATTCTCTTGAGGTGTCAATCTATATGTTGCTTTGTTCAACAAACTTGCTCCTGGTATTAAGTCAATATGATGACTGATACTTTTGATGGGTGGAAATGAGTTAGGCAACTCATCCACTACTATGTTAGCAAAATTCTCCAACAGCTCCTGAACTTCTTCAGGAAAATCATCCATATAAGTACTTGTAAGGAAAACTCTGGTTTTCTTCACTACAACAAACTGCACCTCTTGTTCCTTCTTGAATTCACTTAGGAGTTCCTTCCCACTCATGACAAGTATGCTTGTGTTGGCTTCTTCCTTTACTTTCTTCTCTTCTATTGGCAACAACATGTGTGTTCTACCATTATTTTCCAAAGTGTAAGTGTTCCTTCTCCCATCATGAATGACATTCCTGTCAAACTTCCATGGTCTTCCCAACAAGACATGACATACATCCATGGGAATTACATCACACATAATCTCATCTCTATATCCACCTGATCCAAGGGATCAAATTTTGCTCAAAAATTCAAAGTGTTTGGAATCGCTTCAAATCAAACGAGAGCGTAGGCCTCGTCATTACAAACCCAATGCAACTCGTTTGGGTTCAAACGACATCGGGAGCGAGAGATATCGCGTTCTGTTCAAAATGACAAACATGCAAAAAAAAGGGTGTTGACTATACAGTCCGTACAGTCCATACAGACGCTGACGTGGCAGGCCGTACGACACGTGGCATGTAGTTATTTGGACAGTTGGCATGTGACATGGCATGTTTGCAGCGAACGGGATGATGACACGTGGCCCAGTCAATGGCCGCCACGTGTCATATATCTATTGGTTTAAAATTATGTCGTTGGCCGAAGTCGACCCTGCGACCTCCGGGCAGGGGGAAGAGACTTGGGAAGAGATGCCAATTGAGGCGCCACTGAGGTGGCACTGGTTGTTCCTTGTTATATATGTGGCAAAATATTTTTAAATGTTTGCATATGTGTATAGTTGGGGCGCGACCGGGCTGGGGCTTAGCACCAGCCCTTGGTCGCACATTGTATTAACATATGACTCAATGCTATACCATTCGACGCATGTGCGGTTGTGTTTTGTTCCAAAGGTTAAACAAATGACCTGCCATTTGTCCTTTGACCATTGGTTTGTGTAATGGGAGCCTATGTTTATACTTGCGCGCGGTCGCATGGGTCATACGACCTTGCCCTTGATGGTTAGGGGCTAGGTGCACCCGTAACTATCCTAGAGTTTATACGGTTCGTGTGGTTGTGTCTGATGCTAAGTTTTTACACTTAAATATGTGTGTGGGATAGGTTGAGCCAACAAGGGTGCGTTTTGTAGATGTAGAGACAACGAGTTTGAAGGGGGGACTTCCAGGAAGCCTATCTTCTTCAATTTTTGGCCAAAGGAGGTGCCAAAAAAGCCCAGCTAGGGGTTTTTGGACGTTCTGAAGCCATTGGAGTAGTCTATTTGGCATTTTGAGCATTGTAAAACACATTTTTGAGCACTTTGAGAAAATAATACAAATGATCCATTGGAAGTTGGACCAGGAGATGTAGCCCAAGAGAGGGGTGAACTCCTTTATCATT
>JZKD02S1786140.1:652396-662820 GCA_000966675.3 Picea glauca
AAATGCTTTACAACATCATAAAATATAATTAAGTTTCCCTGAAATTATGTAGATTGAAGATTCAAGCATCTAGTGGGCATGGAGCAAAGTCATAAGATACCCATTAAATTGAAAAATCTTCAAAACTGTTCACTTAAAATTTTATAATGGTTAATATAATCCAGTAAATACTACAAAGTTTCCTCATAAATATAACCAAAAATATTCTATTCAATATTTATTATATTTTTATAAGTTGGAAGTACACGGGACTGGCCAGTTCCAGATTTGAGCTGGCTAGCCTGGGAACTCTATATTCTTTCCGTGCTAATAGTATATTAGGAATACAGTTTAATATATGAAAGTCCCGTTTAAGTAAATGCAGGTGGCTTTAATTTATAATTCATAAAATTTAAAAGATTGCAAATTTTAGTTCTAAATAATGTTGACACTTTCCTCTCAACAACAACCAACTATTACAATTTAAAAGAATTCAAAATAAATTAAAACACTTGAATTACATAAAATTCCAACAATAATTTAGACTATACTCATTTATACTTAAATTATTTTAAACAATCATTTTAGTTAGAGATATCATAAAATTATTTACAAATATGCCATTGAAATCTCTGATTGCTCTCTTGGAAGGATTTTCTTGCATATACATCACGCCTGGAATATATTAATCTGTTGAATATACTAATCCGTTGAATGCATGTTCGTCTGGCTTTTCTGTTTGTCTTCATAGACTAATAGAAGCCACCTGAACGGGACTTCCATAGATTAAACTGTATACCTAATATACTATTGGCACGCAATTCTCTCTTATACTGTGCATGGGACAACGCAGATGAGTGCATCATTATATGATTTTCTCTATAATACTTTTATATCAGCAGTGATTTCTGTGTCTTATGTTAACATGTTATATCCGGTGCAGGTGTTAGTAAACTTTCAAACCAGCAATATCACTTTGAGTGGGTGATAGTTAGTTCACTAGATCAATTCTCAGAGGCGTTGCGGTTAATCCAACATCTTCTTTGGATGTAACTCGGAAGAATTGAATCTGGGTCAAGGCTATGATACCATGTTAAGGTTTTCCATTACACCAAAACCAGCATGTACTAGTAAACTTCCAAACCAACAACATCACCTTGAGTGGGCAGTTAGTCCCATGTTCCTAGCGTGGCAGTTAATCCACGAGATCAATTCCCAAAGGTGCAGAGGCTATTCCAATAGGGACTAATAAACTTTTGGAACGTTAGTAAACTTCCAAACCAACAACATCACCTTGAGTGGGTGATAGTTAGTCCAAGAGATCAATTCTCAAAGGTGTTGCGGCTAGTCCAACACCCTCCTCTGATGTAACTCGGAAGAATCGAATATGGGCCAAGGCTCTGATACCATGTTAAGGTTTTCCATTACACCAAAACCCGCAGGTACTAGTAAACTTCCAAACCAACGACATCATCTTGAGTGGGCGGTTAGTCCCCATGTTCCCAATGTGGTGGTTAATCCACGAGATCAATTCCCAAAGGTGCAGAGGCTATTCCAACAGGGACTAATAAACTTTTGGAACGTTAGTAAACTTCCAAACCAGCAACATCACCTTGAGTCAATGATAGTTAGTCCAAGAGATCAATTCTCAGAGGTGTTGCAGCTAGTCCAACACCCTCTTCCGATGTAACTCGGAAGAATCGAATCTGGGCCAAGGCTCTAATACCATGTTAAGGTTTTCCATTACACCAAAACTCGTAGGTACTAGTAAACTTCCAAACCAGCAACATCACCTTGAGTGGGCGGTTAGTCCCCATGTTCCCAACGTGGCGGTTAACCCACGAGATCAATTCCCAAAGGTGTAGAGGCTATTCCAACAAGGACTAGTAAACTTTTGGAACTTTAGTAAACTTCCAAACTAGTAAAAACACCTTGGGTGGGTGATAGTTAGTCCATGAGATCAATTCTCACAGGTGTTGTCGTTAGTCCAACACCCTCCTCCAAGGTAACTCAAAAGAATTGAATCTGGGCCAAGGCTCTGATACCATGTTAAGGTTTTCCAATACACCAAAACCTGCAGGTACTAGTAAACTTCCAAACCAACAACATCACCTTGAGTGGGCGGTTAGTCCCCATTTTCCCATCTTGGTAGTTAATCCACGAGATCAATTCCCAAAGGTGCCGAGGCTATTCCAAGAGGGACTAATAAACTTTTGGAACGTTAGTAAACTTCCAAACTAGCAACATTGCCTTGAGTGGGTGATAGTTAGTCCAAGAGATCAATTCTCAGAGGTGTTGTGGCTAGTCCAACACCCTCCTCCGATGTAACTCGGAAGAATCGAATCTGGGCCAAGGCTCTGATACCATGTGAAGGTTTTCCATTACACCAAAAACCGTAGGTACTAGTAAACTTCCAAACCAACAACATCACCTTGAGTGGGCGGTTAGTCCCCATGTTCCCAACGTGGCGGTTAATCCACGAGATCAATTCCCAAAAGTGCAGAGGCTAATCCAACAAGAACTAATAAACTTTTGGAACGTTAGTAAACTTCCAAACCAACAACATCACCTTGAGTGGGTGATAGTTAGTCCAAGAGATCAATTCTCAGAGGTGTTGCGGCTAGTCCAACACCCTCCTCTGATGTAACTCGGAAGAATCGAATATGGGCCAAGGCTCTGATACCATGTTAAGGTTTGCCATTACACCAAAACCCGCAGGTACTAGTAAACTTCCAAACCAGCGACATCATCTTGAGTGGGCGGTTAGTCCCCATGTTCCCAACGTGGCGGTTAATCCACGAGATCAATTCCCAAAGGTGCAGAGGCTATTCCAACAGGGACTAATAAACTTTTGGAATGTTATTAAACTTCCAAACCAACAACATCACCTTGAGTGGGTGATAGTTAGTCCAAGAGATCAATTGTCAGAGGTGTTGCGGCTAGTCCAACACCCTCCTCCAATGTAACTCGGAAGAATCGAATCTGGGCCAAGGCTCTGATACCATGTTAAGGTTTGTCATTACACCAAAACCCGCAGGTACTAGTAAACTTCCAAACCAGCAACATCACCTTGAGTGGGCGGTTAGTCCCCATGTTCCCAACGTGGTGGTTAATCCACGAGATCAATTCCCAAAGGTGCAGAGGCTATTCCAACAGGGACTAATAAACTTTTAGAACGTTAGTAAACTTCCAAACCAGCGACATCACCTTGAGTGGGTGATAGTTAGTCCACGAGATCAATTCTCAGAGGTGTTGCGGTTAGTCCAACACCCTCCTCCGAGGTAACTCAGAAGAATTGAATCTGGGTCAAGGCTCTGATACCATGTTAAGGTTTTCCATTACACCAAAACCCGCAGGTATTAGTAAACTTCCAAACCAGCAACATCACCTTGAGTGGGCGGTTAGTCCCCATGTTCCCAACGTGGCGGTTAATCCACAAGATCAATTCCAAAAGGTGCAGAGGCCAGTCCAACATGGACTAATAAACTTTTGGAATGTTAGTAAACTTCCAAACCAGCAACATCACCTTGAGTGGGTGATAGTTAGTCCACCAGATAAATTCTCAAAGGTGTTGTGGTTAGTCCAACACCGTCCTGTGACCTAACTCGGAAGAATTGAATCTAAACCAAGACTTTGATACCATGTTAAGGTTTTCCATTACACCAAAACCCTCAGGTACTAGTAAACTTCCAAACCAGCAACATGACCTTGAGTGGACAGTTAGTCACATGTTCCCAGCCTGGTGGTTAATCCACTAGATCAATCCCCAAAGGTGAAGAGGTTAGTCCAACAGGGACTAATAAACTTTTGGAATGAATGTTTGGAAACTTATGATCAGCACTACTCAGTTGTCCCAATCTGCCATTGTAGGAATCCAATCATAAGACAAATAACACACGATTAGCCTCATCCGATCACCTCACGCTTGTTTTTATCAGCGTTGGATGAATAGTCTTTTTGACTTACGATCAACAGTACTGAGTTGTCTGAGATTCCAACCATAGGACGAATCGCACACGGTTAGCCTTATCCGATCACCTCACACTTATTTAGAGCGTTGGACGAAAAGTCCCTATTTCAATAGCAGAGGCATTGCCTTTGACTCAACCATTTATATTTTTGGCTAGCATCATACATCGTTGGAAAGTGGTTTCAAGAGATCTTTTGACGAGCTTCAGACCTCTCTGGACATGTTTCCTGATCTGAATCTTTCAAATTTATAAAGTTTCAAGCAGAAAACAATGCTATTTCAATGTTCTGACCAAAATTTCTGAAAAGTATTTATAAAGTTTCCAGCAGAAAACATGGTATTTCATCGTTCTGACCAAAATTTCCTATTCTAGATAAATAATTGAAATGAAGTCTAGAACATCCCCGTCCAGCCATGGCCGACACATGCATGCCTTAAAATAATTATCATATATTGGAATATTTAAAAGAAGGGGTGGGAGTGGGGTGCAACACAGATAGTAGATTTGGAAAGATCTGATAATTGGAAAGATCTATGCAAGGTAATTGATAAAGTGACCATCGAGCATTGAAATCGCCAGACGTGACAAGAGGAGAAGCTACCGCGCATTGTACCATACCACACCACCTTCAATACCACATTTTCATCATGGGCGGTGTATAAACCCAAACCATTTATCATTTCTGGGAAACTGCCCTCATTCAGTTTAATAATCATGATGAACACTACCAATTTTTAAATTAACACAAATAAATATAAAGTTAGTAGTATTGTTTTTTTTTACATAATAATATTTAGTTTAGTTTATTTTTTGCTTTATAGTGATTTTTTAAATAAATATAGTGAAAATATTTGTAATAAATTATGTATTTGTAATAATGAAATAAAAATATTTACATTTTAATTTAAAGCTCTTTATTTAGGAAACCAGTTCCTAAACTTCCATTTTCTTAATGTTGAAGCTCCCAAAAACTTCCCAAAAAAGTGCCCAACCAATTGCAAACGTTTCCTACTAATTTTCAAACTCCAAAAACTTTGAGAAAGAATTTCAAAAATGTTGAAACTCAACCTTTCCATACAACTATGATCAAAAATTAAAAAACATTACTATCAAAAATCAATTTATCTCTTGCATTATACATACACAAAGTAGAACTTTTCAACAAGGTGAGGAAAAGGCAAAACCCCGCATGTTTTAATGCAAACCATTTTCTCCAAAAATACTACTATAACATAGTATCTAAGGGTGCAAAAGTACAAGGGTACAAAAGCAATGATGTTTGTATTCAACCTAGAAGTTGTTTTGATATGAAACTTTTGTAATAGATATAATCCTATGACATACAAAAGCAACAAGTTTGTATACAACCTAGAAGTTGTTTTGACGTGAACCATTATGTACAGATATAATCTTATTAACATAAAAAACAATGAGGTTTATGAATTTGAGATGAATCTACACTATACTAGATTTTGGAGGATAATAAAATAAAATCATTTTTATGCATCTCCAAATACTTTATGTATTTTCAATTGGCAAGTCTTAGAGAGCAAAAGCTCCACTCGAAATAGTACACTCACATTTGTAGACCAATGCAAACTTCGTCAATAGGAGGCAATATTTATTTTCTAACATTCATTGATTATTTCTCAAGAAAGACATGGATTTATTTCCTAAAGCATAAATCTGACACATTGGGATGTTTTCAGCAATTTAAATCACTTTGTGGAGAAACATAGTGGTTTTTACATCAAATGTCTAAGAACAGACAGAGGAGGAGAATACATTTCAAGAGAATTTTAGAATTTTTGTATAGTTCATGGCATCTACAGGCAATTTACCACGCGATACACACCACAACAAAATGGTGTCACAGAAAGAAAGAACAGAACCATCATGGAAATGGTGCATAGTATGTTGACAGCCAAACATTTGTCAAATGAGTATTGGGTTGAGGCAGTAGCAACTGCAGTATACATATTGAACATATGTCCGACAAAGAGTGTGAAGAATAAAGTTCCTAAGGAAGCCTGGACAGGATCAAATCATAATGTGGTGCACTTAAAAGTTTTTGGTTGCGTCGCATATGCACATGTTCCAGATGAACTGCAAAGGAAGTTGGACAACAAAGGATAGAAATGTATATTTGTTGGGTGTTCTGAAGAAACAAAAGGATACAAGTTGTATAACCATGTTTGATCTAGGTGGATATTGGTGGCCACCCACCTTTTCCAACTAGCTCAAAACAGTTTTCTGACAATTTTAGTAATTTATTTTTTTTGACAGTTTTCGGTTCCTCAACTTCCGGAGCCGTTTTGAGGCCCTAAACGACGTTTTTTGGGCATCTTCCAGTTGAAAAGTATTATTATGATACTATCTACTAACTATTGTAGTCATCGGATAGATATTTCCAACGAGCTATCGTGTGCCCCAAACGGAGATCGTATGCCAAAGTTACGCCCCTGAGAAGTTGATACACCAAATTACCCAAAACGAAGTCCACAAAATTGTTGGCTTTTCATCTTCCGGGGTTAGGGTTTTGGATTTTCTTTATGATAAAAAGGCCTTTAGAGCCTCATTGTAATCATATTCTTGTGAATGGGAGTAACCATCACATCTCTTCTTAGAGATAAGCTACCACCATCCTAGAGAGTCTTTCACGATGTATTTTTACAGTCTCTGTACATTTCTTTCATTAATAAAAATCGTGTATTACTGTATATTTTTATTTATGGTTGCATCTCTGATACATTTCTATTATATTATTAGATATCTGTGATATATCTATGAATTTCCTTATTATATCTCCACTCTCATTTCGTGCCGAAAATAATCCGAATCATTGGTATCAGAGCAGACTGCTCTTGATTTTTTTTTTCAATGCATGTCCCCAACGAGGTCCGAGTATAGAAAATTGGGTCTTGAGATTGTCTCTCTTGAAGACAATCTCTCTTGCACACCCAAGAAACCCTCCATGGCGAAAGAAAAAAAAAATGACGGAGCAGACAATCCTATCGATTTGTTTCTTGAGAAAACTCTCACGCGATAGAGAGACGAAATGATGGAAATTTTTTCCCACATCCTTCAACACCTACCAATAGAAACAGACGCATCTTCATCAAACAACCACTTTGGAAGCACCTCGTCTTTCAAGGTACAAGTTAATTTTGATATTCCTGTATTTGAAGGATAGATAGATGCTGAAGCCCTAGAAAAATGGTTAAATCTGCTAGAAGGTTATTTCTCTATTCACAATTTTCCCGACAGAGAAAATATCACCTTCACACTCCTTAAAGCTCTCCCCCATGTCAAAAATTGGTGGGAAACTTACTAGGAGCAAAGTTCCACAAAGGAGTCTGGAATATATGGGGCCGAGTCAACTTGAGATTTTTTTGTGGATGCGGTAAAGAAACAATATTACCCTATTGGAAACTATGAGGACTAGCACATGAGATGGACCACACTGCGGCAAGAGAGGGGCCAAACAGTTCCAGAGTTCACCAATACCTTCCATACCTTGCACACCAAGCTGGGTATCAAAGACTCCGAACGACATTTGGTTCTGAAATACCGTGGGGCTCTACACACATACATCCAAATTGAAATGGATTTTTTGGACATCTCATCACTCAGTGCTACTTATCGATATGATGTTAAAATCGAGCAGAAATTTAAGCACCAAAACAAACGACAGTTTGGATCTACAAATCCACAACAACCAAATTATGACAAAGACGATCCTATTAAACAGTCTCCCGAAAATGAGTCCAAGCCATAGGAAAAGAAGGGTCTCGGGAAGACAAAAAAGGACACCGGAAAATGGTGTGATTTCCACAAAAGCCCCTGGCACAACACCGATGAATATCGCTCAAAACAATCATTGGTGACCGAGATCAAAGATAAGGAGTCGAACGCTGATTCTGAATCTGATTATGAAAATACTGGTAAAAGACAGATCATCGATGCAGACCCCACTATTATTGTCGCGACCGCAACAATTCAACCAGGAGAACCAACAAATCCTTAAGAGAGGGAGCGCATTTTTCATTCATAGATGTGAGTGAAGGGGACCTTGCTGCATTTTATTATTGATAGCGGAAGCTAGAAGAACCTCATCTCAGTAGAGATTGTCAAACAGTTCGGATTATCGACAACACCACACCCGCAACCATACAACATCGGGTGGTTTCGCCAAGGATGAGATCTTTGTGTCAGCCAATAGTGTCGATTGTCATATGACATCCATCCCTTCAAGGATGAGGTATTATGTGATGTTTCCCCATTGGATATATGTGATGTTCTCTCGGGCCAACCATATATGTTGATACGCCATGTTTTTTATGGGTCTTGACCCCGTAGTTTCATTGTTTCTTTGGGGGGTCATCTCTACGGAATACCAGAGGTAGTTCCAACTATTGTCCCACCTAGACAATGCCGCAAGGTAGTATCTCGTACTACAAAATTCAACTTCTTCACAATCTGTTCAAAGGGTGAACAGAAGGATACTGCAACCACTACAGCCTCGGCCCAAGCACCTTCTATCCAATAGAAGCAGGTCGACAATATTGCAGCAAAGTGTAAATATTCCTTCTGCACACACGCACCTCATGTAGCTAGACTGATTAAAAAATTCCAACCCTTCCATCCACATGTTTGTGACAAATTCCCCAACAAGGCAAGAAACTCATCAAGATGCAGATTCAACAAATGTTTTTCCCTCTCCTCGGGGCACTCAATGCAATAGAGACCATTGCTTCCTAAGGAGGGAGGATTTATCTAGGTGGATATCGGTGGCCACCCACCTTTTCTAACTGGCTAAAAACAGTTTTTGGCAATTTTGGTAATTTACTATTTTTGATAGTTTTTCGGGTTATGAACTTCTGAAGCCATTTTGAGGCACTAAACGATGTTTTGTGGGCATCTACTAGTTGAAAAATATCGTCATGATATTTTCTTCCACTTATTGTATTCCTCAAAAAGATCTTTCCAAGGAGCTATCATGTGCCCCAAACGAAGATCGTATGCCAAAGTTACACCCCCGGGAAGTTGATACACCAAACTACCCAAAACGGGGTCCACAAAACTATTGGCTTTTCATCTTTTGGGGTTAGGGTTTTGGATTTTATTTATAATAAAAATGCCTTTAGAGCCTCATTGTAATCATCTTCTTGCGAATGTGAGTAGTCATCACATCTCTTTTCAGAGATAAGTTTCCACCATCCTAGCGAGTCTTTCACTCTATATTTTTGCAGTCTCTGTACATTTCTTTCATTAATAGAAATCGTGTATTACTGTATCTTTGTGTTTATGGTTGCATCTCTGATACATTTCTGTTATATTATTGGGTATCCGTGATATCTCTGTGCATTTTCTTATTATATCTCTGCTCTCATTTCATGCCGAAAATAATCCAGATCAATATCACAAGAAAAGTCATAATCATCCACGATGTTCAGTTCGTAGAGAATAAAACATGAGATGGAACCATTGCAAAGACAGTAAAAATTATTAACGCAATGGAGCATGATGACACAGAAGATGAAGTGGTTCAAACACAATGCACAATTCAGTGCGCAGTCCCGTCTACACCATGCATTGCGATGCAAATCACCACGCAGAATACTCTAGTAAGAACAATAGGTGTGCAGTCTACACCTAGAGCACATAAAACAACAAAAAGAAGTCCAAGCAATTATACATCTCCAGATCCAACCTTAGCAATTATGTTACCAAGAAAGACCAGAAGTTTGTGCGACATCTATAACAAAGATGCAGCAAATTCTTTTTCAGTTTTTGCTCTATTTTCACAAATAGATTATCCATTAACCTTTGAAGAAATTGTCAAAGATTATGTATGGGCACAAGCCATGGATGAAGAAATCAGATGCATAGAGAACAATCAAACATGGAATTTGGTTGATGTACTTGAAGACAAGGATGTTATAAGTGTCAAGTGGGTTTATAAAACCAAGCAATATGCAAAAGGAAATGTATAGAAGTATAAGGCAAGGTTAGTTGCAAGAGGCTTTACACAACAACCTAAAATTGATTACAATGAAACATTTGCACTAGTGGCGTGCATGGACACAGTCATCACTGTGTTATCTATTTCCGCACAATACAAATGGTTAGTTTATGATATGGATATAAAGTTAGCATTTTTTAATGGAAACTTAGAAGAAGAAGTATACGTGGAACAACCACAAGGTTATGAGGTTCCAAGACAAGAAGACAAAGTATACAGATTGAAGAAAGCACTGTATGGATTAAAGCAAGCTACGAGAGCTTGGTACAGTTGCATTAATTCCTATCTCACACGGAATGAATTTCAGAGAAGTGAAAATGAGCCAACACTGTACATCAAATCAAATTAGCAAGGTAATGTGTTAATTGTTTGTTTATATGTGGATGATTTGATATTTACAAGTGATTTTGGCATAGAAGAATTCAATACAGTCATGAAGGATGAATTTG
>JZKD02S1786141.1:43961-54311 GCA_000966675.3 Picea glauca
AATACCTTTGTCTTGTTTTTGCACTTCTCCCAATCTTGGATCTGTGCTACTGTCGCACCTGCAACCGCATCAGGTTTCAGTTCAGTTCCCTTCGCAATGTTCCAAACACCATAGCTCTCCATGAGCGTCTGCATCTTGAATTTCCAGTTAATGAAGTTCAAGCCATCTAACTTGTTGGCTTCATTGAGGTAAGTCTCCGCCAGCGGATTCGCCATCGCTGCAAGACATTCTCTGCGAGTGAATCACCAAGGATATGCAACTTTCTGTCGAGTTTTCTCCTGTGCTAAGCAGTCCATCGCTCTACCTTTGGATCCACTGATCTAAATCTACCTTTGTTCTCAGCGTAAATCATGCATTTATCCACATTTAAATCATAACACCATCTCGCATGCATATATAAACCTTTAAGTCATGCATGCACTTTAATATCCAAAATGTCCACTTTTTAAAGTTTATACTTCAACACTAAAGCCCACTTTTAATAAAGAAATGAATATGTGCCTCTTCAAGTTTAATATGTATCCACTTAATAAAACAATGTTGCACTCTTATTCAAGGCTTATCCACTTACTAAAAAAAATAGGCTCACATATTAAAGAAAATTAACCTTCACGATTTTCTTAAGAAATCATGTCACCCTCTTTGAACTTTCAACGCTTCCAAAAAAAACTTACACTTCACTTTCACCGCAACGATTGGCTCGTGCATGAATTAATGCAAGCCTATTTCTATCTCCTATACACTCACCCTCTCACGCAGCAATCTAGCTCGAACCCATGCATGAAAACTAAATAAACTCCAAAAAAATTCACGATTTGCCTTCAAACCCACGCATGCGTAAACACTATGGTTTCCACACCTCACGCTCCAGTCGAATGCGGGGAGTCCGCACATTACAAATGAATTGGGTGCATAAATAGTTAAATCCTTTTGCACTGTAAATGAATTCCGACCGCGAAAATTTTTGAGTTTTCAATTCACCGAAAGGCCGAGTAGTGTGTCGTAGCACCCTTCCAGAGGAGGGACCTGCGGACCTCTATGAATTTACATACCTCTCCTCATGTCTCTGATACCAAGACAAAATATAGGAAACAAACACATTGTGAGGCTATGCTCACTTCTATATTATTCAATGAAGATGGATTACATCCTTATATAGGAAAAGACTCTACTGAGTCGGTTACATGCAAACCACAAACAACTAGACTCCACAAACAATGAAGTAGACTTCCACTACGAACTGACTCTTAGAACTGACACTTGTAACTGGTGCTTACTCCATTATTTTCAAGTGTAGATTATTTAAGGACCCCTTTGTTGCGACTGTATGAGATTTGCATGTCTTATTTAACCAAAGCAATGAAGTTGTGGATATTCATAAAGTGCACTCATCTTGACATTTTCTTCAGCTGGTTTAGCAAGAGATGGCCAACTTGTGATAGGAGGGATGGCTATTCTTATTACACCACAAAAAAAAACGAAAGAAATGTTTTCCCTATAACTACATTTGTTAAATTCAGAAATTTGGATGATTGTGAATTTGTTGATGTGCTTCAGAGAGAAAAGCCTTGCATAGAATCATATGGATTTCAAATCAACAATGGTATCATACACTTCGTAGAACTGAGCTATGGTGATCATTGCTTGTACATAAAGGTCAAAGAGGGATTTTTCGTATCCAGTATAGATGCTTTGACCATGATGTAGTATAATCATTACTCAAAAATTGAGCTAGATATGGAAGTCCTTGCTAAAATTTTCAATAGTAGGTGCGATATGCGGAAAGTAGTCATGTGGGGACTAGAAAAGATCTTGGAAATACAAATACTAAAGAGGGGAGTGGCAATAATTAGGATGATCTTGGATAAAAAATAACAAGAATCAATATTGGACAACTTGTTGCAGACTACGGGCAACATATATATGACATTATTTGGTTGAGTTAGTACAAGGGGAATGCTGTGTGAGAAAGCCCATACATTTTGTATCAATGTTTGAAAATCTTGGAAATGTAGACGTTCCTTTGGCTATATTGTTTTCAAGTAGCTAGTACAGAAACATAATTGATGGAAAGAAAGAGCTAACGATCGACTACTTCTCTGATTCTAGAAAGGATACCAGTCGGTTTTCTGCTGCTTGGCAATTGTACAAAGCCCAGGAAGACCTTAGAAAAGTCGCTGAAAATTTTTCAATATTTTCAAAGTTCAATGCCAATATTTTTCAAATTTCAATGCCAATATTATTGATGCCAGGATCCTTATTCAGATCCCAGGGTTGATGCCAACAACTTGCTTACAAATATGAATGTCATTTTGTCATTGTGTAAATAATGATTTATTGTTAGAATTGTCAATGCGGAAAACACAATTCACATGTAATAATTAACAATCACACACATAAGAATACAGGGATTTCACGTGGTTCACCCAAACGTTAGGCTACATCCACCAAGCATAGGCATCGGTTGTCTTATTATTCAGATTATGGAGATTACATCAGATTTGAAAGTCTCTCATACACTCAGTCTCTCACATAGTCGTGTTTGCCTCTACATGCTTAAATGAATTTATACATTCACACAAGAAACTGAATATTAAATGCAATCCCTATCCATATTCTAACTTGGTATTTTTGGTGGTAACCAACGCAAAATAATAGGATCTAAATCTATTCTTGGGAATTCGTTGTCACTGTAACACACCCACTACGAAAATCAAAATACTCACGGGGGCCTAGCGTCAGCTAGTTCCTCATATGTTCACCTCCATGTGGTTGTGGCTCACGACTATGGGCCGAACCAGTACGATGTCTCTTCCCACTTCGCAACTCAGTGCTACCAGAACGTCGAGTCTTTCAACTCTGCAAACCCCGATGCTCGAAAACAATGAAATGCCGAACCCCAACAGGGTTAGCGAATGGCAAGTTTCCCGCTTGGGGTCTTGTCCACGTGACCCTGCTCCGTGTCCACGCGCTTAAGCCAGCCAAGTGCTTATTGGATTTTCGTGATTCGGGGAATTGCGATGCATGACTTCTACCTTTCCCCATTCAAATCCCCGAAAATTATAAGGTCTCCAAACTTTCCCTCCAATGGGAGATCGATGGTCGTAAGCCTCCCTTGATTCAACGGTATGTATCCTTCTAGGGTTTTGGTATTTGGGAGTTTGAAATGCAACGATTCCAAGACTCTTTGTCATTCAAATCTCTGAATTCCGTTATGGGAATTCGTGTAAGAGATCGATGACTCTTAAGAGTGTGGATCCAATGGTCCACGGGATTTCGGGACTTTTCCCTGAACTCTGACCACTCACCACGCATCTCCTTTGATGGCTGGTCTAGATTCCTTCATCTCTTGCAAGGGTAAAAAGGGTCATGGCATTAAGGTCTGTGTCTCTTCCTCGAATATAATGGTCATTACAGACCTTGGAACCTTCGAGAGGATCTCACGACACGTGACCTCACTTAATTGGACGGTCCTCATCATTTCGTGATTTCACGACTTGTGAACCCTAGTGACACATATCCTCTACCAATTCGAATCCACAGTATCCGAAATACTGATGGACTCTCGATCTCCGCCACGTGTCCTCCACGGATGGATGGATCAGATCTATTTCAGTACTTTCATTGTGAAGTCCCCCAACCTCTCGTCATCAGGACTTCCATAATTCCGAAGTTTGAAATCCCGATATCAACTTCTCTTTCAGGACTTTTTCCTTTGATCACGAGGACTTAACCCTCATGCATCTCCTGACAGATCCAACAACTGTCAGGTTTTCTAACTAAGATCTGACGGTTCAGATTTGTCCCGCACTATGCACTCTCCCACTGCTCAGATCTATTTCGGGATTTCCATTGTGAAGTTTCCCGACCTCTCATCATCAGGACTTTCAAAATCCCAAAGTCTGAAATCTTGATACCAACTCCTCTTTCGGGACTTTTGCCTCTGTTCATGAGGGCTTAACCCTCATGCATCTCCTGATAGATCCAACGATTATCGATTTTTCTAACTAAGATCTGACGGTTCAGATATGTCCCGCACTGTGAACTCTCCCACTGCTCCCTGGACGTGGAAAAACCAATGGTCCAGATACTCCCACGGACCTTGGGGATCTACAGTCCCGATTTCTTTGCTACTCATGAAGATAAAGGAAAAGGGGTTAAGGCATTTAATTCCATCGTCTCTTTCTCCAATCTAACAGTCGTCAATGATTGCAGATCTTTCGATGGGATCTCGTCCGTCAATCAATTCTTATCCACATGCTCCTATTTTGGGATTTCGCGGGTTTGGGTTTCGGGACTCGCGAGTGCAAGAAAACTCGCACCTAGATACTCCGGGTGCCGAAACGACAAAATGTTGAGGTCTACAAGGATCGTTCTCCCTCATACAAGGTTTTGAGACTTAACCTCTAACATCCTTCTTCGGGTCCTTAGGTAATTTACACCAGGTTTTGAAGACCAGACTGGAAGGTCTTCTCTAAGGTAAGGGAGTGGTCTCAAAAGGATGCCTTCAGGAGGAAATCCATCCAAGGCATCAGGTAGGAAAAACACAGGAATAATCTCCCAAGAGAAGACTTGAAGTCTGACTTAGATTAGTAAGCATATAAATAACAATTCATAAAACATAAGCCATACGTGGTCTTTCCATTATAAGCATGCAACCACCATTTCTGGTCAAAACACCACACAGACAGTCTTATGCTCAAACCATTGATAAATTGCATAGACTATGAACATATATATAAGCATATAAACTTCAATATACAGGATATAAAACACTTATTAGAAATAACACCAGGTGTGATTGCAACTGCTGAGAGGGGTGCTCGTTTCCACCCAACCGTAGGCTCAGCGACTCCCAATGGATTTACCACTAGCCACTCCCGAGCTGAGACCACGATGCTGCGAGATTGCGTCTCTGTTTGTCAGTAACTGAGAATGAAGGTTACTGTCCTTCTTGTCTGCTATCACTCACTCTATATTTTTTAAGAGTTCTCCTCCTCTTTCCCTCGTGTCTGCCCTTGATCGCCCACACTTCCTGCCTTGTCTCTGTTTAGCGAGGTTGCGTGTGGCATGATTTTCCTCGCAGTGGTCAGGTCTGAGGACTCTATGGATGGGCGGTTCACCCCCATCCCTCATTACTCATGAGGAGCCCTTTACCTACCAATCCTGACGATTCATTTAATTCAGGGCCAACGAGCCGCTCTTGGTTCTTCGAGCCAGTGAAGTCCAAATACGGTATTGGTTTCGGTGGAAGTTAATGCCACCATTCCAGGTGCCTTCCACCACCTTTCTCCAGCCATCATGGTCTCTTTTTCAGCATATCCCCTCTTAGTAGTCCTGCAATATATATTCATAATATTATTCACATTCATCGAACTTTTTCACAAGGTCCATTCACATCACACATTCACATTTTTGGGTTTGCCACAATTCTTGGCCAGTATAGTTATTTTTACAAACTGGGGGAAACAGGGTGTTACAATTCCCTCCCCCTTAAAGGAACATCATCCTCGATGTTCTTATCTATCAACATGACCTACATGTACAGAAGTAAACAAAATCGGATATGCCTGTCTCATGGCATCCTCCATTTCCCATGTAGCCTCATCTGGGCCAAAATGTCTCCACTGCACCTTGACCTATACAATGGTTCGGTTTCGGAGTGGGGTTTCCTTTCTGTCCAGTATGCATTGGGGTTCTGGTAGAAATTATCCCTCTGGTTCCACCTGGATCACAGACCAGTCAATTATATGATTAGCATCATGTACATATTTCTTCAATAATGAAACATAGAAAACATTATGTGCTTTTATTATGGGAGGAAGTGTTAGCCTATAGGCTACAGGTCCCACTCTATCTAGAACCTCAAAGGGTCCACAATGCCGAGGTTCCAACTTGGCACAAGATCCCATTTTCAGGGAACTCTTCCTGGGCCTAACTCTGAGATATACATGATCTCCCTCTTTGAACTCTCTTGGAGTTCTCTTTTGGTCGGCATAACTTTTCTGTCGGTTCTGAGCAACCTTCAGGTTTTGTTTTATCTGAGTCACCTGTTGTTCCATATCTTTGAGCATGTCGGGTCCAAAAGAAATCCTGTTTACGGGATTACTCTAGCTAACTGGAGTGTTACATGGTCTACCATAGAGGACTTCAAAGGGACTCATCTTTAAGGATGCTTGGTAGCCATTGTTGTAGGCAAATTCTACCAGTGGTAGGTAGTCTTCTCACTTCTTGGGTTGATGCATTACATGCATTCTTAGCATGTCTTCAAGTATTTGGTTCACTCTTTATGTTTTCCCGTCTGTTTGAGGGTGATAGGTGGTGCTAAACAACAACTTGGTCTCTAAACCAACCATCAGTGACTTCCAAAAGTTGGAAGTAAATTTCGTATCTCTATCAGACACGATCTCTTTCAGCATACCATGCAGTCGGAATATATCCTTCATGAATACCTGGGTGATATCGATTGCTTTGCAAGTTGATTTGATAGGGATGAAATGATCAGAATTTCTCAATTTATCCACCACTACCATAATGGCGTCGTTCTGTTTGGTTGAGGTTGGTAATCCAATGATAAAATCCATGGAGATGGTTTCCCATTTCCATTCTAGGATTGGTAAAGGTTGCAATAATCCTGTTGGGTGTCAATGTTCTTCTTTAACCTATTGGCACTCTATGCATTTGGCTAAGTACTCGACTATGTATTTCTTCAATCCAGGCCAATAAAATTGTTTCCTGGTGGCAGTGATCATTTTCTGGTATCCTGGATGACCAATATAGGGTCTTTTATGTAGTTCATCCATAATGAACCTCTTCAAGTCGTCATAATTTGGAATATACAGTGTATTTCTGTAACTGAGAAGACCTCCTTTGGTCATCTAGGAGCCTTCATATTTTACCTTGGTGGACTCTTGTTGTAGGTACATGGTCATGGTCTGGACGAAGGGATCTATTTTTTGTGCATTTCTAACTCTTTCTTTGACATTTGTCTCACAGGTGCTCACTGCTGCCAGGTGAATTGTTTTCATACTTCTGCTAAGGGCATTGGACACCCTATTTTCCATTCCTTTAATGTGTTTGATTTTGAAATCAAACTAGCTAAGGAGGGACATCCACCTAGCTTGCCTAGCATTGAGCTTTGGTTGATCAAACAGGTATCGCAATACACAGTGATATGTCATAAGTACAAATTTTCTTCCCAGGAGGTAATGCCTCCACAATTTCAAGGCATGCACTATGGCAGCCAGCTCTAGATCATGGGTCACATAGTTGACTTCATGCTCGTTCAATTTTTTGGATTCATAGCATATCACACTTCCTTCCTGCATAAGGACTCCTCCAAGCCCTTCCTTATAGGCATATGTGCACACGAGGAAGTCAACTTCTGGATTGGCGATCTTCAGCACGGGTGCATGGGTCAGTAGATGTTTCAGGGTTTGAAATATTTCTTCACACTTCTGTGTCCACAGGAATTTTGTCCCCTTCTTCTGGAGGGCATTGATTGGACAACCAATCTTGGAGAATCCTTTTATAAATCTCCTATAGTATCCTGCTAATCCCATAAAGGATCTGATGTCTGAAACATCCTTTGGGGTAGGCCATTCCATAATAGACCTGATTTTTTCAGGGTCTACCGCTACTCCTTCTTTGGAGAGAACATGGCTTAAGTAATGTATTTGCTTCTGGAAGAATTCACATTTTCTGAATTTGGCATAGAGCTAATGTTCTCTTAGCACTTGCAGCACAAGTCTAAGATGCTTTTCATGTTCTTTTCTGTTCTTGGATTAAATTAATATATCGTTAATAAAAAAAAGCACAAATTTTTCTAGGAATTTACTGAGGACATTGTTCATCAAGCACATAAAAGTGGTAGGGGAATTGGTCAACCCAAATGGCACTACCACAAACTCATAGTGGCCATACCTCATTCGGAAGGCAGTTTTATGGATGTCTTCACCCTTGATTTGAACTTGATGGTATCCCAACCTCAAATCAATCTTTGAGAAAATAGACGCACCCCCCAATTGATCTAATAGGTCATCGATCCTGGGCAAGGGGTTCTTGTTCTTTATGGTTACCTTATTGAGTTGTCTATAATATATACACAGTCTAAGGGTACCGTCCTTATTTTTCACGAACAAGACTGGTGCTCCCCATGGAGACATGTTGGGTCGAATATAACCTTTATCCATCATTTCTTTTAATTGCAATTTGAGTTCAACTAACTCAGGTGTGCTCATCTGGTAGGGTGTTCTAGACATTGGCACCGCTCTCGACGCAAGTTTTATCAATAATTCTATGTCCCTTCTCAGAGGTAGACCCGGTACCTCTTCCAGAAACAAATCTATGTATTCTCTCAGGATAGGGTGATCGTCAGGGCTTGGTTTGTCACCTTTGATTGTTTTCAACACCTATATTGCATATAGGGTACACCCCTTTCGGCAATAATTTCTCATTTGCAGAGATGATATTTGTCTCACCGAGACAGGTTTTTGGATCCCTTGAAGGGTTATCCTCTTCCCTTCCTTACTTACACATTCTAAGGT
The DNA here is from genome assembly GCA_000966675.3 of Picea glauca. Taxonomy (NCBI): domain Eukaryota; kingdom Viridiplantae; phylum Streptophyta; class Pinopsida; order Pinales; family Pinaceae; genus Picea; species Picea glauca. Next base: position 52,508 of record JZKD02S1786141.1, read on the forward strand.
CTTATGGTAACAGTCCAATCTGGCTTTATGGTCAGCTAGCCAATCCATCCCAATCAACAGATCATACAATCCCAGGGGTAATATGTTAAGGGTTGGTTGGGTGGGGGATTTACCCAACATCAATTGGCAGGCTGGTATAACCTCTGCTATCCTTCTTCTGGTGCCAGTGGATAACTGTACCAACCATGGCTTGGTATGTTTTTGTGGCTGTAGTTTACACTTGACAACAACTTTAGGGGCTATATAACTCAAATTTGAAACAGGGTCAATCAAAACAGACACTAGATGGTTGGAAATCATACCTTCTATTTCCACCACTGAAGCTTGGTGGTTATCTTGGTTATTATCTAAGGCTGCATAAATTTGTGGCACACTCCTGGCCACATCATTGATGGTGGTAGTTTCCTGGATGTTATAAATTTCTGACTATTTTGTTGTCGATGTGGATAGTCTCTCAATAGATGTTCTTCCCCGCAACCCCAACATTTCAAAGGTTCTCTCTTTGTGTTATCAATCTTCACTGATATGGGTTCATAATTTTTATTTCCACTTAAGGAGGGAAAATTCTGCTGGTGCATACTCTGGGATGGGAAGCTCATTCTTGGGTTCTTCTTATATTTCTTAAATCCTGGGGATTTAAATCCCTTTTTCTAAAATCTTGAACTATTCTTTTGTTTCCATCCTTTGTGAGGTTCTGCTCGATGCCCAAATTGTTCATGACAATAGGTTGTCTTTCGAATAGTGCCTTCTAGAGTCTTTGGCTCATCAAATTCAATTCTATTCCGATAGTCCTTAGGTAGTCCACTGATGAAGCATTGCACCTTTGCCTTTTCTTCCTTGATATAGGGTACATACCTCAACAAATCGAGGAATTTGTTGACATATTCTTTTATAGTAAGTTGTCCTAGTTTGAGTTCATAAAACTCTTTAGTATTTTCATCGAAATATTTTTCCGACAGATACTTCTTTCGGAAGTACTTCTCAAACTGTTCCCAAGACAGGTCCTCTTCGCGAACCCCTTTCACGTTCTTAAGGTCTTCCCACCAAATGGAATCCTTTCCGTTCAATTTGAAGGTGGCCACTCGGGCCTTCATATTTTCTGAAAAGTCATGGACTCTAAAATACTTCTTTAGTCCAAGCAACCAGGCCTTTGCTTCCTCTCCCTTCTTTATTTCACCATCGAAGGAGGGTGGTTTGGCCTTTCTGAATTCATTGAATTTTCAACCTTTGGAAGACTTTTGCTTCTTCTGTTTTCTTCAGGGATAGGAACTGGTTTTACTGCTAGAAGAGCCCTCTGAATCGCCAGCTTCCTTCTCAGAGGAATCATTCGACACTTGTCCTTTACCTCTGGGGTGGACCTTTTTCGAGGTGCTCCTCTGAGTGTGGCCACTGATATGATGATGTTTCTGAGTTTCAGGTTCATGTTTCATTTGTCTTTGTAGATCGGATAAGCTCTGTAGTAAAATTGTGTTAATTTCTGTTTTCTTTTCTTGTTCTTTCATCATCCTTTCATTGTCAGCCTTGCATCTTTGTAATTCAACCACGAGACTCCTCACAGTCTCGGCTAGATCTAGAGGGGTCCCTACTGCCCTCCTTTCGTCGGACTCTTCATCTCTATTGTGGGATCCTTCTCCCACTTCATGGTGAGTCACCATACTATGTGTTGATAATTTCCCATGGTTGATCTTCCACTTGTGTGCAAAGAAAAACGCTCGTTGTTAGTCATTAGCTAGATACATTTTTATAACCCGCACAAAATTCATATTTCTTTCACATGCATACACAGTCGGGTTTTCATTTCGGA
>JZKD02S1786141.1:54321-64820 GCA_000966675.3 Picea glauca
GTACTTGTTCTTTATGGTTACCTTATTGAGTTGCCTATAATCTATACACAGTCTAAGGGTACCATCCTTCTTTTTCACGAACAAGACCGGTGCTCCCCATGGAGACACGCTGGGCTGAATATAGCCCTTATCCATCATTTCTTTTAATTGCAACTTGAGTTCAACTAACTCGGGTGTGCTCATCTGGTAGGGTGTCCTAGACATCGGCACCACTCCCGGTGCAAGTTCTATCAAGAAGTCTATGTCCCTTCTCGGAGGTAAACCCGATACCTCTTTCAGAAACACATCTCTGTATTCTCTCAGGATAGGGTGATCATCAAGGCTTGGTTTGTCACCTTCGATTGTTTTCAACATCTGTATTGCATATAGGGGACATCCCTTTAGACAATACTTTCTCATTTGCAGCGCTGATATTTGTCTCACCGAGATAGGTTTTCAGATCCCTTGAAGGGTTATATTTTTCCCTTTTTTACTTACACATTCTAAGGTTTTATGGTAACAGTCCAATCTGGCTTTATGGGCAGCTAGCTAGTCCATACCAATCAACAAATCATACGATCCCAGGGGTAATAAGTTAAGGGTTGTTTGGGTGGGGAATCTACCCAACATCAATTGGAAAGTTGGTATAACCTCTACTACCCTTCTTTTGGTGCCAGTGGCTAACTGTACCAACCATGGATTGGTATGTTTTTGTGGCTGTAGTTTACACTTATCAACAACTTTAGGGGCTATATAACTCAAATTTGAACCAGGGTCAATTAAAACAGACACTAGATGGTTGGAAATCATACCTTCTATTTCCACTACTGAAGCTTGTTGGTCGGCTTGGTTATTATCCAAGGCTGCATAAATTTGTGGCTCACTCCTGGCCACATCATTGACAGTAGTAGCTTCTTGGATGTTATAAATCCTCCGACTATTCTGTTGTCGGTGTGGAAAGTCTCTCAATAGATGTTCTTCCCCGCAACCCCAACATTTCAAAGGTTCTCTCTTTGGGTTATCAGTCTTCACTGATATGAGTCCAGAAGTTTTATTTCCACTCAAGGAGGGGAAATTATGCTGGTGCATACTCCAGGATGGGAAGCTCATTCTTGAGTTCTTCTTATAGTTCTTAAATCTTGGGGATTTAATTCCCCTTTTCTGAAATCTCGAACTATTCTTCTGTCTCCATCCTTCATGAGGTTCTGCTCGATGCCCAAACTATTCATGACAATAGGTTTCCTTTCAAATAGTGCCTTCTAGAGTCTTTGGCTCATCAAATTCAATTCTATTCCGATAGTCCTTAGGTAGTCCACTGATGAAGCATTGCACCTTTGCCNATGGTTGGAAATCATACCTTCTATTTCCACCACTGAAGCTTGGTGGTCAACTTGGTTATTATCCAAGGCTGCATAAATTTGTGGCACACTCCTGGCCACATCATTGACGGTAGTAGTTTCCTAGATGTTATAAATCCTTCGACTATTCTGTTGTCGGTGTGGACAGTCTCTCAATAGATGTTCTTCCCCGCAACCCCAACATTTCAAAGGTTCTCTCTTTGGGTTATCAGTCTTCACTGATATGGGTTTAGAAGTTTTATTTCCGCTCAAGGAGGGAAAATTATGCTGGTGCATACTCCGGGTTGGGAAGCTCATTCTTGAGTTCTTCTTATAGTTCTTAAATCCTAGGGATTTAAATCCCTTTTTATTAAATCTTGAACTATTCTTCTATTTCCATCCTTTGCAAGGTTCTGCTCGATGCCCAAACTGTTCATGACAATAGGTTGTCTTTCTAATAGTGCCTTCTAGAGTCTTTGGCTCATCAAATTCAATTCTATTCCGATAGTCTTTAGGTAGTCCATTGATGAAGTGTTGCACCTTTGCCTTTTCTTCCTTGATATAGGATACATACCTCAACAAATCGAGGAATTTGTTGACATATTCTTCTATAGTAAGTTGTCCCAGTTTGAGTTCATAAAACTATTTAGTCTTTTCATCGAAATATTTTTCCGAAAGATACTTCTTCCGGAAGTACTTCTCAAACTGTTCCCAATACAGGTCCTCTTCATGAACCCCTTTCACGTTCTTAAGGTTTTCCCACCAAATGGAAGCCTTTCCGTTCAAATTGAAGGTGGCCACTCGGGCCTTCATATTTTCTGAAAAGTCATGGACTCTAAAGTACTTCTTTATTCCAAGAAGCTAGGCCTTTGCTTCCTCTCCCTTCTTTATTTCACCGTCTAAGGAGGGTGGTTTGGCCTTTCTGAATTCTTTGAATTTTCGACCTTTGGAAGACTTTTGCTTCTTATGTTTTCTTCGGGGATAGGAACTAGTTCTGCTGCTAGAAGAGCCCTTTGAATCGCCATCTTCCTACTAAGAGGAATCATTCGACACTTGTCCTTTACCTCTGGGGTGGACCTTTTTCGAGGTTCTCCTCTCAGTGTGTCCATTGATATGACGATGTTTCTGAGTTTCAGGTTCATGCTACATTTGTCTTTGTAGATCAGATAAACTCTGTAGTAAAATTGTGTTAATTTCTGTTTGCTTTTCTTGTTCTTTCATCATCCTTTCATTGTCAGCCTTGCAGCTTTGTAATTCGACCATGAGACTCCTCATAGTCTCGGCTAGATTTGGAGGGGTCCCTACTGCCCTCCTTTCGTCGGACTCTTCGTCTCTATTGTGGGATCCTTCTCCCACTTCATGGTGAGTCACCAGACTATGTGTTGATAATTTCCCATGGTTGATCTTCTGCTTGTGTGCAAAGACAAACGTTGGTTGTTAGTCATTAGTTAGATACATTTTTATAACCCACGCAAAATTCATATTTCTTTCACATGCATACACAGTTGGGTTTTCATTTCGGACTTTAACCTTTTTGAATTAAGAGGGTTAAGATAGAGGGTTACTCTTTTTAAGAGTGTTCCGAACGGAGCTTCTGCGTAACTCATTCATGAGCCCAAGTAGGCCGAATGTTGTAACCATGCTCTGATACCAATTTGTCACACACCCGCTGCGGCATAATAAATTTTCCCCTTTTCTCGAGGGACAGAATCCCCAAAATCCTACGGGGCTTAGCACATGCTAGATTTTCCCCTTTTCCCACCTTCGTGTGATCGTTGATCATGATCACAGGCTAAACAACTAGGTTCCTTTTTGCAGTTCGCGACTCAGCGATATAAGTGAGTCGAGTCTTTCGACTCTGCAAACCCTGATGCTCGAAAACAGTGAAATGACGAACCCCAACAGGGCTAGCGAGTGACAAGTTTCTTGCTTGGGGTCTTGTCTACACGACCCTGCTTTGTGTCCACGTGCTTAAGCCAGCCAAGCACTTATCCGCTTTTCATGATTCAGGGAATTGCGATGCATGACTTCTATCTTTCCCCATTCAAATCCCTAAAAATTTCGAGGTCTCTAAAGTTTCCCTCCAAAGAGAGATCGATGACCGTAAGCCTCCCCTGATTCAATGGTATGGATCCTTCCGGGGTTTCGGTATTCGGGAGTTCGAAATGCATCGACTCTAAGACTCTTTGTCATTGAAATATTCGAATTCCATTATGGGAATTCATGTAAGAGATCGACGACTCTTAAGAGTGTGGATCCAACGGTCCATGTGATTTCGGGACTTTTCCCTGAACTTTGACCGCTCACCACACGTCTCCTTTGATGGACAGTCTATATTCCTTCATCTCTTGCAAGGGTAAAAAGGGTCGTGGAATTAAGGTCTACGTCTCTTCCTCGAATCTAACGGTCATTACAAAACTTGGAACCTTCAATAGGATCTTGCGACACATGACCTCCCTTAATCGGACGGTCCTCGTTGTTTCGTGATTTCGTGACTTGCGACCCTGAGTGACATAGATCCTCTACCAATTCGAATCCCCGGTATCAGAAATATCGATGGACTCTTGATCTCCGCCACGTGTCCTCCATGGATGGATGGCTCAGATCTATTTTGGGACTTTCATTGTGAAGTCCCCCGACCTCTCGTCATCAGGACTTCCGTAATCCCGAATTCTGAAATCTCGATACCAACTCCTCTTTCGGGACTTTCGCCTCTGGTCACAAGGGATTAACCCTCATGCATCTCCTGATAGATCCAACGACTGTCGGGTTTTCTAACTAAGATCTGATGGCTCATATCTGTCTCGCGTTGTGCACTCTCCCACTACTCAGATCTATTTCGGGACTTCCATTGTGAAGTTTCCCGACCTCTCATCATCAGGACTTCCAGAATCCCGAAGTCCAAAATCCCAATACCAACTCCTCTTTTGGGACTTTCTCCTCTGTTCACAAGGGCTTAACCCTCATGCATATCCTAAAAGATCCAACGAATCTTGGGTTTTCTAACTAAGATCTGATGGTTTAGATCTATCCCATGCTGTGAAGTCTCCCACTACTACCTGGACGTGGAAAAACCAACGGTCCAGATACTCCCACAGACCTTGGGGATCTACGGTCTCAATTTCTTTGCTACTCATGAAGATAAAGGAAAAGGGGTTAAGGAATTTAATTCCATCGTCTCTTCCACCAATCTAACGGTTGTGAATGACCAAAGATCTTCTGATGGGATCTCGTCCGTCAATCGATTCTTATCCACATGCTCCCATTTCGGGATTTCACAGGTCGAGTTTTTGGGACTCGCGAGTGCAAGAAAACTCACACCTAGATACTCCGAGTGCCGAAACGCCAAAATGTTGTGGTCTACGAGGACCGTTCTCCCTCGTACAAGGTTTTGAGACTTAACCTCTAACATCCTTCTTCGGGTCCTCAGGTAATTTACACCAGGTTTTGAAGACCAGACTGGAAGGTCTTCTCTAAGGTAAGGGAGTGGTCTCAAAAGGATGCCTTCAGGAGGAAATCCATCCAAGGCATCAGGTAGGACAAACAAAGGAACAATCTCCCGAGAGCAGACTTGAAGTCTGACTTAGATTGGTAAGCATATAAATAGAAATTCGTAAAACATAAGCCATACGTGGTCTTTCCATTATAAGCATGCAACCACCATTTCTGGTCAAAACACCACACAGACAGTCTTATGCTCAAACCATTNCCTAGCATGCAAACAAATTTATTGTTGTGATCTTGAATCAACCCTTTTGGTTGTTCCATACATACTATATCTCTGTCAATGATGACCCTGTGAGAAGTAGGATCCCACATACAACATCCCTTCATACCACCATCATAACTTGCAGAGATATAAAACAAGCAGGAATTCAGAAACAAAGATTTTAAATCTGGAACTGATTTACCTCTTACCAGTACCTGCAATTCTTTCTTGCTCTTATGACCTTGATGCTTCTTCCATAAACAAGAAGATACATATGTCACTTCAGATGCCACTTCAGTACTTCCTTTCAGCTTATAAAGGTTATCAACCTTTGTTGCCTTCACCACTACTAAATTCTCTTTCGACACCGTGAGAGCTCCCCCTTTATCTGTATACTTATATCCACAAGAATCCAACACTCCTAATGAAATCAAATTTGATTTATGCTCAGGTACATATCTAACATCCGTTTATTCCCTAACAATACCATCGAACATCTTGATTCTAATACTGCCAACCCCAACAGTTTTGCAGGGAATACCATTTCCCATAAACACTACGCCCTCATCAACAAATTGGTAAGAAATGAACCAATTTCTATGTGAGCACATGTGGTGGTAGGCACCTAAATTTAACTATCATTCTTCTTGATATTGTAAATTACTAGAAATGGATAAAGCGTAATCAATTATACCTAAATTTAATACAGCCAAAATTCCTTCCTTCATAGAGTTTTCCTCAGATTCCTTTCTCTTCTAGCAATCTTTCTTGAGATGTCATGTTTTGCCACAGTGCCAGCATTTTGTTTTACCCTTTCTGTATCTTGACTTAGATCGAAAAGAACTTCTCTCATTCTTCTCTGTGGTTCAACCTTTGACCAACATCACCTCTGAAGTTGAGGTTACTTTACTAGATTTTCTCCTGATCTCCTCAGCCAAGAAAGCTCCCACAACAGAGTCATAATCTAAAACATCTGTTGAGATAAAGCTAATAGAGGTGACTAGATTATCGCAAGACTCAGGAAACAAACACAACAATGTAATAGCCTTATCCTCATCTTCGAATTTAACTTCTATACTAGTCAATTGAACTATAAGGGTATTGAAGGTATTTAAATGGTCAACAACTTTTGTACCTTCTTTCATCCGCAAACTGTACAGTTGTCTCTTCAAGTAGATTCCTCTTGTCAAGGACTTCGTCATGTATAGACTTTCCAACTTGCTCCATAAGCCTGATGTTGTATCCTCTCCTACGATATTAAACAGAACCTCATCCGCCAGACATAAACGAATGGTGCTAAGAACTTTCTCATCCAGATCCTCCAATTCTCATTCTGTCATGGCTCCTGGTTTCTTTGACTTGTCTGCCAATGCTTTTTGCAACCCTTGTTGCACTAGTAAATCCCGCATCTTGAACTTCCAAAACTCAAAGTTGTTTTTACTGCTGAACTTTTCAACTTCAAACTTTGAACTTTGCATCTTAACCATTTTTTCTAAAAAAACCAGATCAGAAATTTATAAACCCAAAACTTATAAAAAAAGCAAGCTTTGTAATATGATGATTGATCAAATATTACAAACACTTAAAAGGATAAGTACAAGATTTAATAATTTAAACCAAAAAACCCTTTAACTTTTAAAACCTTATAACTCCCACCTTTTAAATATTATATTAAATCTTAAATGTAATAAACATTTACTCAATTAAAAGAGGCCCTTTTTACTTCATCCACCACCAACGTGACTTTACACCTTTTAAGAAATTCCTTCACCTTCTTTAATACGTTTTGAACATTTACTTCACGGAAAAGCCGATCCACCTTAAAAAATTTCAAACGCTAATATTGAAGAGGAGTCGTAACTTATGATTTACCAAAGGGAGCCGCCGCATGCACCTCACGTTTCCACTGCTTCTGGAGGGACCTGCGGTGATTTATAAATCTACTCACCTCATTTCTTTGGCTTTTTCGATAATTTGAAGTTTCTCTAATCAGTTTTAACCAGCTCTGATATCACTTGTTAGAATTGTCAATGCGGAAAACATAATTCACATGTAATAATTAGCAATCACACATATAAGAATATAGGGATTTCACGTGGTTCACCCAAATGTTGGGCTATGTTCACCAAGCATAGGCATCGATTGTCTTATTATTCGGATTATGGAGATTACATAAAATTTGCAAGTTTCTCGTACACTCAGTCTCTCACACAATCGTGTTTTCCTCTACGGGCTTACATGAATTTACACATTCACACAAGAAACTAAATATTAAATGCAATCTCTATCCATATTCTAACTTGGTCTATTTGGTTGTAACCAACCCAATAATAGAAATGTGATTTATTTAATAAGGAATATTCTTAGTTGAAAAGTAGTTTAAGTAAGTGGTTGATAGGTGCACCTTTCAAAATTAACCATTTTTATATGATTTTCATTTTTCACCTTTCAAAACTAATGATTAACTATGGTTATTTTAGATTGTCCAAGATAGACTATAGTTAAGTATAGTTATGTTATATTTGTATGTTTCTTATGTGTAATTGTTCTGAGTTTTGTATGTTTAGTAATGTTCTTAAAAAATATGATGCATTGTGATTTTCATGTTAATCAACTTATGTGGAATTTCGATGTATCTTTTTGCTATCTCTATTTATGTTTTACAAGACATGTGTTTCATTGTAATGTTCTTTANCCTAGCATGCAAACAAATTTATTGTTGTGATCTTGAATCAACCCTTTTGGTTGTTCCATACATACTATATCTCTGTCAATGATGACCCTGTGAGAAGTAGGATCCCACATACAACATCCCTTCATACCACCATCATAACTTGCAGAGATATAAAACAAGCAGGAATTCAGAAACAAAGATTTTAAATCTGGAACTGATTTACCTCTTACCAGTACCTGCAATTCTTTCTTGCTCTTATGACCTTGATGCTTCTTCCATAAACAAGAAGATACATATGTCACTTCAGATGCCACTTCAGTACTTCCTTTCAGCTTATAAAGGTTATCAACCTTTGTTGCCTTCACCACTACTAAATTCTCTTTCGACACCGTGAGAGCTCCCCCTTTATCTGTATACTTATATCCACAAGAATCCAACACTCCTAATGAAATCAAATTTGATTTATGCTCAGGTACATATCTAACATCCGTTTATTCCCTAACAATACCATCGAACATCTTGATTCTAATACTGCCAACCCCAACAGTTTTGCAGGGAATACCATTTCCCATAAACACTACGCCCTCATCAACAAATTGGTAAGAAATGAACCAATTTCTATGTGAGCACATGTGGTGGTAGGCACCTAAATTTAACTATCATTCTTCTTGATATTGTAAATTACTAGAAATGGATAAAGCGTAATCAATTATACCTGAATTTAATACAGCCAAAATTGCTTCCTTCATAGAGTTTTCCTCAGATTCCTTTCTCTTCCAGCAATCTTTCTTGAGATGTCATGTTTTGCCACAGTGCCAACATTTTGTTTTACCCTTTCTGTGTCTTGACTTAGATCGAAAAGAACTTCTCTCATTCTTCTCTGTGGTTCGGCCTCTGACCAACATCACCTCTGAAGTTGAGGTTACTTTACTAGATTTTCTCCTGATCTCCTCAGCTAAGAAAGCTCCCACAATAGAGTCATAATCTAAAACATCTGCTGAGATAAAGCTAATAGAGGTGACTAGATTATCGCAAGACTCAGGAAACGAACACAACAGTGTAATAGCCTTATTCTCATCTTCGAATTTAACTTCTATACTAGTCAATTGAACTATAAGGGTATTGAAGGTATTTAAATGGTCAACAACTTTTGTACCTTCTTTCATCCGCAAACTATACAGTTGTCTCTTCAAGTAGATTCCTCTTGTCAAGGACTTCGTCATGTATAGACTTTCCAACTTGCTCCATAAGCCTGATGTTGTATCATCTCCTACGATATTAAACAAAACCTCATCCGCCAGACATAAACGAATGGTGCTAAGAACTTTCTCATCTAGATCCTCCAATTCTCATTCTATCATGGCTCCTGGTTTCTTTGACTTGTCTGCCAATGCTTTTTGCAACCTTTGTTGCACTAGTAAATCCCGCATCTTGAACTTCCAAAGCTCAAAGTTGTTTTTACTGCTGAACTTTTCAACTTCAAACTTTGAACTTTGCATCTTAACCATTTTTTCTAAAAGAACCAGATCAGAAATTTATAAACCCAAAACTTATAAAAAAAAACAAACTTTGTAATATGATGGTTGATCAAATATTACAAACACTTAAAAGGATAAATACAAGATTTAATAATTTAAACCAAAAAACCCTTTAACTTTTAAAACCTTATAACTCCCACCTTTTAAATATTATATTAAATCTTAAATGTAGTAAACATTTACTCAATTAAAAGAGGCCCTTTTTACTTCATCCACCACCAACGTGACTTTACACCTTTTAATTAATAAAAACAAAATCACCATTTAAGAAATTCCTTCACCGTCTTTAATACGTTTTAAACATTTACTTCACGGAAAAGCCGATCCACCTTAAAAAATTTCAAACGCTAATATTGAAGAGGAGTCGTAACTTATGATTTACCAAAGGGAGCCGCCGCATGCACCTCACGTTTCCACTGCTTCTAGAGGAGGGACCTGCGACCTGCGGTGATTTATAAATCTACTCACCTCATTTTTTTGGTTTTTTCGATAATTTGAAGCTCTTTTAATCAGTTTTAACCAGCTCTGATATCACTTGTTAGAATTGTCAATGTGGAAAACACAATTCACATGTAATAATTAGCAATCACACACATAAGAATATAGGGATTTCACGTGGTTCACCCAAATGTTGGGCTAGGTTCACCAAGCATAGGCATCAGTTGTCTTATTATTCGGATTATGGAGATTACATAAAATTTGCAAGTTTCTCTTACACTCAGTGTCTCACACAATCGTGTTTGCCTCTACGGGCTTACATGAATTTACACATTCACACAAGAAACTAAATATTAAATGCAATCCCTATCCATATTCTAACTTGGTCTATTTGGTTGTAACCAACCCAATAATAGAAATGTGATTTATTTAATAAGGAATATTCTTAGTTGAAAAGTAGTTTTAGTAAGTGGTTGATAGGTGCACCTTTCAAAATTAACCACTTTTATATGATTTTCATTTTTCACCTTTCAAAACTAATGATTAACTATGGTTATTTTAGATTGTCCAAGATAGACTATAGTTAAGTATAGTTATGTTACATTTGTATGTTTCTTATGTGTAATTGTTATGAGTTTTGTATGTTTCTCAAGGGTTACAATTTATAGTGATGTTCTTAAAAAATATGATGCATTGTGATTTTCATCTTAATCAACTTATGTGGAATTTCGATGTATCTTTTTGCTATCTCTATTTATGTTTTACAAAACACGTGTTTCATTGTAATGTTCTTTAAAAATTATCATGATTTTGAAGAATTATAA
>JZKD02S1786152.1:67494-82122 GCA_000966675.3 Picea glauca
ACGTTATCGGGCAACATCAATTTTTTTTTTATAAATTTTCTCTATTTTGCAACAATATGGACAATTTTGTCCATAACGCCGCAAATAAAACGTCGTAATTTTTACAATATGTAGTAGTGTCACCTAGTGACGAATTGAGTGCAAACACTTAGCCTTCCTCTTTTCCAGGGTATTGGCTATTGGGGGGATAAGACTTCCATTGTCTTTCCTTTTTCTACAGCCCTTTCTATTCCCGCTTTCACGCTGTGAGATGTTTCTTCTCCCGTGGGTAGAGGGGAATCTCCTTTGGGGTCCCTGGGGATTTTGTATAAGAGAATAAATGAATCCCAACCCTTTCCTAGTTGCCTCAATTCCTCAACTATCAAAGTTTTTATTAGTGAGATATGGGATAAGTTCTTCTTTGACTGGTTTGATTCATCTTGGACGTTGTCTTCCATTCCTCTGAGACTTTGGTACAAGAAGAAAGGAAGGTTAAACAACCTATTTTCTATGAAATTCATCAACAATATGATGTGATGTGAGTGTATTCTGTTAGACCTTATTTCATAGGTGAAATACTTTCTAATCACCTTCAAGAGTTTCTGAAAAGGCTCTTGTAGATACCGACTTGGAACACCCATTTCAATTTTCCCGTTTAGGCAATTTGGTTTCATGAATTATTCATAGCATAGAACATCCAAAGGTATGCCCTTATACCACCTTTCACCACATGGTGGGATATTCGTTGTGGCTGGCAGAGTTTCCTCCATCACCTGGAAAGTGATTCCCGCGATAACCGTGTGAAACCTGTTAAATCTGAGCACGAACTGTCTCGCTAGTTTCACATTGTATCCTTGGATTTTCTTACAATAGAGAATGCATATGACCTGTTCAAGAGATTCTCTGACATTCAAATATTCCTTTATCAATGCCTAGTCTTGAGGCTCATACCTCACAGTTCTACTACTTCGCGCCCATTTCCTTATGTTTTTGGATGTCGTCATGGTGTAATGCGTGTTTGTTCTGTGCGTGTGTTAGTGAATATAACACCCCCTTCATGCAACAAATGGATAATGATATTCTTATCCCAGACCTGTCATAGGGGTAGTAGAAGAACTTTACATGATAAGAGAGAATGACTTTGGGAATTCACTGTGTGGCCCCCAGGCACCACAAAGATTCTTGGTGCAGGAACGGGTCAATGTTGTGATAATGACAACGACAAGCTCTTTGCAGTAGGGGAGCGCAAAATAGAATTTGGGCGTGACAAAAATTTTGAGGATGAGGGCATGACCCTGAGAGGACTTGTCGTCTGATAGAGTAACTTGTGACAAAATCTGACAGGATCAAAACCATGATTTAAGACAGAAAAAATGTGACAATATTGACTGACCTAGTTTGTGACATAACTGATGGCAATTGGCTTCCCTGCAGTGAGAAACTCCAGGCTTGTAGGAAAAATCACAGACAACCCATAAACTCGAATGGTAAAACACGCAGGACGACTGGCCTTTATAACTAAATGGGTGAGGTATGGAATCATGACAGAGCACATCGAATCCATGGTGATGGGAAAACCTGAAACAAGCTGAATATTTGTGCAACACACTTGCGCGATGGGCACACTTCGAAGTGTGTGCAGTACAAATGATAAGAGTTGCAGAGTATATGTGATATGAGCTCCATCATTTCTTATCCATCTTGACTTCATAATGAGATGATGATAGTCATTATATCTGTCAACGTGACCCTTAGTCTAACAACTTTCCTCGACCTCTCGCATGTAAAATCCTTTTTTTTTAACAAGACCCATCCTTTTGGGAAAATACCTTTACAATTCATGCATGTTTGATTATGACACCCTTCCCTGAATCCAAGGGCTAGACCGACCACTTGCTGACTTCGACCCATTCATTGTTTATTTCCTAACCTCACATGCTTTGACACATGGACCATGACTCATCTAAAACTAACTCTAACTAGAAAAAGTGATGGCGCTAATATGTTCCAAGTGGATGTTGGGAGTGGATGGGACCTGCCCATGACATGAGCCACTGGAGTGGTACCATGTCACAACCGGTATGGGTTGGTCCCATGTTTAATAATGTTTTATTATCTATAAATTGAAATGTAAGTTGAGAGAGAGAAGGTGATGGAAGGAGGATGACAGGGCATGTTAGGTGATTGGAGAGGGTGACATGGTATCTCCTCAGGGTTCGATGTGGACCTGAAGTGCCACATCAATAGCCATGTTAGTTGTTTTCCATGTAGGAAATATTGTTCCTCTGGAGAAATTTTCGTATTTTAGCCATAACTAGAGCTGATTAAGTCCAATTGAGATAAAATTTCTACATTTTTTCTGGAGAGAGGAGTTCTACAAAAGTTCTAGATAGGGCCATAGTCCTTTTTTCCTTGTATTTGCTTGAAATTGCAAAATAGTGGCTTTTAAATATCTAGGTCTAGATCATTAGTAAATATCTAGATTAAGCTAAACCTCTTGGACAGAGTCCAGAAAGAATACATGGAGATAACCCATGAAGGAATTGAATAAAATAGAAGGGGTTTCGAAGTGAGGTGCTGAAATAAGCAAAAATCCACTATTCCAGGCCATTTTTAGGTGTTTTGGGGGATTTTAGAGGAGAAAAAGTGATCCTAGATAACAAAAATGGAAAATTTTATGTACTCGATAATTTTCATATTCATCAGGACAAACAACTTTCATTTATTGAAAATTTTCCAGAAGTGCATAGATTGAGAGAGAGCTAATTTTGAGTTGTAAAAATGATAAAGTTGCAGATTCCATATTGTTGAGGAATCTCACTGAAGCGACATATGGAGAATATGAAGGTTGTTTTGTGTTCATAATTATGATTATTATCAATTCCCGATACATAATTTTTCTTGGTTCTTGATGTATTTTCTTCTTCAATTGACAAAATTTGGCCTTCTAATAAAATTGCACTAGTGGAGAAAGTGCACAAATGGAGTGAAAATGGTTTTTTAGGAAGCCATAAGTTTCACCTCAAAAATCATATTGAGGCATGCAAACAATCATTGGAAATATAATGTAGAGGAGAATAACTTAGGATTATTATAATTTGGATAATTCTGATATAATTCTTCATGAATTGAGAAGAAGAAGCACCTACAACATGAATTGACAAATTTTTATAATATGTATAATTATAAAAAAATGGTTTCTTGCACATTTTGCATAATTATACGTATAAGCGAATAAATTCAAACATAGGAATTTGATACCAGAGTCATGGAGGATGCATAAAGAGACTACAATCATGAGAGAGAATCCAAAGGTCAAAACATCAGTGTGGTTAGTGATGAAACAAATTATAATGGACATAGGATAAGAGTGGAACCAACATAATTGGTGGAGTCTCTGATAAGTCTTCTAATGGAAGTGCATAGTTACATAGATGATAATAATAATATGATGAGAGAACATAATCAAATAAATGATCAAATTATGAAAATCCTAAATAAGTTGTAGAGACAAGCAAGGAATGGATCAGTCTCAAGAGCTGAGGAAGAAGGTGGATATCATGAAAGAAGAGATAGCTACAAAAGACCCAGTTACTCAAGAAGTGCTAGTAGAACTCATATAAATAACTCATCTAGGAAGTCTTATGCATTTGAGGATTCAAAAATAATTCAAGAAGTGTATCATGTTAGGAATAAAAGAAGAATACATGAGATGAATGGTTTGGAAGGAGAGTTGAGGAAGATTAATCCACCATCATTTGATTGCGAAAGAGAAAGGTAAGATGATGCTCAATTCTGGTTACTTGGAATCAAGAGGTTTTTCAGTTTGATAACTACTCATCTAACTGAGAAGCTATAATTTCCACATAACATTTGCATGGAAATGTTTCTATGTGGTGGGATCAGTAGAAACAATTTGAGCACATTAATGAGAGTAGGATCACTTGGAAGCAATTCAAGAGATATTTTCAAAAGAAGTATCTTTCAGAACACTATTATGACAATAAAATGTAAGATTTATTTGAACTCAAGTTGGGAAGCATGACCATGGGAGAATATGAAAATAATTCCTTAGGATTTATAAAGTATTTGGGGTTTATCAAGGGTGAAAAGGTGAAGATAAAAAGACTTATGAGTGGAATACCATATTTCTATAAAGATAAGATTTAATATGATAATCCTAAAAATTTAAAAGAGACCATTAGAAAGGCTAAGTACTTGTATGAGCAAGGAAAGGAAATATAATCTTTGCGGAAGTATTAGAAGGATAAGAAGAAGGAAATATCATATGAGAGAAGGAAGGGATTCAAACCTCATTTCAATAAAAATAGTCTAAATACAAATCAATAAGATTATCCTACTAAACCTGAATCAAAGACGTAAGACTCCTTGGGGAAAAGGGGAAGACCACCAATCAAATGTTGGGGATGCAAAGAAGATCACATGTACAAGGATTTCCCTCATAGAGAAGAAAAAATGAATACCTTGCACAACATCCAAGAGGCTACTAAAGTAGAAGACATGGGAAGAAATATTGCAAGAATATATGTATCCTTGGAAGATCAATGAGAACAACACCAATCCCATATGATTTGGGTGGAAGGGAATATCATTAGTCATATTGTTTCTATTTTAATTGATTTAGGAGAAAGACATAATTAGATTGATCCTAAAGTAGTGGACAAATTTGATTTGAAAAGAAGTAAGGTTGAAAAATCAAGTTTCATTCAGCTAGCCACTAGAATCAAAAGAAGGATCAATGAGATTGTTAAAGATTGTCCAATAAATCTGAATGGAGTAAGTAATACTGCTGATATGAATATTATACCATTATGATATTATGATATCCTAATTGGAATGGATTATTTGGAAAAGCATCATGTTGTCCTATATTTCCATAACAAGATATTTACATGTCTTGATGAGGAAGGAAAATGAAGCACCCTGAAAGAAATCCCAAGACCCATTTATATAAGGGATATTTCAGCCTTATAACTAAAGAGATGTTTCAGGAAAGGATTACACATCTCATGTAGAGGACACAAAAAAGAGAAAAGGGCCAAGCCTTGAATATTTTTGGTATTGCAAGAGTTTGAAGATGTATTCCTAGAAATACTAGGATTTCCACCTAAGAGGGAGACATATTTCTCTATTGATTTAGTATCGGGAGTTGTCCTAATATAAAAAAAATCCTTACAGAATGGCTACACCATAATTAAAGGAATGACAAATGTAGTTAGAAGAATTTTTGAAGAAAGGGTACATACACCTTGTTGATTAAGATTGGTTTTCATTGATGTCAACCCTTGAAGAAAATCCCCACAGCACAAACATTTGGGTAATGGACCCAAGATTGTTTGATGAAAAAATGACTCATTATTGTCTTTTCATGGTTGATAAGAAGTAAATATGGATGAACTCCAAAGTGGTCCCCTTATGGTGAAAGCCATCACAGGAAGACGCTTTGCGGAGTAAGAGAACCCATGCTTACTTGTGGACTAATGATATGAAGGACCATGAATTTGTCAGGTAAACTATCCTATATGGAGAATGCTTGTCATTCCATTTCTTATGGTATTTGGAACATCACATAACTCCTCACGTTTAGAGAGTTATGGCCATGAGAACTTGGAGACCCCAGGTTTGGGTAATGGACCCAAGTTTGTTTGATGGATAATGGTATCAATTATGATATATTTCCAGATAATAATATTTTATATGGATAGTAAATTTCATTTCATTTCTGGTGGTATGTGAAATTTCACATAAATCCTCACAGTTTGAGAGTTATGGCCTTACTAAGTTTGAGGACCCTCATATGTCATCTAGAAGCCCCAAAAGGTCAAAGTAGTCAAAGTGGTTTAAGAGATTTTAAAAGGTAAATAATAAAGTGAAGTAATGATTGTATTATAATTCAAATTGAATACAAAAGATATTATTTCAATAATAAATTTAATGGAGAAATTAGAAGTGTGTTAACCCTAAAATAAGGAAAGTGGGGCCAAGTGACCTAGAAGATGTTTTTAAGGAAGCCACTTGGAGAGTATACATAAGAGGAAAGGCTCTCTCATTTTAATCACACTTGAGAATATTGAATATATATAGGTGTATGAGGTAACCAAGTATATATAAGCTGAAATTTTGAGGGAAGGTTAAGAAAAGAACGTCAAAATGAAAGGAAGGATAAATTCTTTTGATGGTACTTTCTAAGGTATGTTATTTACAGGACATCTCACCATTTTCGCTATAATTTTTTTTCTATAATGATTTAGACCATGAAATTGCTATTCCATTGATAAAACATATCCAAGTATCTATGGTAAAAAATTTCGCTTGTGGTTCATTGTATTTTTGGAGTTACACTTGTGGGTTTGTGGCTAGTCCTGAAACTAGTCAAAAACAGGTGTTTCGAGTAAAAACATCATAACTTCTTCATAACAGATCCAAATTCTGTGAAACGAAATGTGTTGGTTAGGTTACAATATTTAGTATTATTTGTAACAATTTCATATCAATTCAACAAATATTCCATGTGGGGCATGCTCTACAAGGTCGCTCTCTATAATAAGCCAGAATTCAGCAAGGTATGCCATTTTTACTATAACTCCTTTTCTGATAGGTTCCTAGTAGTGAAACTTGGATAAATTGAATTAAAAACATTGAAGAACATTTTGTATTAGTTTCAGATATTTATACATTACAGGTATGATGCAGGAGCATCGAAAGCAACCAACCAAGAGATCATGAAGGCAGAAGACAGCTAGAAAGCGCAACACACATTTTTCACATTTTGAAATGTTTCAAATGTTTAAGGGAGTAGATATTAATATAATAGTTAGGAATATGTTGTACTTGCATTTATATATTGGAGGTTGTAAACAGATCCTAAGCAATTTCTCTCATCTGTAAAACATTAAGGCATTTGAGCCCAGTTAATGAAAGTAGGTAGGTTTGAATTAGAGATTAGTTAATTTTAGAGCGTAGGAGGGAAAATGGATATAGACACCCTCATATTTGTATTATGACATTCATGAATATCATTGTAATATTAGTATAGAGGAGAAGAAGAAGAAAGATGTAGAAGAAAGTTGTAGAGAAGAACCCATGTACAAAATCTCTGAATTAATATATGAAGCTTTGAATCAAACTCATGGTGTTATGATGTTTTCTGTGTGTACATGTTGACTGGTATGCTGATAGTTGTTTATTCTATCTGTTATACATTTGATTTAATACTGTGTTGAATATATGATTTCATATTAGATGTTTGAAGTATGAGGGAGAGAGAGAATGAGTTTCAATTGTTTCTCTTCCTGAGTGAGAGAAGTTCCTGCAAGGAGTGCAGTGAAGCATCTGCAAGCAGTGCATTGACAAAGGTTCAAAGTTTATCTTTGAAAGATCAGGAGGGATACCGTTGTTCTCATTTCAGCAGAAGTGTAAGTGAAGCACAGGATCCGTGCAAGTCATGTACAGGCTAGCTGAGTCCTTAGAGGTTATTAACTAAGGTGGAAGAGAGAAAGACTGATGTTTCAGAAGGTGCATAGAGTCGAGAGTTCAAATACATAGAAGTATTTGAAGGTATTTTGCAAGGAGAGTGAGAAGAGGCTCTTTTTCGAGGCTTGGATTTACCAGAGAAAGCTCAGAAGGGATAGTGCCTTTGAAGTGTTCGAAGGAAAGTAGGAAGTGGAATCTTCATGCAGAAGGATCAGTTCCAGTGACAAAACATTGGTTCGTTCCATAGATATTCTCGAGGAAAGAATCGAACGATCAAAATTATCTGTGGAGGACTCGCGAAATAGCAAGGATCGTAGGATCCAGGAGAGCTGCGGGGAAGATAAGCATTGGACAAATCCATCCTTCGAGAGGCAGGATCCAATGTGGACCGTTGATTGTGAATGTTGGACCGTCGAGAGCATTTTGACATTTCAGGAGTTGTAAGTCTGAATTGTGGACAAAACCCTTGGTCGCTCAAACTCCTAAAACGCGAACTGGAATATCGTGTGTGAAGGCAAGGAGCAAAATTTTCAACATTTTGCAATTTCAGAGTTCAGCATTTTGGGGGTCATGATGACAAGGAGTCAGGTATAGTAGAGCAGAAATCCTGAAGTCATAAGTTGCGACAGAACTTGATGTGAATTTT
Source organism: Picea glauca (assembly GCA_000966675.3). NCBI lineage: Eukaryota > Viridiplantae > Streptophyta > Pinopsida > Pinales > Pinaceae > Picea > Picea glauca. The sequence goes on from JZKD02S1786152.1 coordinate 75,614, forward strand.
GGAATTTTGGTAATTCGGGATTCAGAATATCAGAAGTCTTGATGACAAGGAGCCAGGGGCCTTTGCATTGAAAAAACCTAGAGTTGCGAAACTCGAAAAATCCTTGAAGTGGCATTTTGGAATTTTGGGGATTGGGGTTTTGGCATGCCCGTTGACAAGGATTCGAGACACTCCACATCAGGAATCCCAAATTTGTAAAACGTGAAATATTTGTGAAGGCGCGTTTCATCATTTCGGTGTTTCGGGGTTCGAGAATTTGGGGATTGTGGTGACAAGTGTTTTGGGATTGAGAGTTTCAAACTCCTAGTACCCGGAAGCCTGAAATAATGTGAGACATTGGATCTCAAGGAAGGATATCAGTCATTGATTCCATAGAAGGCATCGCTTCAGAATTCGGGGTTTCGAAGTGATAGGGGAACAACAGTCGAAGAATGATTCAAGTTTTGAAAGCTGGGGAAGGTGACAGGTGGCAGGAATCCATGTTAGAGACCAAGGAAAGATGAGAGGACAGGTGGCAAGTTTTCATCAATAGTCGGTGTCAGAATCCGTTGACTGTTTCGGGGTTCGGTGGTTTGAGAGTTAGGAAACCTCACGTCAGGATTCGTGAAATCACGAAGTCTAAAACCCCCCAAAAAGAGAAAACCCATCGAGGAGCCAAAAGTTGATGAACGTGTCGGGATTCAGAAATTCTGCACTTTAGGAGACAAGAGATCAGGTTTCCCTGTTCTGGAATTCCTGAAATCATGAAACGTGATATAGAAGAAGAGGAGGACATAGCCAAAGACTTTGACATTTCATAATTTTGGGTTTTGGCAAGTGGAAGGGCCGAGAACCTCGACAACAGGGATTGTGAAATCGTGAAACCCGAAGTCCTTTGTGTCTTGAAGAAAGAAAGGGGTTGATTAACCCTCGTCATGGTTGTAGTGAATATCCTGAGTGGATCTCGGCTTGAGGGCAGGGGGTCTGTGTCAATTGTGGTATCAGAGCATAGATCAATTACTTTATTTTCTGTAGCAGATAAAAGAGGAGAATTTCTCAGCCATGCCGCTAAGAAGGAGAGACAGACCAATGCCTGATCCAATAGTGGGAAGGGAAAAGTGTGAACTACGTGCTGGGCTTGATGCCATGGAAACAACACAGAGGTGCACAGTCAATACTGGAGATATCAGCGAAGCTGGAAGTGAAGATGAAGATGGAAATGAAGGAGAAGAAGTTGCAGTCGAAGATGCTGTAGATGAACACCTATTCAGGGTTGTTTCTAGGATAGGTGCCAGAGAAAAATTGGACATTCCAGTATATGAAGGAAACTTGGATGTTGAAGAGATTCTAGACTGGATTAAAGCTCTGGATAAATATTTTGACTATGAGGATGTCGAGGAAGACAAGAAGGTCAAACATGTTGTCATAAGACTTAAAGGGCATGCAACACTATGGTGGGATGAACTGCAAGCTGACAGATGTTGCAAAGGCAAGAAAAAAATCAAGAGTTGGGATAGAATGGTTGCGAAGATGAAATCCAAATTCATACCCAAGGATTATCAAATTACTATGTTTCAGAGAATGTAGAATTTGAGACAAAAGTTAATGTCAGTGAAAGAATACACTTAAGAGTTCTACAAGATAAACATCAGAGAAGGTCATCGGGAAAGCGATGATGAAAAGGTGGCCAGGTACATGAATGGTCTGCGATATGACATTCATGACGATATGAGCATGATGACCCTTCGAAATGTAGAAGATTCTTATCAGATGGCTCTGAAAGATGAAGAGAAGATGAGCCAAAAGAAAGGTCAAAGAGGCCGAGGAAGAGGTCAAGCCAGAGGCAAAATAATTTCCCAAGACAGAACTCAGAAATCTAAAGAAGAGGGGAAGAAACCTCAAATCCAAACTGAGAGAGGGGGAAGCTCACAGAGAGGACAGTATGCTGATAGAAATACTTTTCATCGTACCAGAGGAAGAGGAAGAGGCCGGGGAGGTGAAGTGAAATGTTTTTTTTGTGGGAAAAATGGATATAAATCTTATGAGTGTCCAGATAGGAAGAAAGAAGGTGGTGAAACTCACATTGGCAAAGAACAAGGATGAAATTTTGAGGCAGAAGATGCTGAGGGTGGAAGATCCTTGATGATGCAGAAAGTTCTCTTAACGCTAGAGAAGGAGGCAGAGAACCCAGTCCAAAGGAACAAACTTTTTTGGACTACTTGAAAGACCAAAGATAGGGTATTCAAAGTCATCATGGATAGTGGTAGCATAAACAATCTCGTTTCTACAGAGATGGTAGAAAAGCTGGAGCTAGAGACTATCGTACATCCAAGCCCATATAGATTTTCATGGCTACAAAAAGGACATAAGGTAAATGTCACTAAACAATGTTTAGTTGAATTTAAAATAGGGGGATATAAGGATGAAATATTATGAAATGTCATTCTCATGAATGTTTGTCATCTATTACTGGGTAGACCATGGCAATATGACAGGAATGTGATTCATGATGGGAGAAAGAACACATACACCCTAGATAAGAATGGGAGGACACACATGTTGTTGCCGATTAAGGATAAAGAAGTGAAACCATATGTGAGCAACATTTTACTTCTCATGAGTGGGAAGGAACTTCTTAATGAGGTTAAGAAGAAGGAAGACACATAATTTATTGTGGTCAGGAAGCCTAGAATTGTTTTGACCAGTACAAGAGTGGATTATTTACCAGAAGAAATCCAGAAGTTGTTGGAAGAGTTTGTTGATATAGTAGTGGATGAACTACCTTGTTTGTTGCCACCGATCAGAAGTATAAGTCATCACATTGATCTTATACCTGGAGCCAATTTACCAAACAAAGTAGTGTACGGGTTGACGTTGTAGGAGAATGAAGAAGTCAAGAGACAGGTCCAGGATTTAATGGACAAAGGATTGGTTAGAGAGAGCTTGAGTCCATGCGTTGTTCCAACAATGCTTAGCCCAAATAAAGATGGAAGCTAGAGAATGTGTACAGACTCAAGGTAAATCAATAAGATTACCATCAGATACAAATTTCCATTGCAAAGGATGGATGATTTGATGGATTTCTTGGGTGGAGCAAAGTTTTTTTCAAAGATTGATTTGAAAAGCGGATATCATCAAATTCGTATGAAAGAAGGTGATGAATGGAAGACAACATTCAAGACGAATGAAGGGATGTATGAATGGATTGTTATGCCATTTGTCTTAACCAATGAACCTAGTACTTTCATGAGATTGATGAATGAAGTCCTAAAGGAATTCTTTGGTAAATTCATCATTGTATATCTTGACGATATATTGATTTTTAGCAAAACAGAAGCAGAGAATTTAAAACATTTAGCTGCAGTAATGAGGAGATTACAACAAGAGAAATTGTTGATAAACATGAAGAAATCAACATTTATGAGGACATAACTCATTTATTTGGGATTTTTTATCTTTGTAGATGAGATGAAGATGGATCCAGATAAGGTATAGGCGATTATGAATTGGCCATCATCGAAGAGTGTATTTGAAGTTCGAAGCTTCCATGGTTTAGCAAGTTTCTATAGGAAATTCATCCAAAATTTTAGTGGAATTAGCGCACCGATGATGGACATGGTGAAGAAAAGACACACGTATTTTCACTAGAAAAAGGAAGCAGAGAAGATTTTCAATCTGCTGAAGAAGAAGATCACAGAGCAACAAATTCTGGTTTTGCCATATTTTAGCAAGACGTTCCAGGTCAAGTGTGACGCAAGTAGATTTGCAATTGGAGCAGTCTTGAGCCAGGACAACAGGCTGGTCATATACTTCAGTGAGAAATTGAATGAAGCGAAGATTAAATACTCAACATATGACAAAGAATTCTATGTTGTCATACAAGCGCTGAAGAGATGGAGACATTCTTTGGTTCCTAAGGAGTTTGTTTTGTACAATGATAATCACACTTTGCAATTCATGACTCAACAGGAAAAGTTGAACCAAAAGCATGCTAAATGGATTGAATACATGCAGAATTTTACTTTTGTAATTAAACATATTTATGGAACTGCTAACAAAGTTGTTGATGCTTTGAGCAATAAATGTTTGTTGATGCAGGAATTCAGAGTCAAAACTTTGGGTTTTGATAACCTCAAAGAAATGTACAAGGATGACCCAAATTTTAAGGAAGCATATGAGGCATCTGAGAATCCAATTCTCAGGGATAGAAGCCAATGGACTGAGTATATGATCCAGGATGGATTATTATTCATGGACAATCAATTATGTATTGAAAAATGCTCCATGAGGGAGAATCTTCTAAAAGAAAAACACAGTGGAGGATTGGCCAGACATTTCGGTCATGACAAAACGTTCTCAAAGTTGAATGGAGAATATTTTTGGCCAGGGATGAGGAAAAATGTTAATAAATTTGTGGAAATATGTAGGATTTGTTAGAACACAAAAGGGAAAAGGAAGAACAGAGGGTTATATCAGCCATTACCCATACTTGAGAAGCCGTGGGATGCAGTGAGCATGGATTTCATATTGGGACTGCTAAGGACACAAAGAGGGTGTGATTCAATATTTGTGGTGGTAGATAGATTTTCAAAGATGGCACATTTTATACCATGCCAGAAAACTAGTGACGCAACTCACATTGCGAACCTGTTTTTCAAAGAAGTCATCAGACTTCACGGTTTGCCAAGGAGTATAGTTTCAGATTGGGATACCAAGTTCGATGGACATTTCAGGGGGACTTTATGGAAGAAGTTGGGGACAAGTTTGTCATTTAGCTCATCTTATCATCCTCAAATGGATGGACAGACATAAGTTGTGAATAGGATCTTGGGAGATTTATTAAGGAGCCTAGTGACTAAACACCACAGTCAGTGGGATCACATTCTGCCACAGGAAGAATTTGCTTATAATGATTCGATCAATAGAAGCACAGGGCAGAGTCCATTCCAAATTTTATATGGAATGCAACCAAGGGGAGTTTCTAAATTAAAATATATGGGGCAAACTAAATTTAGAAGTTCTAGTGCAGAGGACTTTTTAGAAGTAATGAAGGAGCTTCACAGCTGAGTCAAAGAGAGATTGCAGAGTTCAAATCAGGAATACAAGTGCAGAGCAGATCAACATAGGCGAGAAATTCAATTTGAAGTTGTTGATTTGATCCTTGCACATCTGAGAAAGGAGAGGTTCCCAAGGGGAACATATAACAAACTAAAAATGAAGAAGATTGGACCATGCAGAGTCATGAAGAAATTTGGGGCAAACGCATATGATATTGAATTACCCGATGGGATCAAAATTTCACCGATATTCAACATCTCAGATTTGTACCCTTACAAAGATGAAGAAGAATGGGTAAAGGATGAATCGACAAAATTTTAGTGGACCAAACAAATTCCTGTAGCTTAAAATCCACAGATGGAAAGAATAATTAACAAGAGGGTCGACAAAAAGACCAGGAGGAAGGAGTATTTTGAATACTTGGTCAAATGGAAGGGACATCCAGTTGAATATGCTAGTTGGGAAGATGAGGCAGGAATTCATAGGCATAAACAGGCCATGCAAGAGCTCATGAACAGGAATTCATGAAAATTTTCAAGCAAGGGAGTATGATGCAGGAGCATCGCAAGCAACCAACCAAGCGAGCATGAAGGCAGAAGACAGCTGGAAAGCGCAACACACATTTTTCACATTTTGAAATGTTTCAAATGTTTAATGGATCGGATATTAATATAATATTTAGGAATATGGTGTACTTGCATTTATATCTTGGAGGTTGTAAACAGATCTTGAGTGATTTCTCTCATCTATAAAACATTAAGTCATTTAAGCCCAATTAATGAAAGCAGGTAGGTTTTAATTAGAGATTAGACAGTTTTAGAGCATAGGAGGGAAAACAGATATAGACACCCTCGTCTCTGTATTATGACATTCATGAAGATCATTGTAATATTAGTATAGAGGAGAAGAAGAAGAAAGTTGTAGCAGAAAGTTGTAGAGAAGAACCCATGTACAAAAGCTCTGAATTAATATATGAAGCTTTGAATCAGACTAATGGTGTTATGATGTTTTCTCTGTATACATGTTGACTGGTATGATGATAGTTGTTTATTCTCTCTGTTGTACATTTGATTTAATACTGTGTTGAATTTATGATTTCATATTAGATGTTTGAAGTCTGAGAGAGAGAGAGAATGAGTTTCAATTCTTTCTCTTCCTAAGTAAGAGAAGTTCTTGCAAGATGTGCAGTGAAGCATCCACAAGGAGTGCATTGAAAAAGGTTCAGAGTTTATCTCTGAAAGCTCAGGAGGGATACCATTGTTCTCATTTCAGCAGAAGTGCAAGTGAAGCACAGGAGCCGTGCAAGGTGTGAATAGGCTAGCTGAGTCCTTAGAGGTTATTAACTAAGGTGGAAGAGAGAAAGACTGTTGTTGCAGAAGGTGCACAGAGTCAAGAGTTCAAATACACAGAAGTATTTGAAGGTCTTCCACAAGGAGAGCGAGCAGAGGCCCTTTTTCGAGGCTTGAATTTAC
>JZKD02S1786163.1:0-19885 GCA_000966675.3 Picea glauca
GCCAAATTTGAAGTATTTATTGCATTAATGACTTGATACATGGTTTAATTGTACACATTGAATGCTCTTAATGTACTTATTGAAGAAGTGACTTTTCCCTTTGTTTAATAATCATTGACTTCGTCAATAATCATATTTATATCATTGCTCATATATACATTTGAAGATAGTCATTGATTTCATGAAGTACTAACCCACTGCAAAGCACTTTCTAGTTTCCTTTGTTTTGTCTCGCAAACAGGTGCATCATCAGTGGTCTTATCTTCCTGACTATCTCTCTTGGGCAGCAATCTGTGAAAGGGGTTTCCTTGACTTGGTATTTACCCTTTAGCCTTTCCTTAACCAGATTACCTTAGGGACGTCTCCCTTGGACTTGCCCTCCTAAATAGAAAGAGCTCCCCATCGAGGTGACAGTGGGTGGGGAAGCTCCTGTTATGCCGGTTTCAAGCCCTGACTCAAGCCCTTTGGACCTTTCCTACAAACCATGCGATAACAGTATCAAAGCAGGTTGTTCTTGATCATTTTTTCAGTGTATGTCCCCGACGAGGTACGAGTATATAAAGTTGGGTCTCAATCTTGTTTCTCTTGAAAACAATCACTCTCTCACACCCAAGAAACCCTCAATGGAGGAAGAAAAGAAAAACGACGGAGCAGACGATCCTATCAGTCTATTGCTTGAGCAAGATCTCATGCGACAGAGGGATGAAATGATGGAGAATTTTTCCCACATCCTTCAACGCCTGTCGATAGCAACAGGTGCATCTTCATCAAGCGGCCACTTTGGAATCACCTCGTCTTTCAAGGTACAAGTTAATTTTGATATTCCTGTATTTGAAGGACAGATAGATGTAGAAGCCCTAGAAAAATGGTTAACTTTGCTAGAAGGTTATTTCTTTGTTCACAATTTTTTCGACAAAGAAAAGATCACCTTCGCACTCCTTAAATCTCTCCCTCGTGTCAAACATTAGTGGGAAACTTACTGGGAGCAAAGTTCCACAGAGGAGTCTGAAATATATGGGGCCGAGCCTACTTGGGATTTTTTTGTGGATGCGGTAAAGGAACAGTATTATCCTGTTGGCAACTATGAGGACCAGTACATGAGATGGACCACACTGTGGAAAGAGAGGGGCCAAGYAGTTCTGGAGTTCACCAATACCTTCCATACCTTGCGCACCAAGATGGGTATCAAATACTCTGAATGACATTTGGTTCTGAAATACTGTGGGGCTCTACACAGATACATCCAAACTGAAATGGATTTTATGGATATCTCTTCACTCGGTGTTGCTTATCGATATGTCGTTAAAATCGAGAAGAAATTTAAGCACCATAAAAAACGGGAGTTCGGGTCTACAAATCTGCAACAACCAAAGTATGACAAAGACAACCCTAACAAACAGTCTCCCGAAAACCAGTCCAAGACACAGGAAAAGAAGGGTTACGGGAAGACAAAGAAAGACACCGGAAAATGGTGCGAGTTCCACAAAATCCCCTGGCACAACACCGATGAATGTCGCTCAAAACAGTCATTGGTGGCCGAGATCAAAGACAAAGAGCCGAACCCTGATTCTGAATCTGATTCTGAAAATAATGTCAAAGGACAGATCATTGACGCAGACCCCACTGCTGTTGTCACGACCGCATCAATTCAACCAGAAGAACCAACAGAACCTGAAGAGGGGGAGCATCTTTTTCACTCACAGATGTGGGTGAATGGGACCCCGCTGCATTTTATTGTTGATAGCGGAAGCCAGAAGAAACTCATCTCAACAGAGGTTGTCAAATAGTTGGGATTGTCAACAACACCACACCCGCAACCACACAACATCGAGTGGCTTTGCCAAGGACGAGATCTTCATGTCAGCCAACAATGTCAATTGTCATACGGCATCCAACCCTTCAAGGATGAGGTATTATGTGATGTTGCCCCACTGGATGTCTGTGATGTTCTCTTGGGCCAACCATATATGTGGAAGCACCACGTTGTTTATGAGTCTCGACCCCGCAGTATCATTGTTTCTCTGGGGGGTCATCTCTACAGAATATCAGAGGTAGTTCCAACTACTGTTCCACCTAAAAAGTGTCGCAAGGTAGTATCTCATACTACAAAATTTAGCTTCTTCACAATCTATTCAAAACGAGAACAAAAGGACACTGCAACCACTACAGCCTTGCCCTAAGCACCTTCTATCAAACAGAAGAAAGTCGACAAGGTTGCAGCAAAGCACAAATATTCCTTCTGCATATCATCCTCTCATGTATCCCGACTTGTTAAATGGCATCAGCCTCAACAGGTTCGCGAAAAACTTCCACAAATTGAGCAGCGCGACGTCTCCAACAAGGCAAGCAACTCACCAAGATGCAGATTCAGAAAACGTCTTTCCCTCTCCCCCAGGAACTCAATGCAATGGATACCATTACTTCCTAAGGAGGGAAGATTGATCCAGGTGGATATAGGTGGTCACCCACCTTTTTCGATTGGCTCAAAACAGTTTTCTGGCAATTTTGGCAATTTACTATTTTTAGCAGTTTTTAACTTCTGGGGCCATTTTGAGGGCCCAAATGAAGGTTTTTCAAGATCGATGTTCTAAATGATAGCTGAAAGTATGATTGAGCCCCCAAAATGAATCTCCTCAACAATACCTTTCCAATGAGCTATCACACCCCTAAAACAGAGATTGTATGCAAAAGTTACGTCCCCAGGAAGTTGATGTACTCACTTACCCAAACGGGGCCCACATGACTTTTGGCGCTTCATCTCCTAGGGTTAGGTTTTTGAATGTCTAGGGTTTTGTGCATTCATGTTTATTGTAAAAAGGCATTCAGAGCCTCATTGTAACCATCTTCTTGCGAATGCGAGTAGCCGTCACATCTCTTCTCAGAGATAAGCTACCACCATTTTAGCGAGTCTTTCACTCTATATTTTTACAGTCTCTGTACATTTATTTCATTAATAGAAATCATGTATTACTAAATATCTATGTTTATGGTTGCATATCTGATACATTTATGTTATCTTATTGAATATCTGTGATATCTCTGTGCATTTCTTTATTATATCTCCACTCGCATTTCGTGCCGAAAATAATTCGGATCACTTAGTCGAATCTCAGATCTGTGCACTCTTTGCACCAAATCTTTACACAAGGTTTTGGGTTCTTTCACATGATTTTGCATGCCTTTCACCAGTCTCTTTTCACTCCTTGCAAAGGGAAATTTTCATGTTATCTCTTCTGAGATTTGGAATCAAAGCAAACTCTGTCAACGCACTCCTTGCGTTATGTGTACACACCTTGCACTACTTCTGCAGAAGAGAAACAATTGAAACTTATCCTAACATTCACAGTTACATCTACTCAAAATGAGATTCATTCTTTCATTCATGAAAACCCAATACAGAGAATTGTAAACAATTTTCATACCATGCATTGGATCAATCTTCCTCTGTTCTATTCATAAGTGAAAATGGTTACAACTGTGATTCCAAATAAAAATTGAAAACTGAGATTTTTCTCCTATCTCCTATTATGTTCATTAGCCTCATTCAGGCATACAAAACCTCTATTTATCGAAGGATTCTTAGGGTTTTCCCTTGGCTACTCGTCTACTCTAAAACTTAGCCTAATGACTATCTAGACCAGTCGTATTCCAAAGTCGTTGTGGAATCTTCCACTTTGCTCGTAATCGTTCAAGCATGCCTCCACATTTTTCTGGCACCGAAGTTCAAGCGTGTCTCAAAATATTAATCATGGCGCTGAGTTAAGGCAGTCTCCAAAAAATCTGTTGTAACGGCTAGTGTTGAACTCTATACAGATTCTTTGATGTTGATAGGTCTTCTTCCGTGCGAGTGATAGCGATGCTCCTACATCATACTCCCCTTGACAAAATTTCATGGACTCTTGTCCATGAGCTCCTGCACTGAATTTCCATGCTTCTGGATAGTAGCTTCATTTTCCCAATTGGCATCTTCTATTGGGTGTCCCTTCCACTTAACTAGATATTCAAAATAGGTTTTCCTCCTAGTCTTTTTATCGATCCTCTGATCCACGATCTTCTCCATTTGTGGCCTCTTTTCTATAGGCATTTGTTTCTCCCACTAGATCTTCTCTTGATCTCCTAACCCCTCTATGTCATCTTTCCTATAAGGATACAGGTCTTAAACATTGAATATGGGTGATATTCCCACACCATCTGGCAGCTCAATCTCGTAGGCATTTGCATCAAACTTCCTCAAGATCTTACATGTTCCTATCTTTTTCATCTTTAACTTATTATATGTTCCCCTAGGGAACCTCTCTTTTCGGAGATGTGTCAGAACCTGATCTCCTACTTCAAATTTAAGTTCTCTGTAATGTTGATCCGTTATGCGCTTGTACTCCTGGTTAGAACTCTGCAACTGTCCTCTGATATGGCTATGGAGCCTCTGTATTTCTGCAGCAAAATATTCTACTCCAACACTCCTGATCTCACTCTATTCCAAGTCTCTCAACTTAGATACTCACATAGGTTGCATTCCATACAATATTTGGAATGGGCTCTTTCTAGTGCTCCTGTTTGGTGAATCATTATATGCAAATTCTGCTTGTGAAAGAATCTGATCCCACTAATTATGGTGCTAAGTGACCAGACTCCTCAATACATTTCCCAAACTTATGTTCACCAACTCAGTATGTCCATCTGTCTGAGGATGATAAGTTGAGCTAAAGGACAAATTTGTCCCCAACTTCTTCCACAGTGTTCTCCAAAAGTGACCAACAAATTTTGTGTCTTTGTTCGATACAATGCTTCTGGGTAGGTCGTGAAGTCTTACAACTTCCTTGAAAAACAGATTTGCAACATGTGTTGAGTCACTAGTCTTTTGGCATGGGACAAAATGTGCCATTTTTCAAAATCTATCCACCACAACAAATATGGAATCAAATCATTTTTGCGTTCTTGGTAGCCCCAACACAAAATCCATGCTTATTGCATCCCAAGGCCTCTCTGGTATTGGAAATAGTTGATACAATCTAATGTTTTGTCTTTTCCCTTTTGCATGTTGGCAGACTCTACATGTGTTCACAAACTTTATCACCTATGTTCTCATACTTGGCCAATAGTATGAAATGTTCAACTATGCAAACGTTTTATCATGGCCGAAATTTCCATCCAATTCTCCACTATGCTTTTCCTTCAAAAGGTTATCCCTCATTGAGCATTTTGGTATGCACAACTGATTTCCCTTGAACAACATTCCCTCTTGAATCATGTACTCTGTCCAATAGCTTTTGTCTCTCAGCACAGGGTTCGCACATGCTTCGTATGCTTCCTTGAAATCTGTATCATCACAATACATGTCCTTAAGGTGTTCAAACCCCAAGGTCTTCACCTGAAATTCCTGCAGAATCAAACATCTCCTTCTTAATGTATCAGCAACCTTGTTAGCATTCCCAGTGATATGTTTTATGACAAAAGTAAAATTCTGCATAAACTCAACCCATTTTCCATGCCTCTGATTCAACTTTTCTTGCTTGGTTATGAATTGTAAATCATGGTTATCGCTATACAAGACAAATTCCTGTGGGACAAGGTAATGCCTCCACTTATTCAACGCTTGAATTATGGCATAAAACTCTTTATCATACGTGGAGTATTTTCTCTTGGTTTCATTCAGATTCTCACTTAAATACGCAACGGGTCTATTGTCCTGGCTTAAGACTGCTCCTATTGCAACTCCACTTGCATCACATCTCACCTGAAATGTCTTTTAAAAAATTGGCAAGACCAGAATTGGTCGTTCTGTTATTGTTTCCTTCAGTATATTGAATCTCCTCTCGGCTTCCTCTGTCCATTTAAAAGACTTGTTCTTCCTCTTCACTGTATCCATCATTAGCGCACAAATTCCACTGAAGTCTCTGATGAGCTTCCTATATAAAATTGATAATCCATGGAAGCTTCTTACTTCGAATATGCTCTTTGGTGACGGCCATTCTTTGATTTCTTTCACCTTCTCAGGATCCATCTTTAGTTCATTTGAAGAGATCACAAAACCCAATTAAATGAGTTTTGTCTTCATAAAAGAGGACTTCTTCAGATTTATCAACAACTTCTCTTGTTGTAGCCTCCTCATCACTAGTAGAAGGTGCCTCAAATGATCTTATCTAGTCCTACTAAATATCAATATATCTTCCAGATACACAACCACAAACTTGCCAATGAAATCTTTCACTATTTCATTCATCAGCCTCATAAAAGTACTCGGAGCGTTTGTTAAGCCAAATGGAATAACAAGCCACTCATATAGACCTTCATTTGTCTTAAAGGTTGTTTTCCACTCATCACCTTCCCTCATCCTAATCTGGTGATATCCACTTTTCAAATCTATTTTAGAAAAGAAATTTGATCCACTTAAACAGTCTGTTAAATCATCCATTCTTGGTAAAGGAAATCTATACCTGATGGTGATCTTTTTAATGGCTCTTGAGTCTGTACACATTCTCCATCCTCCATCCTTCTTTGGACTCAACATAGTTGGTACTGCACATGGACTCAATTTTTCCCTGACCAAACCCTTGTCTAACAAGTCCTGGACTTGGTTCTTCACTTCCTCGTTCTCTCAAGGTGTCGATCTGTATATTGCTTTGTTTGGAAGACTTTCTCCTGGTATCAAGTCAATATGGTGACTGATACTTCTAATGGGTGGCAATGAGTTAGGAAGCTCATCCACCACTATGTCAGCAAAATTATCCAACAATTCCTGAACTTCTTCAAGAAAATCCTCCATCGAAGTACTTGTAAGGATAACTCTAGGTTTCCTCACCATAGCAAACTGCATCTCCTATTCTTCCTTGACTTCTTTCAGGATTTCCTTCCCACTCATGAGAAGTATGCTTGTGCTAGCCTCCTCTTTTAGTCTCTTCTCCTCTATTGGCAGCAACATGTGTGTCCTACCATTCTTCTCTAATGTGTATGTATTTTTCCTCCCATCATGAATGACATTCCTGTGAAACTACCATGGTCTTCCCAACAGAATATGACATACATCCATGGAATTACATCACACAGAATTTCATCTATATATCCTCCTATCTTAAATTCAACCAAACATTGTTTAGTAACCATTACCTGGTGTCATTTCTGCAACCATGAAACTTTGTATGTCTTTGGATGTGAAGTTGTCTCCAGCTTCAATTTCTCCACCATCTCTATGGATATTGGGTTATCATTGCTCCCACTATCAATTATCACCTTGCATACTCTATCTTTAGTCTTGCAAGTTGTTCTGAAGAGACTATTCCTCTACACTGGCCTTTCAACTTCTACCTCTGGTTTTAAGAGAACTTTCCTCAACATCAGGGATCTTCCATCCTCTACTCCTTCTTCTTCAACATCTCTTCTCTATGCTTCTGAAATGTAAGCTTCACCTCCTCCTTCTTTATTTTTCTTGAGACAGTCCCAAGACATGTGTCCTATCTTTCCACAGGCATAACATCTTATGTCTCCTCCTCCTCTTCTTCCTCTTCCTATGGAAGAATTTCTTCCACCACCCTGTCTTTCTCGGGAACTTCTCCTCTTTCCAAGTGATTGTGTGGTTTCTCAGTCTCGTCCTTAGACTTATGTGCTCTATCATGGTTAACTCCCTTAATTTTTCTTGGGACCGAGATTTTACCTCTCCCTCGCTGGATTTGCTTTCTGGCCAACTTATCCTCTCCTTCAACGCAAACTGATAAGCATCCTCCATTGTCCTTACTGACATCATGTTGAGATCATCCTGGGTTTCATATCTCAGGCCATTTATATATCTGACTACTTTTTCTCCATCTCTCTCTCTCTTTGTCAAGTTCTGATGTTCAGCCTATAAAACTCCTCTGTGTACTCCTTAACTGTCATCCCTTTTTGTTATCGGACTAATCGGTAGGTGCAGACACTAACTGATCTCCCTAGATCCACCTGGATCTAGAACAAAACAGGACAGAACATGATGCTTTCTTTAAGTTTTAGATATTGAATTTACTAACCAAAGAGGGATGAGTGACATATCGTTTAAATGCCGCTTCCTCTCACCATCGCCATCCTAGCTTCGTTCCAACGCTCATACAATGATGAACTTGCAAAATAATGCAACCAACTAAAGTGATAGCAATAGCATAAACTCAATATAAACCTATGTATGTGATCAARGAATCATACAATAAAACACAACAAACTTTATAGGAAAGAATCATATTACTGTATCATATTAAATGTGAAAGAGAGATTACAACCATGGCCTTGATGTCGTAAGGTCCCTTCCAACTGTCCTTCATTCCCCACACACTTTCACTCCAAGAATTCTGAGAGCACAGAGCTGATAACTACTCACAATCTATCTTGACAAAGCAAATCTCAAAGCCACTCCAATCAAGCTGATAATTCCAAGCCAACCAAAAGTTCCAAGCTAACCAAAGCTAACTTTCTCCATGAGAGATCCTCTCTTTTTATAATATGAAGAGGATAAGGTAAGGAGGTTAGGATGATCCCACTAAATCATGAAAGCGAGTAAGATCCAAACCATTCNGATGCCACCTCACCATGGAAGTTTCTCCTTCTAGAAGATTCGAGAAAACGCTTGTTTTTCCCACGTGTAGGCATTCTCGCACCCTGCCTATAGAGAAACCTGTGAACATATCACACCCTAGCTATGGTGTAACCTGCGAGAATCAGGCATTCTCGCACCCTGCCTATATAGCAACCTGTGATCTTCCTTTTTTACAGGGTTTTTACAAGGAAAAATGCAACTTCTTTTCTCAGGAAAAGTTCTTCTCTCTTCTCTCTTCAGGAACTCAGTCCACTGACCCCTCTGAAGGCAACAGATAGGTTTACATCATTAATGGTCATAGGGATGACGAAAATAATGTGTAACACTTTCTGTCTCAGGTTCTGCATCTTCCTGAACAGATTGATCTGATAATCCTTGGGCATGAACTTAGCCTTCAGCTTGGCTACCATTCTATCCCAACTCTTTATCTTATGTTTGTCTTTGCTTCTTCCCTCAGCTTGCAATTCATCCCACCACAGCATTGCATGTCCTTTTAGTCTAGTGACAGCATGTCTCACCCTTCTTTCCTCATCGACGTCTTCATAGTTGAAATATTTGTCCATGGATCTTATCCAATCCAATAGCTCTTTGGCATCTCAATTTCCTTCATACATTGGGACCTCTATCTTGGCTCTGCCTCCCAATCTAACAACTGCTCTTAGTAAGAGTTCCTAGGCAACATCCTCTCCTACAGCGTCTTCAGCAACATTCTCTCCCACTCCTTCGTTCTCTACATCGCTGACATCTCCAGCATCAGGTGCTCGTCTCTGTGCTCCCTCCATCACCTCTAATCTTGCACGGAGTTCTCGCATCTCCCTTTCCATAGCTCGATTGGCCAAAGGTGGTTCCACTCATCTCCTTGGCGGCATTATGTTGATTGTCTGTCACACACAGAGTACAACTTCGAGTTCTTTTTTTCTCCTTTCTTTTTCTTGTTGTCTGCAAGAAAAACTTCTGCTCTAATACCACTTGATGGTGTGTATCAGAGTATTTTCTTTATCTACTCTCTGCTACAGAAATTTAAAACCCAGCTCTTATACCACTTGATGCATACCCCCCTTCTCTCCTAAGGGTTGTGCGACCTCCTAGTCTAGGATCGATCAAGATACTGAGTCTGATTGACTCTCCGAGTCTCTGCTAGACCTCAAACCCACTTACACAGGTCCTTTCTCTGAATACACAGGTCGTCTGAGACCCGTGGATTCTCTCCCAAGCATTGTTCGAACCTCAACGCCAAAAGGGCGCTAGCTCCTCTCAGCTAATCCCTTTCTCCCTTGTGAACATTGGCGGTGACCACGCGCTCAAGTGAAAGGCGCATCGCGATTTCGCGTTTCGCGACCCTAGGACTGTTTCTACCTCCGTTCACCCGATAGTCGAAATCGTGATGACCCAAGATCTACAGCCCATATCTTCCCTTGATCGACGGCTGTGATCAAGTCAGCGTTTCTCATTTCGTGACTTCAAAGTTCCCTTGCCTCTATTCTCCCGATAGCTGAAATCGCGATGACTCTGGATCAATGGTCCAAATCTCTCCTCATATCTGGCGGTCACAATGATTTTGGGACTTCACATTTCGCGAAGTCGAAAGTATTATCACCTTCGATCCTTCGATCCCCGAAATGTCGATTTTTCACCCTGGACAACCAACGGTCCAGATCTCTCCTGGATCCAACAACTCAGATCAAGTCTTGTATTCAGGCTTCGCAAATTCTTAGCGTTCCGCCTTTTGACTCCTCCAAAGCACGAGTCAGGGAAATGTTGATCGTTCGCCACACTTCCCTCCCGATGGATGGTTCTGATTCTCTAGCATTCATATCGAATGGTTGGGGTCTTTCCCCTCCTTGCGCTTACGCTATCTCCAAAGTTAGAAGATCTTCTGAGTGTTCAAGGGTCTCGAACCTTTGTTCCTTCGTCAAGTCTGATTCTTGGATCTCTTTAAAACTTATGAAAAGTGTTACCCCTCTTGAGCTTGATCTCGTGAAGACTTCTATTTCCCAATGCACTCCTTGCGTTTCAAGGATTTTGATAACTCAGATTCTAAGTATTTCTCGAAGAGAAAATCCTCTTGCCCTCCTAGCGTTCTCCCTTTCTGGTTCTTCGACTTCTTGCAAAGTCCCTTTGACACTTAGTCAAATCTCGGATATGTGCACTCTTTGCACCAAATCTTTACACAAGGTTTTGGGTTCTTGCAGATGATTGTGCACGCCTTGCACCAGTCTCTTTGCACTCCTTGCAAAGGGAAAGTTTCGTGTTATCTCTTCTGAGCTTCGGAATCAAAGAAAATTTTAATCCTTAAAATCAACAATATGTTCAAACAAGATGAATAAAAGAACATAGAACATAGAAGACAAATCTGATGAAACAATTCATATGAATCTTCAATAACATACAATTTACAGCCACATGCCCCTCCGGCTTACAAACTAAAATATACAATCATAAACATTTCTCAAAACCTCCTCTGGTCTTGTGCCCAACCCCTATTATATCATTCATCATATTTATTTATAATCAAAACAGAATACAATAGCTAGGAGTGCGAGTTTGTCTTCCTATCCTAGGATTCTCCACAAAAATCTATAAGTCTAACATCTATACCAACAGATCTAACAAATTGCTAAAATCGAGGAGCCTGTTGGCAGCCAAAAATGAATGACATGTCTTGTTGCTTGCGCGCCTTTTGTCCAGTGTCGTGTGTCTTCTCTTGTCTGTCATGTTCCTTCTGTCAGAAGGAAACTCTGGTTAGTATGGGCCTGCAGGAAAAACTGCCCTCTGTGGTACTTCGGGCTGACATTTTTCTGTCTCGTCAACCAGACCCTCCATACTCACATTTAAGGGGGTAGTCGATTGTTCAACCACTAGTCCTTCTTTCATTAACTGATTTATCCTTGGGATTAGGATGAGACTTAATGCCTAGTTTGTTGCCATGCGCTGCTCTTGGATTGGGCCCTATATAAGCATGTGATTGCGGAAGCTACCAAGGGCGGTTTGGATCCACAGCACTCCGACCCCCGCAATCCACCACCAACTGCCATGTACCTCTTTAGCTATACCATGGTTTCTATTGCGGGACCGCTCTAAGATTTTAGCGTTCGAGCACTTTCTGTCCCCGCAATGAAGTGTGGTCATCGATCTTGTCGCAACCTGCGATCTGGGTAACCCCGTTATTATAGCGCCCCCACTAAAATTTATTTGTCTGCCAACTCCAAAATCCTTTTAACCATGTTTAGAGATGGAACCAATTTTGACGCTTGGGAGCCTTGAATGTTGAGCAAGAATATCTCCCAGAGGACAATCTCCCGAATATAAAATGGCGGCCTGACATCATTGTGTTGTCAAAGCTATTGATGGATGAGTGTCATGTGTCTTTGGCACTTCGGCACTTTGGGCTTCGGGAGTTCTGGATTGTGAAGCATGAAAAACTCTCAAAGTGGTACGGGCCCAGAGTGACGTGGTAGCCTAAAATGAATGCCATGCATCCTTGACGGAAAAGTGCCATGTGTTGAGTTGAAAAACACCCGTGGAGTGGTAGGGCCTGAAGCGACATGGCAGCCTGATGTCACTTTGAGACTTCGGCTCTTCGGGACTTCGGGTTGTTTGGAGGGAAATCTCTCCGAGTAACTTTCTCCCGGTTGATGTGGAAACCTCTCATTACTTCGGGACTTCGGGCTTCAGGAGCTTTTGAATGCGGGCATGAATATCTCCCGAAGTAACTTTCTCCTGGTTGGCGTGGCAGTCTCTCATTACTTCGAGACTTCAGGCTTCGGAAGATTTTGAACGCGGGCATGAACATCTCCCGATGTGACTTTCTCTCGGTTGACGTGGTAGTCTCTCGTCGGGACTTCAAGCTTCGGGAGCTTTTGAACACGGGCATGAATATCTCCCGAAGTGACTTTCTTCCGATTGACGTGGCAACCTCTCGTCACTTCAGGACTTCAGCACTTTGGAGCTTTTGTCTAGTCGTTAATCCTTGTGCGATTTTGAAACTTCGAATGCACAAGAGTCATTAATCTAAACTGCATAGGGATCTCCACCACTAAAAATTGAACCTCCTTGTTTGATTGTATTTCAAGCCCAAAATAGATTACTCTGAATGTTGCATTTTTCTCATAGTTTTTTCCTGTGCATAAAACATACTTGATCGGCATGACTTTAGCAACCAGAAGAGGAAAAACTTATAGGAAGGTATGCAGAAAAGAGAGAGATTTGACAAAGGTGTAGAACTAGGTCTTAACAATAACTACATATGACCCATGACAAATTTATGTGATAATACCTCCAACAAAGTCTTAATCGTCCATCAGAAAGACAAACCCAAGAATCCCAAGAAGCAACATATTCTCCACAACAACAAGCAACATAAGGGTCCCAAACCCACTCAGACAACTTTCTCTCCTAATGCTAATAAAGGAGCAAAATATAAAAATAAGAAGACTGACAGACATTGCAACTTTTGTAATAAAGATGGTCATGATGAGTCCAAATGTTTCAAGAAGATGACAGCTTTAGAAGCAACAATGAAGAAGCACAACATCAGTATTGATTCTACTTATTCTTCTTCTTCTCATGGATATTCACTTTTTGCTTCTGGTTTCGCCTTCAATACAACTTCTACTTCTTCTTTTGATGAGTGACGTATTGATTCTGGAGCATCTTATCATATGGCTAAGGATAAAGACATATTTTATGTTCTAAATGAATATAACACCAAGAAAATATTTTTTGGTGATGATAGATCTCTTAGTGTTGTAGGATCTGGAACAGCTCAAGTAGAAAATGGTCATTTCAATGATGTATTATGTGTTCCAAGTCTTTCTTGTAACCTTCTATCAGTATATCAAATAATGCATTTAGGTGAAGGTAAAACCATAGAGTTTGCACCTCACCAAGTTGTAATCAAGGATCTAAAATATCCTAAGCATGTTCTTGCAACTATAATTGTTGATGATATTACCAAGTTGTACAAGTTTGACAACTTTGGGTCATCATCTTTTTCATCAGTTTTTGTTGCTCATAGCGATGACTTGAGCAAATTTTGGCATTAGCGTTTTGGTCATCTAAACTATCACTCATTGAATCAACTATGTAATCAACAAATGGTGATCAGTCTTCCTCATGTTTCATGCAAAGATGGTGTTTGTGTCGGTTGTGTTCTCGGAAAACATCATCGGGACAGTTTTGAAAAATGTGCCTCTTGGCACGCCTCGGGCCCTTTGCAGCTTGTTCACAATGATTTGTGTGGTCCACTTTATTTTTCTTTTTCTGGGTGCAAGTATTTCTCAACTTTCATTGATGACTTTTCCAGACGTACTAAGGTTTACTTCTTAAAACTTAAGAGCAAAATTTTGACAAGTTTTTGGCCTAAAAGGCCCTTGTAAAAAATAAATATGGACATCAAATTCAAAGGTTAAGAACATATAATGGAAGAAAATATGTGAACTATAATTTTACAAGTTACTTCACTACACATGGCATCCAAATGCAGCACATTGTTCCATATACACCACAACAAAATGGTGTTGCTGAGAGAAATAACTGTACATTAAAAGAAATGGCTAATTGTATGATCTAATCTAAGGGATTAAGTCTAAAGTATTGGACGGAAGCCATCAACTGTGAAAATTACATAGTAAATCGCACTCCCACAAAGGCTCTTAAAAATATAACACCGGAAGAAGCTTGGACTAAAATTAAACTAAATGTAAGTCACTTCTATGTATTTGGCAGTATAGCATGGGCTCACATTCCTGATGAGAAAAGGAAAGCATTGCAACCTAAAAGTGAGAAGTGTATATTTGTTGGTTATTTTGAAGATGTCAAAGGTTATAGACTTCTTCAACCACATTGGAATGAAATTATTATTAGAAAATATGTTAAATTTGATGAAAATATCTTGGCCTGCGAACCTAATTTGGCATTTGTGCCTTCTTCGGCCTGCGAGCCATCTTCGGTGTTTGTGCCTTCTTTTGTTCCTATTATGGTTTCTTCTTCATATGATGACAGTGAGGATGAAAATCCACCTCCCCCTACTCACCTTCCTCCAGATGATTCCTTTGAACCTGAACCAACACCAACTTTAGCACCACCGCTTCCTAGATGGGTCCATTCAACACGAGAAGCAGCTGGTGATCTTGTCGGTGATCCTTCATATCAGCATCGGACACGTTTACAGTTCCAACGAGCATATTCTCTTTTGGCTCAAGTTTCATAGACTCGTGATCGAGAGACATTTGCAGAAGCTTCAGGTCATCCATATTGGGATACAGCAATGAATGAAGAGTATCATTCTTTAATGGAAAATGATACTTGGGATCTTGTACCTCTTCCAAAAGGAAGAAAACTTGTCAGATGTAAATGGGTATACAGAACTAAGTATGCATCAGATGGAAGTGTTGAAAGACACAAGGGTCGGTTAGTTGCCAAAGGATTTTCCCAAGTTGAAGGAATTGACTATAATGAAACCTTTTCCCCTGTAGCCAAAATGAATTACATTCACCTTGTTCTTGTCCTTGTTGCCTCACATAAATGGGAGGTCCATTAGATGGATGTTAAACCTGCCTTCTTGCATAGAGATTTGCAATAAAAAATATACATGGAACAACCTCCTGGCTATGTCTAGAATGACTCTAGCCTTGGTTGTCGCCTTAAGAAATCTCTTTATGATTTTAAACAAGCTCCCCGAGCTTGGTATGCCAAAATGGACAACTTTCTTATTGCCACTGGATTCTCTAGATGTCATTTTGATCCTAATGTCTATACCAAGAAATTAGGAAGTCATCTCATAATCCTTGTCCTTTATGTTGATAACCTTATCCTTATTGGTAGTGACTCAAAACTTTAAACCATGTGAAAACCTGCCTTCAGAAGAAATTTGAAATGAAAGACTTAGGTTTTTTGCACTATTTCCATGGCCTCAAAGTTTTGCAAACCAATGAAGGAATTTTTTTTTCCCAATCTAAATATGCTTGTGACCTTCTTCATCGCTTTCATATGGATGATTGTAAACCAGCCCCTTCTCCCTTCCAGTATGAATTCAAGTTTGTTTCCACCTATACTTCTCACGAAGTTGATGCCACCTTGTACCGTCAGTTAGTTGGTAGCCTCTTATACTTGACTCATACCCATAATGATCTTTCTTTTGTTGTTAGTCTTGTTGCCTGGTATATGCAAACACCCCATGAAATCCATTGGAAAGCAGTTAAAAGGATACTTCGCAATGTCTGTGGTACAGTTCAATTTGAGATACATTACAGTTCAGGGGGGACTCCTTTATTGGTTGGTTTCACTAATTCAGATTGGGTCAGCAACCCTGATGATCGAAAGTCTATTGTAGGTTATGTTTTCAACCTTGGATCAGGACCCTGTCACTTGGGCCTGTAAGAAACAACAAGCTATTGCACTTTCTTCAGTAGAAGCAGAGTACCAAGTAACGGTAAATGCAACTCAGGAAGTCTTATGGCTTCGACAGATTCTTTCAAATTTTGGATTCAAGCAGCAGCATCTAACCAACTTTTGGTGCAACAATTAGAGTGCCATCAAGCTCGCCAAAAACTCAATTCAACATCATCGGAGAAAACACATTGAGCTACACATGCACTTCATCAGAAAGCACATTAATGATCAAGTTATTGAAGTGCTCTTTTTCCTTACAGAATATCAAGTTGCAGACATTTTCACAAAGTTTCTTACAGAAGCGAAGTTTTCCAAATTTCGATCTATGTTAGGAGTTCAAGAAGTTGTCATCAAAGGGGGATATGCTCTAATGCCTCCTTATTTCTCCTATTGTGTCACTATTGTAAATCCTTCAATCCCATCCCAAGTTGTTCTTAAGGGGGGATGTTAGGATATTTAGACACTTAGGAGTTAGTGAATATCTACTTGGTCTAATGTGTCGTTAGGTAAAAGTGTGTTTCTTTAGTATGCATTAGTATGAATTTGTAGTTAGGAAATTGGACGGTCACAATATGTTCCCGACAGAGAGTGATTCGACGATTCATATTCTCCTCGATCTTAACGACCAATGATCTGTGGCTTAACACTTGATTGGTCCATGATCTCTATTTAAAGAGCATGGAGGGTCATTTGTCGATGATTGATTGTAAGAAAATCTCTTGTAAAATCTCTCTATAATCTTTTTCTTTTGCATTAATAAAATACTCTAAGTGGTTGTGTTGGCTGGGGCCGTGAATGTTTCCCCGTATGGGTTTTACCATGTCAAAACATCGGTGTGTTGATCTTTGATCTGGTTGTGTAAATGGTTACTAAAGGTGTTCATCCTTTGTTGGAATATATGTGTTGTTGAACATGATCCAGGTGGATACTAGTGGTCACACCCTTGTTCCACTAATTCAAAATGGTTCCACATCTTAGTAGTGTTTCTACAGTTTTTCGGGTCCCAGACTTATGGGGTCATTTTGAGGCCCTAAACAATGTTTTTTTTTGCACGAAAACACATAGCATGTAGTCAAAGGAAAATGTTAGGTCGTGCAAAATGAATACTTTTCGACTAGACATTTTGGAAGGGATACCGAGTGCCCCAAGTAGAGATCGTATGCAAAAGTTGCACCTCCACGAAGTTGACATATTAACTAACCAAATCGGGGCCCACAAACCTTCTAGTGTTTCATATTCTAGGGTTAATGTTTTGGATGCTAAGGGTTTTCTGATTGATGCCTTATTTCAAAAGGATTTTTTTGGCCTCTTTGTAATCATCTTCTTTCGAATGAGAATAATCGACACATCTCTCTTCAGGAATAAGATACCATTATTCTAGCTAGCTTGTGTGCTTTGCATTTTACATTATTTTGTATTCCATACAATGATTAATAGAATTTGAGCTTAATTGTATTTTTGTGTTTCTTGCAATATCTTTGTGTGTTTCCTTGTTATATATTTTCCTTCATGTCATTCTCAATATAATCTAGATCAGTGGTATCAGAGAAATTTGTTCTTTATTGTTTCCTTGTGCAAGTCCCCGATGAAGTCAGACTATTGAGAGTTGGGCATCAAATTGGTTGAGTTTTGGTAAGAACACTCCCGATGGCCCAAGAAACCTTCCATGGCTAAAGAAAAGAGAGGCAACAAAGAAGGAAATCCTATCAAATTGTTTCTCAAGGAATCTCTCGCATGATAGAGGAACGAGATGATGGATAATTTCACCCAGATCCTTCGACAGTGTCCAATAGCAACGGAGGCAACTTCAAACAGTAGTCACTTCAAAGGTATGATGCCCTTAAAGGTACAAGTTAACTTTGATATTCTTTTATTTGAAGACCAGATAGATGTCGATGCTTTGGAAAAATGGTTAAGTCTACTAGAGGGTTATTTCTTTGTCCAAAAATTTTCCAACAGTGAAAAAATCACCTTCACACTCCTTAAATCCCTTCCCCATGTCATAGATTGGTGGGAGACGTATTATGAGAAACATGTCAGAGATGAGTCAACAATTTTTGAGTCAGGACCCACTTGGGAAGATTTTTTTGATGCCCTCAAGGAGCAATATGACCATGTTGGAAACTATGATGACCAGTACACGAGACGGACAACTCTGCATCAGGAGAGAGACCAAATGGTGTTGGAATACACCAACATATTCCATACCTTGTGCAAAAAAATGGGCATTAAAGACTATGAGAAATGCCTAATTCTGAAGTATCAAAGTGGCCTACATAGGTTCATCCAAACAAATATGGAGATCATAGACAACTGATCAGGGGATCAAATTTTGCTCAATTTTTCAAAGTGCTCGGAATGAGATGAAAATAGTGCCATTGCGTCTGTCTCGTTTTCCTGATTCCAGCGGTATATTTACTTTCGCGAATGGAGTCCATATGGAGGAGATATCGCGATTTGACCGCCAAGTCAAACAGGAAAAAAATTGGGATGCTGACTGTACCTGTCCGTACAGTCTGTACGGCCACGTGGAGGGTCGTACCATCATGATGATGTGGCAGGTGGGTGATGTGGCGCATTTTGATTGGATGTTCGTTGACCAGTGACATGATGACACGTGTCCGTTTGGGTGAATAATGTGAGGACACGTGGCCCAACCCGAGGGCGCCACGTGTCGCTCATTTGTTGGTCATTATTTTTCATATGTAAAAGTTTATGGGGAGTCCGCGGGGTTCGACCCCCGGACCTCTCCCTTTGCAAAGTCTTTGTAACACTCCGCTAACCATTAGTCCCGCCAATGTTCCTTGTTTAATATACCAATGCAATTACATTTAACATTGGTCGTTGTATTATACGGAAGGGGAGCGGGTCGGGGCTTAGCCCCGACCCATAGTTTTAAACTATACGTATGAACCATATGTTATATGACCGATTTAATATTGCGCGTTATGTATTATTGCAATGTATTACATTGCATATGCATATATATGTTTCCCTTTGTATTAAAATGTGCGCGCGGTTGGTTATTTGCGCGGGGTTTTGAACCCACGACTTGTGTTACGAGTTGGCGTGCACGGTTAAATCCGTTTGCACGGTTTTCAAATGGACAAATGACTTTTATGCCCAGCCTATGGTCGCGTGGGTTATATGACCAAGAGCCGAGGCGGTTAGGGCTGGAGGCACCTTAACCGTCCTACGGTTCACACCATTGGTGCGGTTGCGCCCGGTGCTAATTTTTTCCGCTTTAAAGAGCGTGTGCTAGGTTGGAAGCACAACGGTACGTTTTGTAGAACCAAAGACAGCAAGAGGAAGAAGGAAGCTTCAAGGAGGCATATCTTTCTCATTTTTCGACCGTTTCAGGTGTCGAAAGAGCCCAGACAGGGGTTTTGGGACGCTGCGGAGCCATTGGAGTAGTCAGTTTGTTAATTTGAGCACTGTAAGACATGTTTTTAAGCACTTTGAGCAATTTAATATAAAAGATTCATTTGGAGGCTGGACCAGGAGATGTAGCCCGGAGTGGGGTGAACTCCTTTATCAAGTTGTTGTGTTTATGTCTGATGTTCAATGATTTATGCTGATGTCTATGTTTATTTCTACATAAGTAATCCTTTATTATGTGTTTCAAATTGATCCGGTTGCTTTAAACACATAACATTTCACTTGCAATTAATTTAATCAAGTTTATCAAGTCTTCTTCATTTTTAGATCAAGTTGGTATCAGAGCAAAGGTTTTGAAGACTTGATTGTTTGCAAGTGTTGTTTCTGATTCTCACAAGGTTGAAACTCACACGAGGAGAAGGTCAACTTGTGGAGCCAAGTTCTTATCCGACGAGGAGGAAGCAGTTTCGTTCATCGCAGATTGCAGAGAGACATTCACCAACTATGGCATATGCAGAAAGTCATGAACGTGTTCCGGACGAAGAGGAAGATCTCAGG
>JZKD02S1786163.1:23753-43260 GCA_000966675.3 Picea glauca
GGAAGGGTGAGGGAACTATACCCTCATCTTCACATAGACTGAGATAGTCTTTTGGAGGTCCAAAAGCTTCCCAATGGGGAGGTGTGATCAGGGGATCAAATTTTGCTCAATTTTTCAAAGTGTTTGGAATGAAATGAAAACAGTTCCATTGTGTCCGTCTCGTTTTCCTGATTCCGACGGTATATTTACTTTCGCGAATGGAGTCCGTATGGAGGAGATATCACTATTTGACCGACAAGTCAAACAGGAAAAAAATTGGGATGCTGACTGTACCTGTCTGTACAGTCCGTACGGCCACGTGGAGGGTCGTACCATCATGATGACGTGGCAGGTGGGTGATGTGGCACATTTTGATTGGATGTTCGTTGACCAGTGACATGATGACACGTGTCTGTTTGGGCGAATAATGTGAGGACACGTGGCCCAACCCGAGGGCACCACGTGTCGCTCATTTGTTGGTCATTATTTTTCATATGTAAAAGTTTATGGGGAGTCCACGGGGTTCGACCCCCAGACCTCTCCCTTTGCAAAGTCTTTGTAACACTCCGCTAGCCGTTAGTCCCGCCAATGTTCCTTGTTTAATATACCAATGCAATTACATTTAACATTGGTCGTTGTATTATACGGAAGGGGGGCGGGTCGGGGCTTAGCCCTGACCCATAGTTTTAAACTATACGTATGAACCATATGTTATATGACCGATTTAATATTGCGCATTATGTATTATTGCAATGTATTACATTGCATATGCATATATATGTTTCCCTTTGTATTAAAATGTGCGCGCGGTTGGTTATTTGTGCGGGGTTTTGAACCCACGATTTGTGTTACGAGTTGGCGCGCGCGGTTAAATCCGTTTGCATGGTTTTCAAACGGACAAACGACTTTTATGCCCAGCCTATGGTCGCGTGGGTTATATGACCAAGAGTCGAGGCGGTTAGGGCTGGAGGCGCCTTAACCATCCTACGGTTCGCACCGTTGGTGCGATTGCGCCCGGTGCTAAGTTTTTCCGCTTTAAAGAGCGTGTGTGCTAGGTTGGAAGCACAAGGGTACGTTTTGTAGAACCAGAGACAGCAAGAGGAAGAAGGAAGCTTCAAGGAGGCATATCTTTCTCATTTTTCGACCGTTTCAGGTGCCGAAAGAGCCCAGACAGGGGTTTTGGGATGGTGTGGAGCCATTGGAGCAGTCAGTTTGTTAATTTGAGCACTGTAAGACATGTTTTTAAGCACTTTGAGCAATTTAATATAAAAGATCCATTTGGAGGCTGGACCAGGAGATGTAGCCCGGAGTGGGGTGAACTCATTTATCAAGTTGTTGTGTTTATGTCTGATGTTCAATGATTTATGCTGCTATCTATGTTTATTTCTACATAAGTAATCCTTTATTATGTGTTGCAAATTGATCCGGTTGCTTTAAACACATAACATTTCACTTGCAATCAATTTAATCAAGTTTATCAAGTCTTCTTCATTTTTAGATCAACAACTCCTCATTGGGAGCCGCTTACCGATATGTTGTTAAGATCAAGCAAAAGAATAATCGGGATTTCAGTTCTGCAAACTCGTCACAGAAGAAGCACAGTAAAGGTGTCCCTAACTGCCAAATCAAAGGATAGAGCAAGGATGGTCAGCCCCAAGACAACCAGTCCAAACCACAAGTGAAGAAGGGTAATGGGAAGTCGAAGGACACTTGAAAGTGGTGTGAATTCCACAAAATACCTTGGCACAAAACTAAAGAATGTCACTCCAAAAATTTATTGGTCGTTGAGACAAAAGCTTCAAAGTCGGACTCTAACTCAAACTTTGATTCAGAACCAGATAAGGGAAAACAGATCATTAACACAAAACACAGTGTCACCATCACTACCACAAAGGTCCAACCAGAGGAACTAGATGAGCCTGAAGAATGGGAGCGCCTCTTCCACTCATAGATATGGGTGAAGGGGAACCCACTAACGGCAGAAGTGTCCTCAGACACACACTTTTATTAAATAAGAAAAGAAATTACATATGAGAATATGCAAGAGTTTACACCCGAACAACACAACACTCTTGCAATGAGCTATATATAAGCTAAATGCCCTAACAAACTCTAGTTAGGGATCACTTATTAAATAAACAAGTGTCCCTTTACAATAAATGTTATCTTAACAATCTTCTAACTATACTCCTAATTTAGAGACTAAGATATGACACATTTCTAGAGTCATATATTTTACAACAATACTCTATTTCTAAATGTCTCAATTTATTAATCAAATGTTCTAGATTATTAATTTAATATCCTAAATTAACAATCATTTTATTCTAACTTATTAAACTATGATATTTGTATTTTGGATTATCTAACAGTCCCCCCTATGATCCAAAGATACATTACAACAAATACCAAGTTCATCCCTGAACTTAGTAAATTTTATTCTGCCAAGAGGTTTCGTGAAAATGTCGGAGATCTGATCTTCTGAAGGACAATAAATTGGCTTGATGACATCCTTTGCAATGAGTGATCTGATATGATGATACTTAGTGTCCACGTGCTTTGTCTTTGAATGAAAACTGGATTCTTGGAAAGATTAATAGTTGACTGGTTGTCGATGAATAATGATGTAGCTTTTGCTTGAGAAAATCCCAAGTCCTGTAAAATTCTACGTAACCAAACAATCTCACATGTTGCTTCCCATGCTGAGATGTATTCTACTTCTAATGTAGAAGTGGAAACTGTAGTTTTTTTCTTACAATTCCAAGACATTGTTGTTGAAACCATGTTCATTAAATAACCTGATGTTGATGCTCGATCATCAATACTTCCAGTAAAGTCAGCATCTGAAAATCCACCAAGTACAAAAATTTTAGTGTTTTTGTAAAGAAGACCAAAATATTTTGTTCCTTGGATATATCAAAGAAATATTTTGGCTGCATTCCAGTGGTTGTCCCGTGGTTACTGCATAAAGCGTGAAAGAATACTGACTTCATAATATAGATCTGGTCGAGTGTTTGTCAAATAAATCAAGTTGCCAATCAATTGTCTATAAATCGTGTTGTCTACCATTTCCCCCCCTTTAAATTTTGAAAGTTTCAAGTGTTGTTCCATAGGGGTAAGAGATGGTTTGCAATACTGCATGCCAAATCACTGAATAATTTATGTTGCATACTTACTCTGAGAAATGAAAATATGATGTGGACGTTGGAATACTTCAATTCCAAGATAGTAGTGATGTAATCCCAAATCAGACATCTTAAAACCTACATGTAAATCATTTTTCACCTGCGCAATATGATCATCATTGTTCCCCGTAATGATCAAATCATCTACATACATAACAAGAATCACCAGATATGGACCCTGTTGACGGATATACAAAGTATCATCAGATTCACTTCGTTGAAAACTAACTTTCCTAAGTTATTCATCCATTTTGGTATACCAAGCTCGGGGATCTTGCTTTAACCCATATAAAGTCTTAATTAATTTGCAGACTTTATGTTCCTACCCTGCAATTTCAAAACCTGGTGGTTGTTGCATATATACATCTTCATGTAAGTCTCCATTGAGAAAATCACTTTTGATATCCATTTGATGAAATTTCCAACCTTTCTGAGCGGCCAACGCAAGTGTTAATCGATTGGTATTCCATTTAGTTGTAGGAGAAAAAGTTTCCTCATAATCAATTCCTTCCTGTTGCGCAAAACCTTTAGCCACAAGGCGTTCTTTATACTTGTCAATTTCACCATGTTGGTTGTATTTAATTATGTAAATCCATTTGCATCTGATCGGTTTAACACCTATAGGACAATCAACAAGTTTCCAAGTGTTGTAATCAATTACTTCTTGATACTCTTCAACCATAGCATGTTGCCATTCTTTATGTTTTACTGCTTCTTTGTATGTGGAAGGTTCAGTAAAATTCTTTTTCTACCAAGGCAAAATTTTCTTCATTGTTGTGTGAGCCCCTTGTTCCTGTTTTATTCTGCTCATCGAGCCTTACATCTTTCAAAAGTTGAACTACCCATTTTGGTAGTTGATGTTCACTTGTTTGAGGATCTGAATTTCCATTATTGTAAATTGTATTAATGTAAACTGATGTTCGTCGATCAATAGAAGATTCTAGAGGTGGAGAAACATTATCAGATGAATTGTCGCTGCTAGGAGAGTCTGATGAACTGCTGGAAGACCCAGATGATGTTGTTGAAGTAAATGGACTAGATGTATCATCTTCAGATGAAGGAAAATCAAGTTCATACCAATTATATGAATTTGGTTGACTTTGCATTTTTCCTTTTCTTTGATTACCTTTAGTTTCTAACTTTTGAAGAAAACTTTTGATTTCTTTAGCACTCTTACTTTCAGTTTCATCAAAAACCACATCCCTGCTCAATAAATTTTTCATTAGATAAAATTATGTACTCTTTCTTCTCATCAGAATACCCAATCATTGTGTATTTCAAGCTTCTTGAGTCAAGCTTAGTTCATTTTTCTTTCGGAACTAAGGCATAACATACTGATCCAAAAACTCTAAGATGTTTAACTCGAGGTTTGAAACCAAACTATGCTTCATAAGGTGTGATTCTGTCCAAAGAAGCAGTTGGAGATATATTCCTTAAGTAGATAGTTGTATGGATTGCTTATGCCCAATATGTAGAACTTAACTTTTTAAAGCTTAACATGGATCTTGCCATTCCTAACAAGGTGTGATTCATTCTTTCTGTGACTCCATTTTGTTGAGGAGTGTAGAAATTTGTAAGATGTTTTCTTATCCCATTGTATGTGCAATAAGTTTTGAATTCATTAGAAGTGAATTCCCCTCCATTATCTGTCTTGAGAGTGCCTATCTTTTCTTTAACTTCATTTTCAATAAGTTGACGAAAAATATTAAACTTTTCAAATACTTCTGATTTTTGCTTCAAGAAGTAAACCCAAGTCATTCTACTGAAATCATCAATAAAGAGTAAAAAGTATTTGCAACGACCAAAAAAAGTATGTAGTGGTCCACAAACATCATTGTGAACTAGTTGCAACCGCCTATTTGCATGCCATGAACTTGTTGGAAAACTCTCTCGACTTTGTTTTCCATAAATGCATGCTTCGCATTTTGAATTTTCCTTTTTGAAAGTTGGAAGTCCCTTAACCATCCCTTATTTTTACAATTGAGAGAGACTTTAAAAGTTGAGATGTCCATATCTCACATGCCACAATCTTATAGGTGAAATACTTATACTTACTGAGCCTGCAAAATCTGAATGCCTTGGAATAATTGTCCCTTTCATCCTTAACAGTTTTCCATCTTCACAACCCATCATCATTGTTTTCATATTCTGTTTGACTGAATTAATATTAACTAAGCCATCTTCCATAATCACCTGATGTCCTGCTTGTCGAATCATGACTAAAGACAACAAATTCTTTTTAAAGGTTGGTACATACCATACATTTGAAATCATTCATTCTCCAATATCAGGTAAATAAACTTTAACTACACCTTTTCCATAAGGAGTATGTTTGGTATTATCTGCAAGAAAGACAGAATTAAGATGACATTCTTGAAAATTACAAAAGAAATCACGTCTGAAAGTCATGTGTTGAGATGCCCCTAAATCTAAAATCCAAGCATCTTCATAATCACTTTGAAAATCAGTGGAAATTTGCAATGTTGAAGATGAGGTAAACACATATTTTGAACCATCATCACTTCGATCATTTTCAAACTGTGTTGTGTTTTGATGAAACTTGGAAATTTTATCAATGGAAGTTCGACAATCTTCTGCATAATGACCAACTTTGTTACTGTTATCACTCCATGAAACTCTCCTAGGCTATAAGTCGGAGATGCCTAATACTAAAGGCACAAGGTATGCCAGGTTCTTGGAAACCTCGCAGGGAGGTCTCCATCCCAGTTGGAGCCAATGTTAGCAATCAAAAACGCACTGGCAATGTTTTTAAGAATGATGCCTAATCTTGCTGGGAAATTTTGATTACCTTCCCAAGCTCCAAATGCAGATTTGAAAGCACCAATGGAAAGCTTAGGATTTCTAGATGTCGATCGACTATTCAAGCATGTGAAACGGCCTTTCCACAGCTGGGAAAATTGATTTTTCCCAAGGCAATTTATTTCTGGAAAACCTACACTTTCGGTGGTTAACTAGCCCTGAATTTTGCCTTCATTAACCACCGAAAGCAGAGCTTTCGCTAGTTAAAGCACCCAGTTTTGCCAGTGTTAACCACCGAAAGCCTGTCACTGCCAGAATGACTGAATTTTTGCCCAGATCGGGATTTTTTGAGTTGGAATGGTTTAAAACCTCTTCGAATGGACATTTGTCGAATTATCAAGTCAGATCCAATAGCTATTTTTTATGGATAAGGGAAAGAAGAGGTGTTCAATTCATTTTTGGTACCTTTTTCAAAGGCATAAAATCAGGGTTTTTTGCACATCTCAACAAATTTGAATTGTATCTCTTGGAAGAGTCATCACTCAGCCTTGGAAGGCTATTCTGCACTGCACAATGACTCTACAAGATATGAAGACCAGGAAATGTGGGATTGACCTCATTTTGAGGATCATTCCCTATCTTTTGCAAACTGAATTTTGACTTTCTATCTTTAGTATATCTGATCCATGCTTTTAGGATCTCAAAACTACATTGTAAAGCTATAAAGCTAAAGGTATAAGATGAACTAGGTGTTCAATTTTGAGTTCTAGATCTTACTGTTATTGTATGAAAGACATATTCTAAAATATATCAACCCTGTAATCTTCTTTCATTTGTTGTTGTCAGACCTTCCTTCATCTTTGTCCATGCTTATGAGTTGAATGTGTTATATTGTCTTTGTTTAATGGTCCTATGGTAATTGTCGTCTTACTTTTGACTGCTAAGCAAGAATCATAAGCATCTTTGGCTAGTTTGTTGATCCATCGTATATATGGTTTATATATGTTCTGATTGACTGATTAGTTTTCTTATCCATTTGTTATACAAACCTATCTGACAATAGCTCTTGAAGGCCTTATGTCGCATAAATATAGTTTGACTGTCTTGAAATACAATCCAGAGATTAAAGATATTCATCTTGATCCAAACCCACACCTATTATTGAGAAAATAGTTTCCAAAAAGATTGAGTTACCAGGCATCTCTAACTTACAGCCTAGGAGAGTTTCCTGGAGTGATAACAAATTGGCGTCGTTGTCGGGGAGAGGAGAACGAAGCTTAGCTTCCTTGGGAGACGACAAGATCCAGCTTTGATGATAGACAAAGCTTGGACATCATTTGGTTGTAATTATTTATATGGCGACTCCATGAAGGACAGATCCAGTGGCGACTCCACAATAATCAAATGTCAAAAGTGTTTGCAGCTCTTTTGGCTCGGAGGTTTGCACCTCTTGACTTCTCAACAGTTCCTAGTTTCCCACATCCAGTTCCTTCTATAGATTTTTGGGGAGATCACCTTCCAAGATTTGCAGAAAAGAAAGAAGATAATCCTTCAGATCATCTCATCAAATTTCATCAATGCATGGTTCAACTGGATATATATCATGAGGATGTGCTCATGAAGATGTTTGTCTTCTCATTAGAAGGAGATGCTCGTGAATGGTATCGATCTTTACCTCCTTCTAGCATATCTTCTTTAAAAGAGTTTCATACAGTATTTCATCATCGATGTGAAAGGTATTTTGCTCGGGAAATTCTTCTTGAGGGTTGTTGTGAAGAATTTCATTCATATATTCAAAATGTTTATTCTTCTAGTTGTGAACATGAAATTATTTCTATTATTGTGGTTCAAGAGGAAGATCTTCAAGATAGAGTTGATGTGAATATTGATGATTGTGTGACCGAAGATTCTCGGGATTGTTCTTCTTATGTACCTACTACTTTAAACAAAAATGAAAAGGATCATAGGGTAGGGGAAGAAGAAAATGAATTTTCAGCTGAAAGTCTCTTTAAATAATGTTGTGATGAATTTGAAAAGCATGTTCAGCAGGAAGCAGTTGATTCTTCTGTTTGCAGAGATGAAAGTTATGTTGTTAAGGAATATCTTCATGATACAAATGGTTATAATGAGAATTAAATATCTGTATATGCATCAAATCAGATCTCTGTTGCACATGTTGCCTTTGATTTGTATGAAGAATCAGTTATAAAAGAGCAGATTGCATATGGCAATAGTCCTAGATCAGATCAGGAACATCATGGAACTAATACAAGAAAGTAGCTTTTCGACTTTAAACAGCGAGGTATTGTCATACATAAATTTTATGATCCAATTGATATATGGATGGACTCACGGTTTTCAGTAATGTCATATATTACAGAGTTTGGCATCATGGTTTGCAGCAGTGAACCTAAGTCGGTTGTAGTTCTCTTGTGGTATCTTTTGTTCTCCTTCCATGTTCTTTGTTGTATACATAAAGATGGGTCAAGCAATTTGATGCTTGAATTATTTTTCTGGAAATTTGTATATACTCGAAACATGTATTTGCAGCAGTTAGAGTAGGGTAGTATAGAAAAATAAACTCACGGGTGAGTATTTCAAATTTTCACAATGCGTGAAATTTGCATTTAGCATTATGGTTTTGGTTTTGAAATAAAAATTCCATCCCCAATGGATATAAGGTAATTTTGACAGGGGTAGTTTAACTTCAAAATATTAGCAGAGTTACGGGAGTTTGAATAAAGATTGCATAGGTCTGGTGACAGCGTTTGAGACTCCATAGCCCAATGGACTAGACGTAGAAAAATTGTGGATGATTGTTGAGTAGGTTGCAGGGTTTTTCAGGTTAAGGCATAGGTTTACTTGTTCTTGGCAGCTCACAGGGAGCATGTCATTCCCAGAAGGAGCCTATGTTGGCACACATATGTGCTTATTAAAAAAATTCTAAAGGTGCTACTTTTACAAGCTTATTAAGGCATAAATGCATTTATGATGTTAAAAAATGCAAAGAAGAGAAATCATGGCCTTATGCATGGATTTTCTTTTTGGGCCTGAAGGCTAGCTCCACGCTCCAGTTTCTAATGTATCTGCAATCAACAAACAAAGGAGTTAATAATCTAATGTAACAGGTGTCAAGATAACTCTAGTATCACAGATGGGCATCAAGTCACATATGTTTGAAATCAAAGTGTGCATTAATACTAAAACAGAGCACTCGTTGATATTATAAGCAAGTCTAAGGTCATTCATAGGTTACATTTTCTGGAGAAGGCGACAACCAATTTGCATTGCAAAAGATTGAAGTCTCGGACATTAAATGTGTTGATGAGTATATTCAGAAGCTAGCAAGCAAATCGCCCAGGGTTTCAAGACACACATCATGAAAGATCTCAGCATAAGAATCTAGCCAAYGCAGAAGCATCAATGAAATCAAAGGGAATGCATTTAGGGTTAGAAGATTTAAATTGTGGAGATCAAGCTACAACAGAAATCAGAGAGGTTTTTCATAGAAATTGCTTCTGTCAATGCCAGTTTTAACGCCTCATGTTCTAATTTTCATTGTTTTATCCTGTTTGATCTCCGTGTCTGTCAACTTCAGTACATTTCTTGTGATTGGCAAGACATCTCCAGTCACATATCAAGTTCTAGGACACTTGAAGACTTGCTTGGTTCTGGCATTTGGCTACATTTTACTTCTTGATCCATTTAGTTGGAGGAATATTCTGGGAATATTTTTTTTTTTTGCAATTGACAGTCAATAAATACAGAGCAAACATGACAGAGTGTACAAGGTTTCAGTTGGGAACGGTTGGAGCTTTAAGTCTCTCTGTTATTTCCTCTATTTCGATAGTCATCTGCAACAAGGTGCTCATCAGCACTCTCGGATTTAACTTCTCCACAACATTGACCAGCTGGCATCTTCTGGTTACATTATGTTCTCTGCATATAGCATTATGGTTGAAGTTGTTTGAACATAAGCCATTTGATGCACGGGTTGTAATGGGATTTGGTATTTTGAATGGTATCTCTATTGGACTTTTGAACCTTTTCCTGGGTTTCAACTCTGTTGGATTCTATCAGATGACCAAGTTGGCAATTATTCCTTGTACTGTTCTTTTGGAAACTCTCTTTTTCAAGAAGGATTTTAGCCAGAAAATCCAATTTTCACTTGTGATCCTATTGTTGGGTGTTGGCATTGTTATTGTCACCGAATTGCAGCTCAATCTTCTGGGATCAGTGTTATCTCTACTTGCGATAGTGACGACATGTGTTGCACACCATCCAGAAAAGATTCAAAGTTTCTTCAACACAGCTTTTGTACCAATCATGCCCATATCAAGAAACGACTTCATTCATTACTGGTCGTGATCCATAAATGAATTGTGAGATTAGTTATGAAGATATATATTTCATAGAAGACAAGTGATAGAATATTTTGAAGCAGAGGAAAGATTGACTTGCTCCTGGTGATCGATGTGCAAGAAAGTTTAGCAGAAGAAAAAGATCCTTCTTCTAAATGGGTTTCTATTTAGATGGTAGTATTCCGAGCATAATAAAAGGTGTCTGTAAGTTACAGTTTCTCTTTGCATATGACAGATGTGTTGAATCAAGCGAGGTAAGGAGATAAAAGAAATTGATCAAAGATTCCTATAATCTTGGATCTTTAACAAACTTTATACATTTATGCCTGTAAATATCTCCCAGTTGTGCCTTTCGAAATCAGAAGATGCTCTTGATCCTATTGAAATCCAATCGCATTGACTTTTCTATTTGAAGCAGATTTAGGGTTCAAGCCAGCGATGGAGGGATATACGATTAAAGATATAGACAGGTGGCAACCCAAATTCATTGATGATAAGATGGCAGAAAATGCCAGATTTGCCATCAATTCGAGACATCTTGGAAACAATTTAGTTTGTTTCAGATTTTATTATGATTTAGTTTTCCATAAAGTTAGAAAATAGTTATTGTTCTTTTTTCTATGTAAAATAGGATTTGTAATGGAAAAGGGGAAGCCTGAGGGGGCTAAGGGTTGTAGCTTCTAGGAGTGAAATAGAAGAAGTATTTGCCAAGTTTTATGACGGTAAAAACTCAAAGGTTGGAAATTTAAAGTTTATTGTTGATGAAACAATCATAGCTACAGCTACAGGACACAAACAATTTGTTGGAGCTGATTGAAAAGATAAATCTCAGGAACAACGTAAAGCTACTGCAAGCTTTTAGAGTACTTTGTCATCCACCTGATGAGTGTACTATTTCTATAATAATCGACATGGAATTTCCAAAGTCAGATGATAAATTGTAAAGGTTGAATAAATCCATGCCCAATACTAAAGGCACAAGGTCTTCCAAGTTCTTGGAAACCTCGCAGGGAGGTCTCCATCCCAGTTGGAGCCAATGTTAGCAATAAAAAACACACTGGCAATTTTTTGAAGAATGATGCCTTATCTTGTTTGGAACTTTTGATTACCTTCCCGAGCTCCAAATGCAGATTTGAAAACACCAATGGAAATATTAGGATTTCTAGATGTCGATCGACTATTCAAGCATGTGAAACGGCCTTTCCACGACTGGGAAAATTAATTTTTACCAAGGCAGTTTATTTCTGGAAAACCTGCACTTTCGGTGGTTAACTAGCCCTGAATTTCGCCTTCATTAACCACCAAAAGAAAAGCTTTCGCTAGTTAAAGCACCCGGTTTTGCCAGTGTTAACCACCGAAAGCTTGTCACTGCCAGACTGACCGAATTTTTGCCCAGATCGGGATTTTTTGAGTTGGAATGGTTTGAAACCTCTTCGAATGGACATTTGTCGAATTATCAAGTCGGATCCAATAGCTATTTTTGATGGATAAGGGAAAGAAGAGGTGTTCCAATCATTTTTGGTACCTTTTTCAAAGGCATAAAATCAGGGTTTTTTGCACATCTCAACAAATTCGAATTGTATCTCTTGAAAGAGTCATCACTCGGCCTTGGAAGGCTATTTTGCACTGCACAATGACTCKACAAGATATGAAGACCATGAAATGTGGGATTGACCTCATTTTGAGGATCATTCCCTATCTTTTGCAAACTGAATTTTGACTTTCTATCTTTAGTATATCTGATCCATGCTTTTAGGATCTCAAAACTACATTGTAAAGCTATAAAGCTAAAGGTAGAAGATGAACTAGGTGTTCGATTTTGAGTTCTAGATCTTACTGTTATTGTATGAAAGACATATTCTGATATATATCAACCTTGCAAGCTTCTTTCATTTGTTGTTGTCAGACTTTCCTTCATCTTTGTCCATGCTTATGAGTTGAATGTGTTCTATTGTCTTTGTTTAATGGTCCTATGGTAATTGTCGTCTTACTTTTGACTGCTAAGCAAGAATCATAAGCATCTTTGGCTAGTTTGTTGATCCATCATATATATGGTTTATGTATGTTCTGATTGACTGATTAGTTTTCTTATCCATTTGTTATACAAACATATCTGACAATAGCTCTTGAAGGCCTTGTGTCGCATAAATATAGTTTGACTATCTTGAAATACAATCCAGAGATTAAAGATATTCATCTTGATCCAAAACCCACACCTATTATTTAGAAAATAGTTTCCAAAAAGATTGAGTTACCAGGCATCTCTGACTTACAGCCTAGGAGAGTTTCCTGGAGTAATAATAGTTACATCTTCTACAAACAATTTGACTGAAATCTCTCCCTCTGCCTGAATTTTTTCCTCTGCCTCTGCTTTGACCTCTGTGTGGATTTTGTCCTCTACCTTGACTATTGCCTTGAAAATAGCCTTTGCCTTGACTATTTCCTCTTCCTTGAAAATACCCTCTACCTTGATTGTTTCCTCTGCCTTGAAAATATCCTCTGCCTTGAAAATTGTTTTCTCTACTTTGGCTTCGACCACGACTTTGTACAAAATTTCCTCTTCCTCTGCTTCTAGAACTGTCACTTGAAGATTTACTTGTGTTGACGTTTGTGAAAAGCATCTTCCCCAACCTGTTTTTTCTTTCCAAAAGTTTTGTTATGTTGAGATAACATTTCACTTAGTTCATCAAACGTAAGCTTATCTAACTTGCCAATTACTTGTAAAGTTTCCAAAAATGTGTATAGGAACAAGACAATCCAGCAATTAAAATTGCGGTCATGAAACTATCATATACTGCTTGAAAACCAGCATTTAGTATTTCCTGCTTAATGTTCTTAAGTCTGGAAATATACTCATGTACATCACCTCCTTCAGTCAATTTCTGTTGGAGAAACTTTAATTGAAGATCAACTTTCTTTTAATCAGGATGAGTATCAAATAAATCCTTAAAAATTTTCAAAGCAGAGCATGCATCAATAGTATTTTCAATGTGAAAATACATCTCATCATTAACTGAAGATTTAATGAGTGCTAATGCTTTGGAATTTTTAACTTCCCATTTTGCTAATGTAGTTGCATCTGTAGGCTTAGTTGGCTTAGTATCCTCATTACATATATTGTTAATGTTTAAGCCATTATTATAGTTCTTTGCATTTCAATAGATAACAGCAACATAAGACAATATCACTGAGAAATACACAATCACAAGAGACACGGCATTTATCCTGGGAAACCCTATAGGGGAAGAAAACCCAACAAAACTTTCTTATTATAGATAGCCAATACAATGCCAAGAGATAACTTAAGCTAATATAGAAGATCCTCTCCCAAAGATGCGCCACTCTCTCTCTCTCTTCTCCAACTGCAATTCCGAAACTTGTCTCTCAATGAGCAAGTGAGGTGTGTGTCTAAATGAGGTGTTAGCCTCCTTATTTATATTAAATTGGCACGTGTGAAGTGTCTCTTCATTGGCAGGGCCGACTTTTTAATCTAGGTGGTTATAACCACCTTTATTATATTCTGGGGCCTCTTTGATATATTCTAGGGCCGACTTCTTCTTTTACCTATTACAAATATATTATGACAAATCCGCAAAAGGGGATTTGGTACTTTTACAATAGTTGACATGATCAATCCACAATGGGGATTGATCCTATGAATAATATACCAAATAATAATAAGAATACACTTTGCAGTTACATTATTTCAACACTCCCCCTTAACAAGAAGGGTATTCTTCAACAGCGTCAAGTGAGAGAGAGAGGACAACATCATCAACAGCATCAAGTGGGTGAGAGGACAGCATCATCAATATCATCTTGGAACACTGACTGGCGTATCTATAAATCATTGGAAGTTTTCTTCATCGACAGCATCGTCATTCTAAAAGGAATGCAATCATCATTTGCATCAATATGAATTAGTATAAAACTAATACATCATCATCATCATAGCACGAGGTTGGCTCATCATAATACAGGACTAGTTTTACATCACAACTGTCAAGCTAAAAGCTCAGTACTCGTCTTACTTTATGTCACATCAATCAAGTTGGAAGCAAGATACTAGATTGGTTTTACGTCACAGCTTCTCAAGTTGAAAGCACAGTACTAGTCTCATCTCAACATATTTCTTTACATCACATCACTTAAGCTGGAAGAAAAATACTAGACTGGCTTTACGTCACAGCTGTCAAGCTGGAATCACAGTACTAGTCTCATCACATCGTCTTGTTTTACGTCACAACCATCAGGTTGAAAGCAAGATACTAGATTGGTTTTACGTCACAGTTGTTACGCCGGAAGCACAGTACTAGTCTCATCACATCGTCTTTCTTTACGTCACAACAATAAAGCTAGAAGCAAAATACTCATCCTGCTTTATGTCACAACAATCAAGCTGGAAGCATGATACTAGACTGGCTTTACGTCGCAGCTATTAAGTCGGAAGCACAGTTCTAGTCTCATCACATCGTCTTGCTTTACATCACAGTGATAAAGCTGGAAGCAAGAGATGTCTTATCACAACAACTACTCCCCTTTTGAGGAAGGTCATTTCGGACTGTACCAAGCTTATCTCGAAAGTGCTCAAACTTTGCATGAGATAGAGGCTTGGTCAACACATCAGCAACCTGTTCATCCGTGCTAACATACTGGAGCTTTATGGATCCTCTCTGCACCATGTCACGGATGTAATGAAATCGGATCTCTATGTGCTTCGACCTGTCATGGAATATAGGATTCTCTATCATCTTTATGCAGCTCTGGTTGTCACATAGGATCGTGGTTGCTTCCATCTTTAGGTCAAATAGACCGGTCAACAATTTTCGAATCCATATAGCTTCACAGCTGGTAGAACATGCAGCAATGTATTCTGCTTCCGCTGTGCTGAGAGCAATGTTGGATTGCTTTCTACTCTTCCATGAAATCATGGTTGATCTCAAACTGAAACAACATCCTGAAGTGTTTTTCCTGTCAGAAACACTTCCTTCCCAATCTGCATCAGTATATCCACTCAATGTGAAATCATGATTTCCATCATAGCTGAGACCACAATCTATTGTACCCGTAAGGTACCTCATCACATGTTTTGCAACCACTAGGTGAACATGTCTGGGTTCTACCAAAAACTGACTCAAGGTGTTCATGGAAAAACAAACCTCTGGCTTGGTGTTCGGCAGGTACATCAGCGATCCAATGATATGTCTGTACAGCGTGACATCAATCAATTCTGACGAAGTATCGACTAGCAGCTTCAGCTTCGCTTGCATGGGTGTATTCATGGACTTGCATTCTAACATATCGAATCTCTTCAGGATTTCGATTGCATACTTCCCATGGTTAAGGAAGATCCTCTCTGGACTCTACCATACCTCAAGACCTAAGAAATAATGCATTAGGCCAAGGTCTTTCATTTCAAATTTTGAGGCAAGTCTCTTCTTACATTCAGTAATGAGATTTTCTTCTCCGATTAAGAATAAGTCATCCACATATAGCAGTAATATTACTGGCTCATCGTTCATAACCTTGAAGTAGAAGTGAGAATCTGCTTTACTCTTGGTAAATCCCAAGCTCGTCAGGAAACTGTCTATCCGGCCATAACAAGCTCTAGGAGCTTGCTTCAATCCGTACAAGGCTTTCTTCAACTTGCAGACATGGGACTTCTTGTCTTCAACTTCAAATCCTTGAGGTTGCTCTATATACACTTCCTCTTCGATGACACCATTTAGGAACGCTATCTTTACATCCATCTGGTGCAGCTTCCACTTCATCTTTGCTGCAAGGGCTATGATGGTTATGATCGAAGTGTATCTGGCTACAGGAGTGAATGTCTCTTCATAGTCAATGCCTTCCTTTTGAGAAAATCCATGAGCGACGAATCTTGCTTTATACTTTTCAATACTTCCGTCAACAGCATGTTTTATTTTGAAGAGTCGTTTGGAGGATACCACGTCTTTACTCTTCGGTCTGGGAACTATTTCTCATACATCATTCTTTATTATGGATTGGTATTCCTTTGTCATGGCATCTGCCCATTCTTTCATCTGAATGGCTTCTTGAAAGCAGGTAGGCTCCTTCTCTAGGAGGTCACACATCAAAGCCGTATAACTGGAGAATGGCTTTGGTCTTTTCACCTATCTCGTGGTTCCTTGGGGAACACCATACTACTCTCCATCTTGAATGAGCTCTCTAGCCCGAGATGGCTTTCTTTTATGCAGGATTGTCATCTGAGGCGGTTCTTGAAATTCTACCATGTCATGGTCTTCTAGAATTTCCTCATCAGGGGAAACTACATCTTCCCTCACTGGTTCTGCAATTCTCAGAACCTCTCTCACTGATTCTGCAGTTCTGAGGATTACGAGTTCCTCTTCACATACTTCTTCAAGCTGACATCTTCTCGATTTCTTGAGTGTTGCATCTTCATCAAAGGTCACATCCCTGTTGATCTCAATGTGGCAGTGACCTGGTATGTAAATTTTGAAGGCCTTGGATACCTCACATTATCCCACAAATATTCCCTTCTTTCTTGAAGGTTCCAGCTTGTTTCTCTTCTCTTTCGGAATATTTATAAAAACTGGGTAGCCAAATATTTTGAGATGGCTTACCTCTGGTTTCTTTCCAGTGAACATCTCTTCCGGGGTCTTGAACCCAAGTGCACTGTGGGATAATCGGTTTTGCACATAAATGGTTGTCATTGCTGCTTCTGCCCATATGCACATTGGAAGATCTTGATCATGGATCATAGTCTTCACAGCGTCCATTATCGTTCTGTTATTTCGTTCAGCTACACTATTTTGTTGAGGATTATAGGGAGTTGTGAGTTCCCTCTTGATCCCAACATCCTTGCAGAAGCTCACGAACTCTTTTGAGGTATATTCTCCTCCATTATCTGACCTGAGTATCTTGATATTTCTTTCGGAAAGGTTCTCTATCAAGGCTTTGAATTCCTTGAACTTGTTGAACACTTCATCTTTAGATTTCAAAAAATACACCCAGGTCTTATGAGAATAATCATAAATAAATGATACATAGTATACATACCCACTAATGGAGGATGATGGCATTGGGCCACATACATCTGAATGAATGAACTCTAGGACTCCTTATGCTTTGTTGTCTTTTTTCAGAAAATGGTTCGTGATGTTCTTCCCTTGCGCACATCCATTTCACATGCCTTCATGGTCAATTTTGAATTCTGGTAGACCTGTGACAGCTTTGCATATGTATGGTAGCGCCTTGTAATTGATGTGAGATAATCTTCTATGCCAAAGTTCACATGAGTTTTCAATGGCGTGGGTCATCGCAGCCTCTAAGTGACCCCTTAGCTTATACAAGCCATTTTCTTCTCTTCCAATAATGATTGCTTCGTTCAAGGTTTCTCCTTTAGCCCACATGAGGACTTCTCCATCTATAAAGGCAAATCTAAAGCCTTTCTTTTCTGAAGAAGAAATGGAGAGTAGGTTCTTTGTCAAACCTGGTACAAAGAGTATGTCCTTCATCTTTATTGAGTTCCCTGAATTTAGCTTGTATCTTGATTCTCCCACTCCCTTGATGGGATATTGGTAATCATCTCCAAGTGTCACTTTCTGAGAAAACTTCTTTTCTGAAATACAAGAGAGAATGTCTCTCCGGCCTGTCATGTGCTTGGAGGCACCACTATCAATGAGCCATATGTCCTCTCCAGGTGTTACGGATCCTAAGAGGGCCGAGATTAAGACACAGTATTTGATCTTCTCTCTTATCATTTTTGTAGG
The DNA here is from genome assembly GCA_000966675.3 of Picea glauca. Classification (NCBI taxonomy): domain Eukaryota; kingdom Viridiplantae; phylum Streptophyta; class Pinopsida; order Pinales; family Pinaceae; genus Picea; species Picea glauca. The sequence continues at coordinate 41,793 of JZKD02S1786163.1, forward strand.
TGGCTCTTCATCTTCAACTGCATGGGCATGATGTCTCTTATGTTTCCTCTTGTGTTCTTCTTGTCTAGCTGGACAGAATTTCGCAATGTGTCCCATCTTGTCACAATGATAGCATTGTACAGATGAGTAATCTCTTTCCCTTTGTTGTCCTCTCTTCTGAAATCTCTTTGGATGAGATTCTTTATTATTGAATTTGTTTGGCGGTTGAGGCTATTTATGAGTCTCCTTCTGGAAGTGGGGTTTCTTCCTTCCTCTTTTGGTGTGATTAGTTAGGGCTCTATCATCATCTTTTGCTAGTAGTGTTTCACAGTTAGCTACTCTTATTTCTTCTTGAATGCATTCTTCCCATAGACGGTCAAACTTTAGTTTCTTCGTTCTGGCACAAATCGTTTGGATGAATGCATCCCAAGGTCTTGTGAGACCATTAAGAGTTGTCATTATGAACTCATCTTCATCTATGGTGTCTCCAATTGCTTCTAATTGTTCCTTAAATTCTGAGATTCTGGAGAAATATTCTTGGATTGTTTCTCCTTTCTGCATCCTCGTATTCTTCAGTTGAGTTCTTAGATTCATCTTCCGGTTTATGTTCTTTCCTTCATACAGTTTTGTTAGGGCATCAAACATTTCTTTCGGAGTCTTCTTTGATGACACATAAGGAATCAGGTGGTCTTTGATTGAATCTGCAATGATTTTGTTGGCCTTGATCATGTCCTTTAGATGCTTGGCTTTTTTTGCAGCATCGTCAGGTTCCGATACTTATTCTTTGACGAATCTTGCTAGGTCATTCTCTTCAAGGATCAGGCCAATCCTATACTTCCAGGAACGAAAGTTTTCCACGCCTTCCAGTTTGTCAGAAAGCTTCACTCTTGCAGACATCTTTTACCTAGAGCTGAGAAAATGACCAAAAAATGAAAATGTTCAAAATCAAATTCTGAACTTACCAGGAGATGCACTTGGCTATGGCGAGTAGCCTGGTGTGCTTGTATATGAGAAAATCCAACTTTTACCCCTCCAAACTTGATCTACGGATTTCTGGACTGGTGCTTCTGGTTTTCTGGTACCTCTGGTACTTTGGTACTTCTGGTACTTCTGGTTCTCTGGTTTTCTGATACTTTGTGAAACTAGATTTTCACTTTCTGAGAGATCTAGTGACTGAAAAGGTGCACTGAGAGTGACAAAGTAATCCTTGGGGGAGGGTGCACTTTTCTAGATGGTTTTAGGGCTGAAAAGATTCACCATCAAAAAGCCATAATTTACATGTACGGCAACAGTGACATTTTTCACTCTTGTGAAAGATGTTTTCTTCAACTTGGCTCTGATACCATGTTAATGTTTAAGCCATTATTATAGTTATTTGCATTTCAATAGATAACAACAACATAAGACAAGATCACTGAAAAATACACAATCACAAGAGACACAACATTTATCCTAGGAAACCCTCTAGGGGAAGAAAACCCAGCAAAAC
>JZKD02S1786163.1:44836-88508 GCA_000966675.3 Picea glauca
TGAGAATACGAGTGTCTACTACTGGGAAATCGTTGAGAAGATAGTCACGAACTCACCATCTTCATAAATTCCAGCAAGTCATTTAATGAATGTGTACGCAATGTAAAAATTTCAACTTGATCGTTCGAAAACCAAGAAACTTATGTAAGCTGTTCGGAGCACCTTCACAACACTAATTTTATCAGTTCCCGTAAAGGAGAGATAAATAGTAGAATAATGCCAATGGTATTGTTGACGCCTCTTCTCTCTGCAAAAGGCTATTTAATGAATCTGTTACTGCACATTAACTGCATAATAAAAACCCCAGCTATACTCCAATAGAAACGCTGCATAGGTGCATTTCTTCTGAAGAGTTATGCATCTATGCCACAACAGATTTGTTCAAAGAAGATTCGTATGTACCAAGTTTGCTCAAACTATCTACAAAACATTAATTTCCTTCACATGTGGTCATTGAACCCAAAGGAACGCCATTGAGAATACGAGTGTCTACTACTGGGAAATCGTTGAGAAGATAGTCACGAACTCACCATCTTCATAAATTCCAGCAAGTCATTTAATGAATCTGTACACAATGTAGACATTTCAACTTGATCGTTCGAAAACCAAGAAACTTCTGTAAGCTGTTCGGAGCACCTTCACAACACTAATTTTATCAGTTCCCATAAAGGAGAGATAAATAGTAGAATAATGCCAATGGTATTGTTGACACCTCTTCTCTCTGCAAAAGGCTATTTAATGAATCTGTTACTGCACATTAACTGCATAATAAAAACTCCAGCTATACTCCAATAGAAACGCTGCGTAGGCGCATTCCTTTGCCTGTAGCACTGGGATCTCTTCCTCTGATCAGCTAATCTCCTCTTCAGTTCAGCTGCATTACTGGAGCTCTGATACCACAATAATGGCAGAAGTGTTCTCAGACACACACTTTTATTAAATAAGAAAAGAAATTACATATGAGAATATGCAAAAGTTTACACCCGAACAACACAACATTCTTGCAATGAGCTATATATAAGCTAAATGTCCTAACAAACTCTAGTTATGGATCACTTATTAAATAAACAAGTGTCCATTTACAATAAATGTTATCTTAACAATCTTCTAACTATACTCCTAATTTAGAGCCTAAGATACGACACCTTTCTAGAGTCGTATATTTTACAACAATACTCTATTTCTAAATATCTCCATTTATTAATCAAATGTTCTAGATTATTAATTTAATATCCTAAATTAATAATCATTTTATTCTAACTTATTAAACTATGATATTTTAAAAGATTTGACACCTGGTACTCCTCTACCTAATGGCCTTGTGTATAGGTGCTCTATTATGAAGAATGAAGAAATCAATGTCAGATCTAAGAGCTAATTTTGATGGGCCACATTAGACCAAGAGCTTCATCTTGCGAGAGCTCAAATGTTATGGTACAGAAGAAGGACAAGACATGGCGACTTTGTATTGAACACAAAGCCCTGAAAAATATCATATTCAAAAACCGGTACCCAATCCCCCAGATTGATGATCTTTTATATCAGCTCAAGGGAGGAAAAATTTTCAATAATATTGATCTGAAGTCAAGGTACTACTAGGTATCGTTGAGAAAACTGATGTATGAACCTTCAAGTCAAAAGAAGGTCTCTTCGAGTGGTTGGTCATTCCTTTCAGATTGACTAATGCCCCAACCACATTCATGCGGATGACGGATGATATATTGTGATCATTCACAAAATCATTTGTGGTCATATATCTGGATGACATCCTCATCTTTAGCAAAACCTGGAAGGAACATTTGAAGCACATTCAATAGGTCTTGGGCACCCTGCGACAACACAAATTATATTCCAATTTCGAAAATTGTTCCTTCGGCATGCAAAGAATTCAATATTTGGGATACATCATGAAAGAACATGGATTTAATGTGGATCCAGCCAAGATCCAAGTCATCCATGGTTGGTCGGCCCCGAAGACATTGACCGAACTCTGTAGCTTCTTGGGCTTTGCCAACTTCTACCGTAGGGGTTTGTGCTAAAGTTCTCTCATATCGCTTGGGCCCCAAGCTAGGTATCCAAGGGTGAATCCAAGGCCAAGTTTGTTTGGGTTGCATCACAACAGAAAGCATTTGAGTATTTGAAATTCCGCCTCTGCTCAGCACCAATCCTCATTCTTTCAGACCTGCAATAGCCATTTGAGATTGAGACCGTTGCTTCAGATTATGTTATCGGTGCAGTCTTCACTCAACGTATTCGTATCACTTTATCATCAATGTTTTCAATCAAAACACCACCCCATGCTTTGCTAGATGCATTAGTTTCAATTATATAAATTCCAATTTCAGTGGGTAGTGATAATACAGGGATATTATTTACTTTTTCTTTAATCCTATAGACTACTTTAGTCATCTCCGTGTCCCATGGAGGTGGGGACTTCTTCAAGAAATGTTGTAACACAAAAATATCATCTGCATGTCTTATGTAAAAGGGCCTTACGTAATTCAAGCTTCCTAGGAATCTCTTACGTCGAGTCTTATCTATAATAACATCAGGAAACTTGTCAAAGCTTTTAAAAATGTTTTCTTGCAAAAGCACTTGCCCTTTACTGATTTGAAACCCAAGAAACTCTATATGGATTTTGCCTATCTCCATTTCTGTAGGTGACATATGTAATCCATGTTGGAAGACTAGTTCTTAGAATTTCTAGAGATGCTTGAGATGTTCTTGGATATTTTTGGAACATACTATGATATCATTTATAAAAATGATCAACCATGAGTATTTTCTAAATATGTCCTCCATTCTTTTCTAAAATTCCCCTGGTGCATTCTTCAGACCGAACACCATTACCTTCCATTGGTAATTTCCATGTGGGACTACAAATGCAGTCTTGTTTCAGTCTTTTGGGACAGTAGCAATTCGATAAATCCAGATTTTAAATCAAATTTGTTGAAGAACATTTTGCATCTGATCTTCTGCAACAATGATGCCTTGTTATCTGATTCGCTGAAATACTTTATTCAAGGGGCTTATAATTTACAACTAATCTTGACCTTCCCCTCTTTTACTCAAAATGTTGATTCACATAAAACCCTCTACAAGCCCATGGACTCTTTGAAGGTTATATCAGTGATTTTTTAACAAATCTTGGATTTCTTCTTGACAAGTTTTTATCTCAGATGGGTTCATCAATGTTGTTGATGTTCATCAATGTTGTTGATGTCTTTTGGGGTGCAACATGTATTGATGGATTGTAAGGTAGACAAACAAAATATTTCTCTTATAGTACCCCTAGGTTGAACCCCATTGTAAATATAAATGTAATTGTACATATAGGATGATGAGTCAAGATACTTTGGGGTCAGAGTGTCTTTGTATGAATGTATTTTGAGGCCAAAGTGCCTATATGGTTATTGTGCTAGTGAGCCTGAAGCTTAAGGGCCAACGAGTCTATTTTTGTAATATGTAATCACACTCTGTTTTAATTAAAACACATCATTGTTGCAGACCGACCATGTAAAACAGTGTGGAGGGCTAAACTCCACCAAAATGAGAAAGGGGGGCTAAGAGTCTAGAGAAAATGAGATAAGCTAGGGGGCTTAAGCCCAAAGGAATATTTTATTAATATTACCAAAAATGCATAAAGTATGGATATTTAAATATATCATAAGTCCTTATGTTTAGGAACATATCACCGTGTGAGGGAATCCATGTGGAACCAAGCTAATTCCCAACATGACAAGTGTCAAATTGGGAACATGAAAATATAAATAGGGAAATTTGGTTCCTTTGATTATCTTTCCATCATTATTTCACACATCACTACCTCCATGCACATCACTACCTCCATGCTATTGTCCTCTGTATCTTCATGTTGCTACTACCATACATGTACCTATACCAAGACTTTGGTTAGATTTGTGTTATGTTAATATTTATTCAATTATTCTTATGGGTTTTTTTTGTATATGATGTAATTGTATATAGATGTTGTTACTTGCATTAATCTAAGCAATTGCAGAAGTATATCAGTTACCAAAATGGTATCAAAGTTCAAAAAAAAAATTGAGTGGTATGGCCCAGCCTGGGTGGTTGGAAACATTACAAAGTGGTATCAAAGTTGTAATTATGAGAGTTTTGTGTGACGTGGCCCAGCCTTGGTGGCTAAGAACATTACAAAGTGGTATCAAAGTTCAATGTTCAACATTGAGCCAACATGGGCCAATTAATAGAGGGCAGAGTTGAGATTTGCAAACTATGCAGGCAAACTGTTTGACAAAATGTCAAAAGATGTCTGCAAACTATTCAATTAAATTATTGTAGTCAAATTAAAGGAATTTTGCAATTAATTTGGAAGAACTAAGCCTAGGAATTAAGTATAAGAAAATTTGTCTCTAATTGAGCAGATTTGGGCTTGTAGATAGTCAAAAGTTGAAGTCACAGAGCAACCATGGCGCCTATGACAAAATTGAAGCGAAATTGGGAAGAAGTCCCCAATTCTACGATGGAAATTCTTGGAGAATACATGATTAATGCAATAAATGAACCAAGAATTAAAATGTCCAAATTTCAATGGCAATTTGAGAAAGAAATTTTGAATTTGGGTGATTTTCAAAGTAAGCAAAATTGAAAAAAAAATGGATATTTTTGCCATACAATGATGTCAACATGACATGGAGGCCACATGTCACGTGTCAACTAATGTAGTAGAAGAAAGACATGTACTACCATGGTGGCAAGTGCATCTTGGATGAAATGACAGTTGGTAGGTGATGTGGAGCCATGTGGTAGGCAGTCCCACGAAAACACGGTAATATCTTGGAATTTGTCTAAGTGTTAAGCTGTCGCAGAGAGAATCAGGGGTATGGAAAGAGATATGGTATCCCCGTGGACCCACGATAAGAAGTGGGAAATCTGTTAAGCTCTAAGGATTTGTCGAGGGAACAAGTGGATGTAGTTCTAAGAGTAAAAGAAATATGGATTCACCCAAACCCACGGTGAAAGAATTCGTGGGTGTGAAGAGTTTGTGGGTGTCAGGTATATCGCGGAGGTGATGAAGCATTGCCTCTCACACTTTGTCACTCATCCATGGTTTCATATCTTTAAGGAGATATCATGTCAAAAGGGATCTTAATTCCCTGGTTTCAGCTCTTTAAGGATACAGCGTGTCAAAAGGGATCTTAATTCCCTAGCCGATCAAATGGCAAAACTTGGAAAAAGTTCTGAGGGTGAAAGAAGTATTATAAATGGGGTTGGGAGGATTATGTCTATCCCATAAGCTGAGCCCCCCTATTTCTTAACGCCGATTGTAAAGGGCACATCCAGTCAACAGTTGGTTTAGACTATTCGCGCACACACTTGGTTTTTAATTAACCTCAAGCAAGCATTCATTTTGCTTCGTGTCTCCTCGGCCTTTTATGTGAGGTGGTTCCTCCGGCAATTGAACGTTCTGCTCTGGTTTTTGGGTGGGGTTTGTCTCGTGGATGGTTGCTGGTTTCGGCCTTTCATGAGAAGTGGTTCCTCCGGCAACTGAACGTTCTGCTCTGGTTTTTGGGTGGGGTTTGTCTCGTGGATGGTTGCTGGTTTTGGTTGGTGTTCGTTCGTGGGGTTTTCTGTCTTGGTCGCTAGCCTGTGAAGTGTTGCCGCTGTCCTCTCTTGTTGGCAGCCCCTGCCCAATACCGGTTTCCGGTTTCATTCTTCAGGTTCATTCTAATTTTCCAGCATACTTCCGGGGACTCTGGTATTACTTGTCTTCTGATTCACAAGGTTTTTTCGCATTGTGTTTTCCCCACTGCATTTTGCTTCTTTTGGTTTGAGATCTTGGCTACTTGGATGGTGAAGGTTTCCTGGTTTACTGTTTCAGAGGGCAGAGATGGAACTTTGCAACGATTTTAAAAGATGGAATTTTGCAACGAGTTTATAAAGATTCTCAGGCATCATGAGGAGATATCACAGGCAGCTCTCAGTGAATTTCGGATTTCGGGGAACTTGAGCTAGCTCTAGCCTTTTTGACAGGCAGATTGGAAAGCTCTTAGTGAATTTCGGATTTCGGGGATGAGGAGATATCACAGGCAGCTCCAGCAGCTCTCAGTGAATTTCGGATTTCGGGGATGAGTAGATATCACAGGCAGCTCCAGCAGCTCTCAGTGAATTTCGGATTTCGGGGAATTTGAGCTAGCTCTGGCCTTTTTGACAAGGCAGATTGGGAAGCTCTCAGTGAAATTTCGGATTTCGGGGAATTTGAGCTAGCTCTGGCCTTTTTGACGAGGCAGATTGGGAAAAATGGAGGCAGAAATTCAACGATTGAAGGCTCTGGTCTTCCCTCAACACTCTGCCTCTTGGAAAAAATGGAAACAGAAATTCAACGATTGAAGGCTCTGGTCTTCCCTCAACACTCTGCCTCTGCATCCATCAATCATGGTTTGGTCTCCCCATGGCATTACAGTCAGCGGTAATGAAGGTTGAGGGCCTCTGCATCAATCAATCATGGTTTGGTCTCCCCTTGTGATGGCATTACAGTCAGCGGTAATGAAGGTCGAGGTACAGCTCCAATGGACAGCGAGGAAAGGCCGCTTCTGCAGCCCAGGGCATCGGAAATTCAAGATTCTGCATCCTCTCATCAATAAATCTTCTTTAAGGTTTCGTGGCTTCTTGGGCAATGTGTAAAAATGTAATCTGTTTAAGCGATCAGGATTTCAAAATGGAGAGAGCACCAAATTTTTATGTACTAGTGTTAAAATATGTTCAGGCTTTGAGCCATATTTTGATAGCGCTGTAAGACTGCTTTTTGCTTAAAGGGCTTCAGCGCAGCCTTTTAAATATAATTTCTGTTCAGTCTCCATTAAAACAAAACATCCATTTAATATGTAGGACGTGTCAAATTCCTTTGATAACGTAAGAGTATAGACAATATCCAAGCTCTTTAACCAAGCTCCATTTAGAATATAGGAGCTGTGTTAAATTCCTTCCATTACATATGAAAAACATAAACTATTTATATACTATATAGATATCCAACCTCTTAACCAAGCTTGTTCGCACAGAATATCATGTTTTTTTGTTTTTTTTGGTCATGTGTTAAGTTCTATTGTTAAAACTTAGATAGGAATTAAACAACATGCCTAAAACGTTGCAGATTTTGAAAAGCTTGATGGTTTTATAATACAATCTGAACTGTGTAACAAAACAGCACAAGTTCAGATATTTTCCATTTTGTTTACTTACCCAGAGACCGACAACAGAGATCGTTACTCTTATGCGCAGCAAGAAGTAAAATATTTTCCCAAGAATTCAAAAGACAGAAAGCGTCATTAAAACAGGTATCGTTATTATTTAGCTGCAGCGATCAATACTAGTTCAAATTTTAGAGTAATGAAAAACAGAGTTGCTGTACCCTGAAAAAAAATAGATAGTCAAAACTTTATTTTATTACACATGGAAAATGTGTACTTCGTACTCAAAGCTCTCAATGCAATAAAATTGGCCACAGCTTTTGACTAGTTGGGAGAGATACATAACTTGAATATAGCGATCAAAGATAACTCCTTGAGCCATCTAAAACTAAAATGCTACAGGACTCTGTTGGAAATGCTTGCTTCAGGCATCTACATATAATATAAAGATGCTACCAAGTTCAGCCCTGGTATTATTTTCTACAAAAGAATGGTGTGGCAGTAAAGCTCGCCCTTATTGTTCCATCAAAACAGTAGGGATGATTCTCACTTGAATATAGCGATCAAAGATAACTCCTTGAGCCATCTAAAACTAAAATGCTACAGGATCCTGTTGGAAATGCTTGCTTCAGGCATCTACATATAATATAAAGATGCTACCAAGTTCAGCCCTGGTATTATTTTCTGCAAAAGAATGGTGTGGCAGTAAAGGTCGCCCTTAGTCTTCCATCAAAACAGTAGGGATGATTCTCATCCAGTCTACTGTGGGAAGAAACACACAATATATAATGCTAAAGATATTCAATAGCCCAATGGGGGACTTTATGATGGGAATGTCGTGGACCTCTTCACCACACTTTTGGGAATGGGACAAAAATATTATAAGGAATTATTAGTACCTAAGAAACTTGCAATTCTGCATCTCATCACGATTACAATGAAGCCGAAAATATACAAGTAAAACCTCCTATGCAGGAAAAGAAAACACTCACATGCACCACACCCAGATGTAGTTATTTCAAAATCCACCTGCACTAAAGATTGAAGGTGCTTGGCCTCCTCTCGCTCAGCACATTCCTATTTCTTTCAGTTGACACAGGCCTTACTACACATCCAGCATCAACTTCGATCAGGAGAGAGGCTTTCAACCTTCTCCATAGCTCACTGCATTGTCTTTGCTTTGAGCGAGGAGTAGCATTTCTCCAATCTGGACTTACACTTTGCCTTCGAAGTTTACTTTGGTTATCAACAGGCTCTCTCACATGGGAAGAAAGCCATTTGGCACGCAAATATCCAAGTGTTCTCCATGGTGGAAGTGGCATTGAATTCTGCTTCAACGAAATCTTTGCAGCTTCTACCATGACTTCCAATATTTGTTCAAGTTTAGCAAGGTTACCCACATAAACCACAGGGAGATATCTTACTATTCCAACATATGCTAGAGTGGGTCTTGCAATTTCAAAATGACTCTGAAAGTCAATATCAATGATCAGGCGCTCAGAGGCCCTGTCATCACCTTCCAGTATAACATCTATGTACTCATATTCACCTGCAAAATAATGACAACTGCCTAAATTTTTATCCCTGACAACAATTCTATGAACTAATACAGATGAATAGAATCTAGAAAGCCATAAAATAACCATGGATCTAAAACTTACCACCTGGAACTTTATCAGTTCCCTTCCACTCTGACTTGCAAACGGCAGCAATGTATCCAATAGACCTCAAATGCTTCACTAACGACTTCCTGATGCAACTAGCCTTGCAAATCCCTTCTCTTGAGCAATGAAAATCAATATTATTGGACAAAATGAGAGCATGTATCAGAGAGAGCAAATCCTTCTCGAATGGCATGACCGAAGTCTTTAGGCCCTACATCATAATGTTGACAGGGTAAATTTCCATTGTTTTCTAAGAACCTACAGGATCGATAACTCATTAAAAAGTAACATAAATCAAACGACTCAGCGATATCAAACATGCCATTAAACCGGTTCAGTCTATTACAAAGAGAGCTTCTACAGTCACTTTGAGACTTTGGTTTTGCACTCAATCCATCTGGTTGAGTTTAAGCAGTTTGGTAAACACATTGCCAGTTTACAAAAACTAGAGAATGATATTCTTGCAACCTCTGTTTCAATTAACCTTCTGCAATCATATTTATAACGATATGTCAGGAGGCATATTGCTTAACTCCTCAGATTGCAAGAATGTTACAGTCGTGAAAAAGTTTTAACTTTCAAGCTATAATAGTGAAATTTTTATTCTTTCTGCAAATTATTCCCTTAATGTCAACATCCATTTTTTTTAATCAACTTGATGTCTTAATAGATACTAACCTTGATACTTTCGACAAGCTTTAAAATGTTGGTTGTGCCCGAATCGCTGTCGCTGCTGTAACAACTGCCATCTTGCCCAGAGCTGCCATTCTCCATGAAATCTTGCACCATAGCGGCTAAATCATGCTCGCTCTCATGACTTCCCTTATCTGCGGAACCCAGAGAATAATCTGAAGCAAGGCGCCATAGGGATTGGAGGCCGCCAGGATGAATGGCAGTCTCCCTTGACCATTTCAAAGCTTCAGTAAGGCTACTTTTGCTCTTAATGTAGGACTCGCCTTCGGTTTCCAACATATTAATTCCATCAGACCCCAGTTTTGCTAAACCGGGCATCACTCCGAATATACAGGAAACGCACAGCCTATTATATATACCAAGCGCTTCTACCGTGCACGAGCCCAACCGTAACAAATAAGTTTTGTTTTAACAAGCCCCGGCCAAAGGCCTCGATAGATAAATTAAAATTCTCAAGGTGCAACCTTCAACCCCAACAACTTATGAGATATTGCGCAGCACGTTTGTGTTCTATAAATGAAAAACTTTCTGCTCAAACGGCCTGCGAGATTAAAATAAACAAAATTTTAGAGTAGATACTTGTTATTGAACCCAAAATAAGCAATCATTTGACATTCTATGAGAAACATAAAATAAAGAACTTCACAGCAGAAAGCCCTAAAATTAATTGTCAAGTTTTTGGTATCCAATCTTGTATGATTATAATCTCAATATGTTTCCTGTAACGGAGGATTTTCACCACGACATAAAATAAATATGCACAAAATCAACCACGCAAGCGTGCCCTAGAAATTTCCAACTGTGCGAGAATTCTTTAGCATCGGGGAAAGCAAGCAGAAGACTAACGAGTGTTTGTAGTAAAAGACGCAAAGTCAGCTCCAAGATCAAGATTCTCTTCCTGTCAAACATGACAGCTCTTTATTTTGGAGAAATTCACGCCTTCTATATATATTTAGGCTGCAGACTTCATCTTTAAACATATCATAGCACATTCTAGCGAAAATCACAATTTTTCCAAAAAATGTGAAAAAGCTTTTAAGCAATTCTTAACCTTTCTTCCCTTTTAGATCTTAACAGGACATCCATGAATCTACCTTTAAAAATAAAAAGAAGAATCACAATCTCAAGGCTGTAAATCTATGTAAATTTCAAAAGCTACAATAAACATTTAGCCAAAATTTTAAAAAATCTCTTCAAAAATTCGCCACGCGCGTGGCGAATTTCATCAAACACGCAAATAAAATCAGAATTTCAGTAAATACAAACAAGCTTTAGACAAAATTCTTCCAAATTCCACCACATAGGCACGATTTTACCACAAACATGGACATGGCAGCATACCGAGAGGTAAAATACTACACGCAACCTCAAAAGAAACAAAAGCAAAATTCCTTAGGGCCGCAGCATGGACATAGCAGCATACCGAGAGGTAAAATCCTACACGCAACCTCAAAAGAAACAAAATCAAAATTCATTAGGGCCGAGGCTCGAACACGATCCAAGCATATATCCGGATCACCGAAGCAAACGAAAGAGGGAGAAAAACACACACAGATAGGTATTTATACACACACCAAAAATTAAGAATATTACTCTAAATTCACGGTTATCACAAATACCTGCAGACACGAAGCCTTACCTGCGATCGGGGCGAATCTGGAAGTTTCCTCCGCCAGTTTGAGGTACTTGAGATAAAATAGACATCCATTTATCTCCAACAAAAGCCAGTCTTTATCTTTAAAAGGAGCTACGCACCCGTTCGCGTCCCCCGTATATGACCGAAAAAAATAATAAAGATATTTAAAGTCTTTATGACATAATTGAACGGTTTTGGCGTCCGTGCTGAAGTCACAAGCCTTGCGGAGCAAGCAATTGGATTTTCGAAATTTGGCGAAAATATCGGTGAGTACATTTAAACCCTCCTCGGCTTTTGACTCGCTGAACGAGACATGTAACGGCAACCATCCCGGCACCTGGCCTACTGTTTCAGGCCCACGCGGCCGTGTGTTAATCGCGTTCACGGATAAGATATAAGTACTTCCAGGCGGGTTCGATCGCTGACGCAAGTGCCGTGAAGGCCCCCGCCGCCCCAGGTACCTGCCCTTTTAGCGTGCGGATATCTGAAAGAGAGAACCAAACGTTTCTAGTGAAAGATATTTTATCGTGGTAGAATCATAATAATGAAAAATAATAATAATAAAAAAATAAATTTAGATTTATCTTATTTTTAATCATTTAAGTATAGATATTTAATCATTTAAGTATAGATAGGCCACACATATAATTTCTCTTTGATTCTTCCTAGCCTAATAGATAGATGGATCTACGTTGATATGATTAATGCCATTAACATTTGAAGTTATTATCTGTGTTGCCTTTATGTATACATAATGAAGTATCGAGCATTGTGTGCTTTTTTATTACTTAACAATCCACCAAGTAACTTCGTAAGTGGTTATTTTATCACATTGATTAGGTGTAGTGTTCTTATTATTACTTAAGATAATCCACCAAGTAACTTGGTAAGTGGTTATTTTATCACATTGATTAGGTGTAGGTGTAGTGGTTTTATTGGTGTGGTATATATATAGGAGGGCATTTATGTGGTTTTTTATTATTTAATATAAGTGACCAACTAACTTGGTAAGTGGTTTTTTTATCACATTTATTAGGTGAAGTGGTTATGTCGACATTGGCTTAAAGAAAGTGTAAGTATTTGACAAATTTAGTGGAATAGATACCCTTCACTCTTGGCTTTCTTGGTAGGGTATAAATTTGACAAGCATTCATACTCCTCAATAAAAAAATTATGATGGGCATAAATCTAATCATTGTATACTAAGTAGTATGCATGCAATTACTAATGTTTTTTTAAAATGAAATAAAATAAAGCTTGTGAGAGGGAGGTCTCATTGATTTAGGAAGACATTAAAAACACATGTGGGTAGGTATTTAAATGTGGAATCTCAAAAACCAAATATAAATGAGAAAATAAGTGTGCAAGAAAGTGTTTTCTAGCTTCAGCCAAAAGAAGACAATTTCCATCATTGCAATTGCAATTTAATATTAATGAGCATTACCTCTCTAGGTAGTTGCATGTAGGTTTTGGGAAGTGTTCTAAATCCTTGATCTTTTCTTCCCTCTCAACCTTCATTTTTCAACCTGCACTATGTGATACAGTCCAATTTCCAAAGAATCCCCGTGACTTGAAAGTTGTGAGCCTGTGTTATAATATTTGTAACTTACGCAATGTGTTATGCATGGAACTTGCAAGTTGCATCCTCCACCTTCTATTGTAACTTGTACTATGCATGGTCTTTGATATACAATTTATAACTTGTGTTATGTATTCTTTACAAAAAAATCAGCGTTCAAATTTAGGAAATTGTTATTAAATATAATATGTATTGTTATTATATTATATTATATATTGTTATTATTATATATATGGACTTTTTTTATTTTCCGGTCAAATTGACGATTTCAAAAATTAAGTGAACTTCATTATTGAAGTGTATTTGACTATTAAAAATGGAAAAACGAATAAATACCCGTCAAATTTAACCACTCTCTCTTTGTGGAATGGTGACTTCCAAAGTGTGGGAAGGTGTTTGCGTGTGTTGAAGATAATAATAAAAAATAGAGTAGTTGTTGCTTTATTTATATAGCCCCAAGGGATAGCTCGATTGGTTTGGTCATAATGAACAAAGGCACGGTTCTAATGAGAGCTCGCATGATCCATTCCCACTAAGTCCTTTAGGATTACTAGCTACACATGAGCAATTGGTAGTTAGTATTGTCTTCAATCCTTAAATCTGAGGAAGAGTGATTAAGGGATTTTTCCCCTGTGACCTTGGGTCAAGTCACAACAGAGCAAGACCAGATTTAGAAGACAAAACCTACCCTCATCTATATCAATGCATACAAAAAATAATTACTTTCATTAAGGGAGAGAGAAAGAAAGAATGAGAGGCCTCACACATTGAATCCTTCGTTCGATGTCGATCCCCGCTCTCGCTTCTTGAAGCACTCCTAATCTCTATTGGAACTAGCCTGCAATAGGAAATCAAGAATAGACTGATACAAGGTAGTTATGCATTCAAATATCATATATCATGTGCATAGATTGAACCATATATAAAATACATTAGCATATAGTGAACCAATAAACACGCAATAGGAGGGAAAGAGAACTCTTCTACTACCAACAATGTGAGAAAGGTAGTTACAACCTGATTCAACCTTTAGCACTGGTTCAAAGCCAACTGCCCTGGGTTCCTCCAAAGACCTTCAAGCATCAACTCAAGCGGTAAGTCTCTTCCTTGTATAACTCAACGGGGATAGGAACACGCCTTGTAGTTATATAGAGAAAGAAAGGAACAATGGAAAAGGAGTTTACAGGTATGGGATGCTACTTAGAGAATGAAGGGATTAAGGAAGCTTGCTAAAATTTTGTAGCATGATCTTGCACCTTAGTTCTTCCTCCTCATCCATGATCTCAATGGTGCATTTATACCATCCTTAAGGGGTTAAGGAGGTTGAATTATGTTTGGTACAGGCTTAGGGAGGTTGGAAAATAAGTCCAACCAAAATCCCCGCCCGAAAAAAGTAGAATTATTTTATTGTTTCCATTTTTTAGGGCATCTGCGGGCTGTAAGCTAGCAAGGCACGGATATCCGCGCATTGCACAAAGGAAACCCGCGGATATAAGCAAAAGTCAATTTTTTTAGGTGACTTTGATTAAAGAAGTTGGGATTTTTATTAGCAAGTTAGTGGAAAGATTGGGCCATGTCACAAATGCATAGGTATGGCAATTTGTGCTATAACAAAGAGAGTGAACTTTGCGAAGTTATTCATTCAAAAAAAATTGTCTTGGAAAAAAACTCAAATATTTACTATTTCAAAACGAAAAGTCAATATATTATATATATGTTGAAGCATCATTGGATAACCATTGATTCTCAAACAAAAGGTTGTGTTTATTCCTTATTTATGAGGATTTGCACTCATGCATAGATCTTATTCTAGTCCTTTTTAGGATAGAAATAGATTTTGCAAAAAATAATATCAAAGTCTAAAAATTATAACAATTTTGGATTAACCATGCAACTACAAGAACCTGTAGATACAAAAAGCATATAGAATAGGGTTTTAGCTCATGATTCATCATAACTTGGCTAAAAATCTATTGCTAAAGGAGAAAAAGTGAAAGTGTTGATGCATCCTTATTAGAACACTATGAAGAAGCATTAAAACTTGAGGAACTTAATTGTCACAAAAATCAAATATAGCAACTCCATTGCTATTCAAAAAATTTGGGCTAGCATTTGCTTTAGCTGAAGGCAAAAAAGAAAAAAAAAATTGCATTATCATAAGCCATTTCATATAGCTTTTTCAGGAATAATTATATATACATCATGAGCAAACATATGCTCATTTAAAGAAGAGCTGGTAGAGGAGGAATTATGAGAAGATATTAAAGTGTTGGCAGAGGAGGAATTATGAGAAGATATTGAAGTGTTGTTCCTAAAAATGACCACCATCCTCGACTTCAATCCACAACCCTATGCCTTTGTTCATCTATAATCCAACTTTGGATAGGGCATATGCTTCCCTATTAAGTTATCTGAATACATGATGAAAGGATAATAAGTTAAAAACAGTCAAGGAGTTTTTAATCTCATCAAATATTTGGGATAGAACCAAATTTGTTATTTTGTTAGAGCTTGTCATCCAATTAATAATAATTTGAGAGCTCCCAAATATTTGTAGATTATGGATTGCCTATTGAGCTACTAGTTTTAGGAGAATTTTTAAAGCAAGGAGTTTTGCATAATTATGCAAGCCTTGACCTGACCCAACTTTGAATTTGATAAAGTGTGAGTCACTAGAATGGATTAGTCCACCAGCCCCAATCTTCTTGGGGCTCCTTAGATGCCCTCGAGCTCTAACTTTGTCTATCTATGGATGAGAGTGTTGTATGGGAGTTAGAATTTTAGATACATATTTGAAACTTTAGAATATTGATTTTTCATGAGATGCACATTAAAAGGGAGGGATGAATTTATCTTAAAAAATGCTTGAGTTCCTGATTAACCATATCCCTCGTGAGATCATTAAAGGGAGTCCATTTAATTCCCTATAAGTTGGGTTTTGAGTCCATGACTTGAGGCACTCCTCAACTGAGGACCCTTGCCAACAATCATTTTTACCTATTAAGGAGTCCATCTCACTAGTCTCTTCATTGGATTTGCAAAGTACACGTCTACTAGGGCTTGATTTGTTCCATTTCTGAATAATTTCCTAGGTAAGAGTCTTATTTTTTATAGCCATCCACTTGAAGATCTTGGATTTTAGGGGAGCTCTAAGCTTCCATATATCCTTCCACCATCATTGATAAACCTGTCACCCTCCAAGATTAAACATTGTTTTCTAGCCTAATTTTGGGGTGTAACATGTTGAGGAAGGGTTCTTGGACCAAACTAGCTCATTCTCTGAGTCATTTATTCTCACATGGATTAGCTTAAGCTTGGCTATATAAGAACAAAGTTACAAACTTAACGAGAACAATGACCTCAAAACAAGAACTCAGGTGCAAAACCCCCATATTTTTATGTAAAAAACAACCAAATCAACCCCTTGTTTCAAAAAATGGTGCTACCAGTAGCACCTTTTTTTATAGGGTGGTTAAAATTGTGTTGGCATCCACCAATTTTTTTTCGATTTTTATCACAATCGAAGTCACCACAAAAAAAAAAATTATATCTTTTTGTAGCTGCCACCACCTTTCATTTATAAACACTTAAGTTTCTGAACTTCGAGGCGATGATTGGGTTAAACTTATCTTATTGAGTTTTTCGTTTGCATTTTCATTTGTTTGTTTTTAAATTCATGACTGTAAGCATGAATTTAAATAAAAACTTGGTTTGGGATTTATTTCTTCTACCTAAGAAATTTCACTTTGAAGACACCCATATATTGTTAAATTTCAAATTTTTTATGAACTTATTGATCGATTCATTATCATGATTTTCATGTATTATGGGTATCGTGACTTAATTGGCTCTATGGTTGATCGTTGGTTTTAATTTGTGAAATGTATGAATGCACAAAACATCGGTTCAACATTTGTTATGGGTCTCATGATCTCAACAGTCATATCAGCACTCATGTTGCTTAGTACATGCATGTTGTACCCACAATTTCAATCCACCTTGTTGTCCTAAGCATTAATGAGATCATTCATTATGTGATTTGGGGTTTGGCACTGTTGGAGGGTTTGGCATTCATCGTGGGTAATGGCTCATAGTTCTACGAGCCCTCTAGTTTTATGTTTTCACCAACTCATTTTTCCAAGTTATGATAGTCACCAAACTTTGTAGTTTTTGTGCCATTACATTCCGCACAGACCTCTCTCTATCGCTCGTCTTTTGGAGGCCGAAACCTACCTCCTGTATTATCTATTGTGTCTATTTCACATTGGCAATGGCACCTGTGGTTCGAATCGAGTTGAATGGTTGCCAAGCCCTTCTTTCCCATGACGACGCCATAGATGACCTGAAAGCTCACGATTGGGATGTCTTCCTTAGGAAATTTGAAGGCTACAACCTCTCGGTCGCACAGGCCTTTGCACAAACTTTTGAAGGATTTAGGGCCAAGGTCGGGGATATGCGGTTGGAAATAACATAAGATTTCATAAGTCGGGCGACGGGACTCCCATTGAAAGGTGAAAAGTGGTTTAAGAATGCTAAAATGGAGGATGTTCCATGGAGCTTGTTCATGGTTTCCCGCAAATCCACTTGTTGTCCAAAAGGTATTCCCATTGGTTTTCTAAAACCTGGATGGCATAGCCTCATTTTAATTTTGAAACAGTTTATCACATGTGAAGGCCGATATGGGTGGTTTTTTCTATACCGTGTTCGGTTACTTATGTTATTCATAGGGTTTGATTTTAACATGTTGTTTTACATGTTAATGAGCCTTTACAAAATGTCTAAACGCTACCAGAGCATGAACTCGTTGTCGAGTCTTTTTCATCACGGGCTCGTCAAAATCCTGTTGATTTCTCACCTGTCGCAAATCAGTGACAATTGGGAGAGTTTCCTGAGCTGAAATGGCTTCACCCAGGTCGACAATACAGTCAGCCCGCCTTTAATTGTAAACCCCAATTTGGACAAACCAGTGACCAAAAGTCGGGGTTTCAATTCACTTGATGGCTCCGAATTTAATGAATCTGTGTCTATTGTTTTAGAAACCCCCATGGTTAAGAAATCACAGTGTATGTTTTCGCCCAAGAAATCGTTGGAACAGGTAGTGGGAGAATTAAAAGGAAAAGCTTCTCCTATGCTTGTGAATGAGCCTAATATGAACAATAATGATAAACCTGTTGTAAAGAAAATTCATAAGGGAAAGAAACAACATAGCTAAGATTTGAATTTTATGAATAAGAGGTATGGTTGATTGATTTCTAGAAGTTTAAGGAATAAAAAAAGTAATCATTTGAGCTTGATCTCTATGATCGAGATCGATGATCAATGTTCAGATCAAGAGATAAACGATTTCTTGGCTGAGGAAGATTCAGACAACCAATGTCCCGAGAACGATGCTATTACCCAGTTCGGACAATATGACTTCATGTCTAAATTACCCCCGTTTCTCAAAGGCAAAGAAGGTTTTGTCGGCATTGGTCATGACCTGGAACAAGCCACAAGGAAACATGAGATACTCGTTGCCGACTGTATTCCACATCGGTCTACCATTACACCAGTGCATTGTGACAGTTGCTTAGGGTGGATAGAACGTTATTATAGATATATTCTGATCTTACAGGCTCAAGTAAAACGTCTAGTTGCTCAAAATTATCTATTGGAACGAGAGAACCAAGACTTGAAAGCACACGCAGAAATGGAAAATAAAAGAATCAAGAGATTCAGAAATATAACCATAAAAAATACAACTAGTTTCAAAGCCATCATAAATCCAGAAACTGTTCGATCCTTCATTTGCTAATTTATGATGGTAAAAATGATTTTGTTTGATTTTATTCCATTCTGTTATGAAAAATCGAAATAGGGAGATTTAATTTCGATTTCTTTTGTTTATAATAAGACTAGCTACAAAATCTATGATTTTGTAGCCAGTCTATTTTTGAATAATAGTTGGCATTGTTTTTTGAATATCAAATATGTTTTTCTATCTACAGGAAATTGATGATTTTGATGTTGATTGCATGGAGCAAAACACCTTGGATCATACGATCTATTATTCAATAGTTTCTATCTTTTATGTTTATAAAACTTTGGTTTATTTTTTACAAACCAACTCATACATGAGTGGTTTCTAGTTTCACTATTTTTGTAATATTATCTATTTTTGTGGATTCAACTCTATCTTGTATGATAAGAGTATGTGAATCCTGAACTAGTTTAAATATTAGTCACTCTTAGTAGTGAAAGACATCTTTGGTTGGGACACATCATGGACATGTGATTTTGGAAGACTGATATGGAGAGGTTGTTCACTACTTGGCTTTAGACCTATGTGATGCTCACCCATTCTGTTTTCGCATCTATCTTATGAAATGTTATTACGTTTGAAACAACTTTAGTATGATTAGCGTATGGTATTTCATATTATTCAAAACTTTAATCATGTATGTAATTTGTTGTTCCATATTACATCTGTGATCAATCTTTCATTTAAATATTGTTGATTTATGTTGGTTATTGGATGATGGATTATATGAATGCTTTGTATTGAGTTTCCTTTATTATAAATGTCCATTATCATAAGATCGCTAGATCTGTACATTTATCAGTATGTTGTTATATTCTTGTTCCATGCATCTTTGAGTTTATTCTGGGAGCATTAGCAATGTTCTTCTACAGGTCTCCCTCGTAGGCTGGGCAATTAGGAGCTAGAATTGCACAGGAGGATAAATTCAATTTAGTTGATTAGTTACAGGTTAGTTTACTTGTTATTTATTTAAAATATTTGGTTAATGAAATAAGAATAACATGAATTAGCTTTTGACTGTTTGTGTATTCTTATTTCAAATATTATTTGATTAGCATTCATTAGTTTTAGATCTTTAGATATTCAAAAGAAAATAGAAAAATGTATGTGCTTTCTTTATCTCTTTTATAAACACTTTCAAAAATATTTGTTTCTCAAGATGTCAAGCAAATTTTGTACATTGTACATAAATGGTTTATAATCATATGCAGATATTTGTGTTTCCATTTTGAACATATGTAATTATTAAACTTATATTATTAGTATCACAGCTTTTAGATTAGTTTCATTTATTTTATTGTTTTTAGGAATTTAGTTGGCCAATGGAGCCATTAAACCCCTTCGAATCATTTCATTCCAAACATCTTGGGTTATTTAGACAACCCTGGTCTGGATTTGACCTTCCAGTTGACGGTGTGTCACTTACGCCCGTCAACAAATGGTGCTATAAGGAGGGCCTGAATTTAATTGATGGCACGTGGAGGTCGCAAGACTCCTCCCCCACACACTCGCACTCCTGTCGTAACGTGTAGTCGCTCAGACAATAACGTTACACTTGAAACAACAACTACCTCAAATGATAACTCTGATATTCCTGTTGAACCAATGACGCCAGTTCCTCAATGGGTCGACATCCAAGAAATTGTTCGTCAATCACTCATAAGAACTCATAGTGCCTTAGCTCGTATCAGAGAACCTGGTAGGCCACTTAATAAACCCCTAGATTTCATGGATATCCAAGAAAAACTTCAAGGCACCTGTCTTCCCGAAAACCCTTTAGGTTGAAATACTACCAATCCCGCTGAAATTCTTATCCCTGGAGCAGAAGGATCTGGTATCCCACCATCCCCACCTGGTTCTTCTCCATCCTCTTCAGGAGGAGAGTCTTCAGATGAAGGTAGTTCTTCATCAAAACCATCTCAGCCTTCGACACCACCAACTCCCATGGAAAATCAAAATAATCCTGCCAGACCCTGGCTCGATCAAGATGCCATGGTCGTTTCTGGAGCCCAACAACCATTACCTAAACATCCGAAGAAATGGCCACCCAAATTCGATCCAGATTCAAAGAAATCCGTTGAGGATCACATCAAGAAATTTATGTTGGTCGTTAGACTCCAGAGTGTAGAACACGAGGATGTAGTATGCAGATTATTTCCTTATACTTTTGAGGGAAATGCCTCCACATGGTATTTCGCTCAACAACCCCAAATTATCGTCTCTTGGGACAAGTTCGAAACTTGTTTTCTGGAAAAATTTGGAGATGATAAATCTTCGGAAGTCTTGGTTATGGAACTCTCCAGTTTAAAAATGAACCTTAAAGAAAAAGTGAAAGACTTTAACCAAAGATTTCTTACGTTAAAAAACAAAATCCCTGCAGAAAGTTTAATTATTGCATATTATGCTAAAGCCCTACACAATAACATAGTGATATGGGTCAAAAGGTCCAAGAAGAACACTTTGTTAGAAGCCTTTGAGGAGGCAAGCCAAATTGAGAAAGATATTATTAGCTTAAAATATAATCTTAGTAATGAAGCTGAAACAACTTCATCTTCTAAGAAGAAAATAGAAATTCTCACGAGGCCTCCTCAAACGAAAAACCAACAAGAAGCTTTAGACTTGGAGAGCTTGCAGAAATCTTTCCAGAAACTATCCAATCAGGTCGTTGACTTGAAAAGATCAGTCGAGGAGGCATCCACAAGCAAAGGAAGTTTTAAACCTCCTTTTAGAAATCATTTTCCTCCAAACCGGCCAAACCCGACCACAGAAGGTCTAAATTTTGAAAGTTTACAGTATGCTTTGCAAACCATTTTAGAAGCACATGATAATTATGTTTATGTTCCTCCTAAAAATTCTGATGATATAGTTGAGGAAGAGGTACCAGAAGAAGAGGACTCATCTCCTCCTGTTTTCGGTCACTTGTCGAATAGTATTTTCCAAGAAAATTTTGAAATTGTCCACCCCTACATACAAGAAGCAAAACGCAAAACAAACCTCCTCACAAAATAAGTAAAAAGGTGTTTCTGAAACAGTCAAAGCAAGCTGAAATTAAACAAATCCTAGCAGCCCCAATTTTAGAATATGATTTAATCGAAGATCTAAAAAAATTAAGGGTTAATATTTATGTTTTTGAACTGCTGAAATTTCCTCTTATTTTGCAGAAAATGCTTCAAAGCATTGCTGAAAATAGTAAAAAGAGTGATGTTAGCAACAAAAAATTAGCAGAAATTGATTCAAACACATCTAAAAATGTCCTAACGAAAAAGACATCTGAACCTCAAGACAAAAGGGACTTACTAGAAAAAACTGTATCAAATGTAGATACAACTGTTTTAGGGACAACAACAAAAAATCAACAGAATTCTGTTGTTACCACACGAAAAAATGTCCCACCTTTTTTTATTGATTTTAGAGATTTTTAATAGGAATGTACATAATTGTATGGTTGACTCTGGTGCATCATCAAACATGATGCCTCTATCTGTGTGCCAAAAAATTAATGTAGAAGTACAACCTTTTGATCTTAAAATTATTCAGCTAGATCGAACGAATGTTAAAGCGATCGGTGAGCTTAAGAATGTGTTGATTAGATTATCATCCAATCCTAAACTTCATCAGATAATTGATATTCTTGAAGTTTATGGTATGTTTTTAAGCAGAGATTGGTTAGAATAGTTGCACGATTACTTTGTTACAAATTGGTCTCACTTGTGTCTGCCTGAAAATGGGCAGCCCAACAAAATTAGGATAAACATAGAACGTTATCTCAAGCATACCGTGACAAACCTGAACGATCCAAATGAGTCTTTCGTTACATCCGAAAATTCATTTGAAACGTAGGGAATGAATGCCTTTTTTGGTAATTTCATGACCTAAATCTCTTCTATCATTGATCCAGAGAAGCAATTTGAAGTTACAGCCTATACTCAAACACCAGCTTTGTCGAATGCGCCAAGTAATTCCGATGACACACAGATCTGGTCCTTATATTTCGATGGATCTAAATTCCAAGAAGGAGTAGGTACTGGTTGTGTACTCATTGATCCTACAGGTAATAAAATTTTTATTGCTTTTCGATTAGAGTTTGAATGCACTAACAACACGGTCAAGTACAAAGCGCTTCTGCAAGGACTTAGGAAAGCATTAGATATGGACGTGCGAAATTTGATAGTATTTGGTGATTCGGAAATTGTGGTCAAGCAGGTAAGAAATGCCATGCATTACTTATCACCACATCTGAAAAATTACCAAACCGAGGTATGGAGTTTAATGCATAATTTTTCATCATTTAATATAAATTCTATCCCTAGGATGAGTAATTCAGAAGATGATCTACTAGACAATGTTGCTTCTAAATTGTTGCCTACTAAAGGCCTTTCCCCTAATGTGTTTTTGATTGAATTTTTGTTCAGGCCGCCGATTCAGGACAACATCACGAATTGGAGAGTATTCAATGACAACCAACATACCATCAACTTTCTGCATATGGAAGACACCTTCCAAGGTGCAGCCATTGATGAAGGTACTCATGATGAGAATCTCTGAAAATTCACTATAATATCTGATCCGCGATCTCCTGAATCAACATCTAAGCTGGTAAACTCTATCCCCAGATCTGTTGTGAGATTAGAGAAATTTTATGATTTGCATGATAAGTTTAGAGGGGTAGTGAATTGTAAAACTAACAGTTCCACTTTGATCTATGAAACGATTAATTTAGGAACAAAAGATTATCCTCAAAATATTAATCTGGGAAAGGGATGTTCCGAGCAAGAAATATCTTCTTTCATAAAATTATTTAAAGAATTTAAAGATGTATTCTCTTGGATGTACGATGACCTTAAAACTTTCGATCCAAACATCATACAACATATAATCCCTATGAACCCCCAAACTCAGCGTTTTCAACAAAAATTGAGGAAGATGCATCCTAAATTGGAACCTACTGTTAAAAAGGAACTAAACAAATTACTAACTGCAAAGATAATTTTCTCGGTTAGGCACATGCAATGGGTGTCTAATTTAGTCCATGTAAGGAAGAAAAGTGGTGAAATTTGACTTTGTGTCGACTTTCGGAACTTGAACCGAGCGTCTGATAAAGACAACTACCTTGTTCCTCCAATGGAACAAATTCTATAACAGGTCTCCAGTTCCGAAAGACTATCTTTACTAGATGGTTTTTTGGGTTACAACCAGGTCCTTATGTCTCCTTCGAACTAGCTTAAAACCACCTTTCATACCCCATGGGGCACTTACGCCTACAGGAAAATGCCTTTTGGACTGATAAATGTCAGTGCCACTTTCCAAAGAGCAATGGGTATTGCTTTCTATGGCCTCATTAACCAGTCAGTCGTGGTCTATCTTAATGATGTCACTGTCTTCTAAAAAAACAAGAAAGATCACTTGTCTCACCTTAGGGCTATCCTGGAATGATGTCGCAAGTTCGACATATCTCTCAACCTTAAGAAATCGGTCTTTGCAGTAGAGCAAGGTAAACTAGGGTTTATAGTGTCTAAATATGGAATGATTATTGACCCTGAAAGAACCCAAGCCATTGCTAAACTTCCCCCTCCTTCTTCCAAAAAGGTCATGCAATCCTTTTTGGGCAAGATTAATTTCGTCAAAAGATTTGTCCCGAGCTTCTCAGAAATGGTTAGACCGTTACAAAATTTAATTAAAAATTATGTTTTTTACCTTTGGGGACCCCAAGAAAGTCGGGCTTTCGATTCAATTAGAAAAGCAATAATAGAAGCCTATTCCTTGACGAGCCCCAATTTTTCTCAGGATTTCACTCTTTACACTTTTGCATCTGATCGATCTTACGTTGTTGTGCTTACACAGAAAAACGTTGAAAGCAATGAGATACCCATTTCCTTCATGAGCTCAGATTTTAAAGCAACAAAACTTAATTACCCAGCAGTAGATCAACAGGCATATGTTGTTTTCAAAGTAGTGAAACACTTCCGGTCTTACCTGTTGAAATCAAGAACCAAAGTTATTGTTCCCTACCCTGTTGTGAGGAACCTGTTAGTACAAAAAGACTTGGGTGAGAAAAGGGCAAATTGGATGACTTCCCTACAGGAATATGAACTCAAAATAACTCTTGCACAAATTGTTAGAGGTCAAGGCTTGTGTAAACTTGTGGTTGATTCAGTTGAAGAACAAGAAAGCCAAATAAACACCACAACTATGAATCAGCATAATGAAAAACAGACCAGTTGTGCACAAGCTACCCCCAATTCATGGTATGAGAACATTAAATTCTATTTAACGCATGGATCTGCTCCTTGCAATCTTGATCCTCAAAACAGAAGAGCACTTAGGCTTAAATATGCATTTTTCCAATTAATAAACGATGTATTATTTCGAAAGAACTTTGATGGTGTTTTTCTACGTTGTTTAGAAAAGGAAGAGTCTAAAAGAGTGTTATCTGAACTTCATGCAGGTGAAGTCGGTGGTCACTTCGGTGCAGATACCACTGCCCAAAAAGTGTTAAGAGTTGTATACTATTGGCCTACCTTGTTTAAAGATGCCCATACGTTGTCCCGCATGCATAATCTGCCAAAAGGTTGCAGGACGGGTGAAAAATGCAACTTTCCCTTTGCATCTTGTTACTGTAGACACACCTTTTTAGCAATGGGGTCTAGACATTATAAGACCAATTAATCCCTCTTCTTCACAGTACCACAAGTATATCCTTACAACAACAGACTATTTTACAAGATGATATGAAGTTGTATATTTAAAAGTGGTCAACACCAATCAAGT
This sequence comes from Picea glauca, assembly GCA_000966675.3. Taxonomy (NCBI): domain Eukaryota; kingdom Viridiplantae; phylum Streptophyta; class Pinopsida; order Pinales; family Pinaceae; genus Picea; species Picea glauca. Next base: position 70,149 of record JZKD02S1786163.1, read on the forward strand.
AGTGTTGGCCCTTGGTTATGGAAGGTTGCAAAGATTAAGGAAAGAAGTGAGAAGTGTGAACTATGCGGAAGACAAGTTGACTGAGATTGAGTCGAAGTGGCCAAAAGAGCAGGAAAGACGGAGCGAAGTAAGAGAAAGAAAGTCATTGGACGGGGAGATCGAGGAAGACGAATTAGCAAGGAAGATGGATCATGGACAACTCAACAAGCGGAAAAATCCACCAATAGATGCTTTGGAGTACCTCATGGGAAATAAGGAAGGACAGGTTGGCGAAGCCCTGAAAATGTGAGTCAAGTTGACCTAGGATTTTAGACACCTAGGGTTTGGGTATTTAGGGTTTTGACACCTAGGTTTCAACCTAAGGTTGTCCGAGAGTCATTGTAATGTATAAATAAAGGTCAAGAGGACCTAGGACGGGGTTGATTATGTTATGATGAGTGATTGTTGTTATTGTTGAGAGAGAAGTATTGGGTGGTGACAGAAGTCTGTGTTGTAAGATATTCAGCTGGGTGCGAAGATCAACCTTGTAGTTGGGTGCATAGGGAGGGGAGAGAAGAAGAGAAAGAAAGAGAGATCTGCAAGCTAAGAGCGCAGATAGAACTTTATGCTTTCATCTAATAAATTATAAAGCGCAATTCTGTGGATGTAGCCCTGGAGAGAGGGCGAACCACGTATATCTTGGCATTATGTGTGATTGTTGTTGATTATATTTGTCATTTGATATGTTGTTATAGTATTGTTTGGTTAGATTTGAGATATACTGTGTGAAGTAGGATTAAGTCGCTAAAGAATAACTAGATCTGTGTGTGTGAGTTGCCTTGGATCCACTTTTCATTTCCTCTGGTTGTAGACACCCGTGTCCTGCAACCCCCTATCACTACTTCAGGTGAGACTTCATCTGCTTCGCAGAAGTTGCCGAAAGGGCCAATAGTTAGGGCTTGTTGGTGTGCTATTAGAGCTGAACCCTGGGTCTACCCCTGTGAAAACAAATGGTTCTGTTGTCGGGACCGAGATCTTCTTGAGGGAATTTCAAGGTGTTTTCCTTCGAAGACAGAGATTTAGAAGTGGATAGAAGAACAAGAAAAGGACTTCGCAAAAGCCCAGAATAAGAACCCTAATCTTAACACAGAGGATTGGTTGGGAAAGTATATCTTTACCGATATACATGAGATTTTCTTTGGAGGAATTCATAAGAAGCTATACGAGTGGCTAGCCAGATTAGCAGATACCCAGTTTGAAATCAGACTCAGACCACCTGTGGTTTGGACGTCAACGCTGATCAAGAAGGTCAAGAGAGTTGATAACGACGTGTCAAGAGCAGTAGATCATTGGTTTGATAGTACCATTGGAGGGTACATTATTGAGTTTTCTATTGATAGAGTAGAATCATATAGCCAAGCAGAGAGATATTTCTTTAAGGGGCCTAGAGGAAAATTTTTACATTTTCTGAAGTTGTAGATCAAGATGTTATTGCATGAGAAGAACATCTTGAAGATACAATAATCGGTTGGATTAAAGAGCTAATGTTCAAGAACTCAGACAGCGAAAGAGACACAGAGGTTGGACACACGCGTAGTGGGAGATCATTTAGAGAAGTTCCTCTAGTGAACTTGTTTGAGAAAAATCACGAACCACCAACACAGGAAGAAGGGTTATACAGTGGAGAAGAAGAAGAGTTACTGAACGAGGAACATTCAGAGTCTGCTAGGGAAGAAGAAGGGAAGACTGAAGAACCTCGATGAGAAGAGTCAGAAACTTCAGGAACTGCGCGGACTGTTGAAGTAAGTACTATTACGCCTCCTATTGTTTTAACAACATTAAGTAACCAGAGTAACCTAAGTTATCAGAGCACTTAGAGCACTGGTACAAATGGTTCAGTGCATACTTATTCAAGAACCGTCGGAAGATCTATGGCAGATGAGATGAAGTTACCCACCTTTAGGGGAGATGGATCTGAAGATCCTGATCAACATTGGTTCTTATGTGAAGTTGTATGGAGTATTAAGAATGTCACTGATGAAGTTATTAAGAGAGCTCAGTTTAGTACTACCCTGAGAGACCGCGCACTGAGCTGGTATATGAAGTTCGTCCAAGGATTTGCACAGCCGAAACCGCTAATCGATATCAAGACTACATTGATTTCCGAATTCAAGAAACCCAAGTCAGAGTCGCAATGCATTACAGAGCTAAAAGAAATCAACCAGAGAGTAGCTGAACCTGTTTGGGAGTTTGATAAGAGGTTTAAGACCCTAACAGGTCATTTGAGTTTTTAGATTCCAGATGAAAAAAATAAATAATGGTTCATTGTTTCCCTCTTACCACACATTAGAGTCCCTCTAATGCAACAAAAGATTGCTTCAAAAGATGAGGCATTGGAGATCGCCATGAAACTAGAATCAACCCCTATGTATGAGTCAAATTTTGAGTCAGCTAACTAGCTTATCACTGCAGGTCGAAGATATGAAAAAGGATAAGGGAAAAGATAAAAGAGAGGATATTTGGTGTATCAGATGCAAATCAGAGGGCCATGACAAGGAGCACAATCCTCTATTCCATGATTACTTGGATTCAAGAGCTCTGAGCCCTCTGAATCAGGTTACTCTACCTTGGTGTGATGTATGTAGATATCGACATCGCCTTGGTGAATGTTATTACATACAAAAATATGTCCAGACACCTACCAACCTTTACTACACATTCTGTGGGGCATGATGAGAAATATTGTAGGGCTTATGAACTCTTGCATGAAAGATCAAGAGACACATATAGAACTCAAGGTGAAGTACAACAAGAATGAAATACTACACAGTTTAACTTCCCAGGAAGAGGAAACTTCAAACCTCGTGGTGGATTCAAAGGAAGAGGACGAAGAGGAGGTATGGGTCGAGGTCGAGGTCAAATCATTTGTTATAACTACGCACAACCAGAACATTTGGCAAGGGACTGTCAGAACCCTTGTACCACTTGTAGCTACTGCAACTCATTTGAACATGTTATTGAAGATTGTCCTGTGTTGTTAGCTAAACTTCAGGAGAGATGAGGAGGAAACCCACAAGTACAATTAATCTCAGCAGAACCTCGCGGAGTGGATACTAGATTCATTGTTATCACTAGAGGAGGTGTTGCTACATGAGAAGAAAAGATGACATAAGAAAAGACTACAGATAAATCAGGGGTCAGAAGAATTGTAGAGAAGACACCTGAGGTTGATCCGAGGAAAGAAAAGAAGATATTTGAAGAGGCAAGAAGAGAATTTGGAGGAGATCAAGTTTCTTCATCAAAGGCACAACTAGAAGTGAGAGAATGTGGGATGCCTTTGGAATTCGATCAGTCTGCATCATTGGGAGAAGGAAAAGAGGTAAGCAAGCTTGTTAGTTTCTTTTATACGTTCATTGAATTGATTAAGGATGAAAAAGCCATACAAGAACTACAACACTTGATTCGATAGTATGAACTAGGAAAGGTAGAACCTTTGCTGAATAGAGTAGTACATCAAGTATCCAAAAAGAGAAGGATGAATAAGGAACTACACGTTAATGCTCAGATTGGAGATTATGATATAGATTATGTGGTCCTTGACTTAGGTTCAGAAGTCAATGTTATGACGAAGCAGACCTCGGCACTGATGGGAAAACCTAAGTTAATTTACTCCCCTATCAGGATTAGGATGGCTAATCAACAGGTAGTAAGCCCCTTTGGAAGGATGGAGCATGTCCCTATGGACATCGACGGGGTAAGAACATTTGTGGACTTTGAGGTGATTGAGATAGTTGACGATAGTTGTCCTTATCCTGCGTTGTTAGGAATTGATTGGGCTTTCAACAATTCCATTGTTGTTGACTTAATGAAAAGAAGAATGAGGTTTGAAGGTGATGGCCTTAGGGTCATTGCACCTCTGGATCCTGATGAAGGTCGAAGATACACAGAACCCATCAGAGAAGAAGACCACGCATATGAGCTAGAGAATATATATAAATTGACAGCGAGACAACAAGATTACATTAACCCTACAGGAGATGGGAATTTAAGCTGGCGAAGTGACAACACATGCTCATCGGACTCATAAGAAGCATTGGAGAATTGGCAGAACAAAATGTATGAAGTCTCTGCGTGGAGATGTGCTAGATTGACCAGAGAAGTTCGTTGCATTGACACAGAAGTAAGTAACTTGCCCACATTTGATGGTTTAAATCATTTAGAAACATTCTTATCAGATTTTGAAGAAGTTGTACTAGTACAACAGATATTGTTGGCACTGGATGAGGCTTTGAAAGAAACTCCATCAATATGGTGGGGGACACATAAAAAGAACATCGCAGAATGGATGCAATGTCCCACTTTGATGGAAATGTGCTTCTCGGAACAAGTAGAAGGATGCAAAGTTCAATACACAGGTCAAATCTGTCCGAAGGACCATGTGCGAGGTTGTGAGGAGGCCTGGAGAAGCATTCCTAAAGAACAGTGAGTGCATAAGCTCATCAACACTCTGGACACAATGCCTATCAATTGGTATTTTCAAGAAGAACTGCACCTCACCACTTCAGATTGGTATGGTATGACTCAAAACTTTGTAACTACATTTTCATTTGAAAGCCAGTATCCTTCAGTAGATCAATATCTACAAGTTGTAAGACAAAAAGTCTTTGAGGAGGCACTTGACCTCCCTATTGAGCACAAAGAGGATGAATGGACTGAACCTCTTCAGAAATTGCAAGGATGTTACAATATCAATGCTGATGAAGATGATGATCCTAGGAATGTGAACATCATAGAAACATAAGGACATAGAGATGTAGAAGGACCGGGATTTGAACTACCTTTCATTGGAAAGTTGATCAAAATCAAGAAATTTAATATTGGAAAGAGCAAGCACCTAAGCTTGCTAATGTTGGAGATTATTGGGATGATGCCACCATTGATAAGATCACAGAACTACTGCATGAATATCAGGACTTGTTCCCAACCAAGTTCACTGATATGAAGGGCATAAAAGGGCCCATGGGAGAGATGAAGATCCCCTTGAAGCCAGATGCCAGGCCAGTTAAGCAGAGACCCTACAAATTGAATCCCAAATATAAGCAGAAAGTGAAGATTGAACTAGACATGATGTTGGAAGCAGGAATTATAGAACCTATGGAAGAGTTAGAATGGATTATCCCTATGGTGGTCCAAGATAATAATATAGGAGAGATCAGGATCCGTGTAGATCTCAGGAAGATGAATGATGCTTGTTTGCATGACCCATTCCCTACACCGTTTATAGATGAAGTGTTAGATAATGTAGGAGGTCAGGAAGTTTACTCCTTCACAGATGGATTTTCAGGTTATCACCATATCAGGATTGCCAAGGAATATCGCCACAAGACCACATTTGCAACATAATGGGGATCCTACCTGTACACAGTGATGCCTTTTGGATTGAAGAATGCACCAACCATCTTTTCTAGGGTGGTGGTCAAAGCATTCAAGGAGTCTTTACACAAATTTTTGGAAGCATATTTTGATGATTGGACTGTTTTTAGCTTATTAAAAAACCATATTGAATGTTTAAGACTAATGTTGGATAAGTGTAGGCAATGTCAGATTGCCCTAAACCTGAAGAAGTGTATCTTCTTTTCACCCTTTGGAGTGTTGCTAGGGAATATTGTGTGTAAGCAGGGGTTGCTGGTAGATCCGTCCAAGATTGTCATTATTGTTGATCTACCCCCCCTACCTCAGTCAGACAACTGTGCACTGCACTGGGACATACTGGATACTATAGGAAGTTCATTAAGGGCTATGCACAGATTACAACACCTATGGAGAAGTTATTAAAGAAAGATTGTCAGTTTCAATGGACAGAAGAATGTCAACAGAGCTTCGACACACTGAAACAAAAAATGGTTATTGCGCCTATTCTGGTTTTCCCATATTGGAGCAAGGAATTTTATGTGCATGTCGATGCTTCATCTATTGCACTAGGAGCAGTTTTAGCACAACCAAGAGCAGGAGATATTGATCATCTGTTAGCCTTTGCTAGCAGGAAGTTATCCACAACTGAGATAAACTACACTACCATTGAGAGAGAAGGTTTAGCCATGGTGTACGCATTGTAGAAGTTTCAACACTACTTGTTAGGAGGACATTTTAGGATGTTCATTGATCAGTCTACGTTGAAATACCTAGTCAACAAGCCAGTAATGGGGGGAAGAATATGTAGATGGATACTATTATTCCAGGAATATGATTTTGAGATTGTGGTCAAGCCAGGGAGAATGAACAAGGGACCTGAGCACTTGTCTAGGTTGGAGCATGGAGAGGAACCTACTAGTTTGGAGGATACACTACTAGATGCACAATTGCTGGCCATTAGAAGGGTTGATGATCACTTCGTTGAGATAGTCTAGTTACTATCAACATGAATGGCACCTCGCAAATATACAATCATCCAGAAGAAACAACTGGTAGTTCACGCTGCAGATTTTTCACTTATAGCTAGACAACTATACAAGATGGGACTTGATGAGATCCTGAGGATATGTGTTATGGAGGCAGAGAAACCACTCATTCTGGTAGAAGCACATGAAGGCATTGCAGGAGGACACTACGAAGGAAAAGAAACCGCGCAGAGGGTTCTTAGAGTTGGCCTCTAGTGACCTACTGTACATAAGGATGCTAAAGAATACTACAGAGCCTACGATGTATGCTAAAGAGTTGGGAAACCTTCAATGAGAGATGAGATGCCTTTAGCACCTTAGCTGACCTTGCAAGCATATGATAAATGGGCCATTGATTTCGTGGGACCTATAAACCCACCGGGGAAGCACACATGAGCTAGATACATCATCACTGCGACAGAGTATTTGACAAGATTGGCATAAGCAAGAACAGTTAAGGATTGTAGTGCAACTACAACTGCGTGATTTATATTCGATGATATCATAACCAGGTTTGGATGCCCGAAGACCCTTATGAGCGATCAAGGTACACACTTTATTAATAAGACCATTGAAGCCTTGACTCAGGAATTTGCAGTTCACCATTAGAAGAGTACTCCATACCACCCACAAGCGAATGGGACAATAGAAGATTTCAATAAGATCTTGGAGATAGCGCTCATGAAGATTTGCAATGTGAATAGGGATGATTGGGATTTGAGGGTACCAGTAGTGTTATGGGCCTATAGAACCATTTGCAAGAAGCTGACAATGCAAACTCCCTTTAAGTTGGTTTATGGTCTAGAAGCAGTTGTCCCTGTGGAATATTTGGTTCCTAGTCTTAGAATTGTAGCCTTTATAGATATGGATGACACTGGCGTTGTGAAATAAAGGCTTGCACAGTTGGTGGAACTAGAAGAAGACAGATTCATTGCAAGATTTCACTAGCAGGTACAAAAAGAACGAGAAAAGGCCTACCATGATAGGCACATCAAGAAGAAAGCCTTTAAGCAAGGAGATATGGTATTGGTATACGACAACAAGTTCATGAAGCATCCAGGGAAGTTCAGAAAACATTGTCTTGGGCCATTTGAGGTCGCATATGTTACAGAAGGAGGAGCTACGTAGCTGAAGACACTGAATGGAGAGTGGAAGAAAGGTTTAGTGAATGGGAGCCGGTTGAAATTGTACTATGACAACTAGTTGCCTCGCAGCTCTCAGTAAAAGCATGAGAAGAAGGGTCTAGGTACTAGGTGCAGTTGCAACTGGGTACCAGACATAGAAATGACAGTCTGCACAAAGGAGGGAGGGATAGAGCAGAAAGCACAGGCTGCCCTGTGTAGTCTAGAGGCGAAGAAAAACAAAAGGTTTAGACTTGAAGTGCCTCAGGACGAGTCACATGTGAATGTTTGGGGCTTGTTGGCCCTTGGTTATGGAAGGCTGCGAAGATTAAGGAAAGAAGCATGAAGTGTGAACTAGGTGGAAGAAAAGTTGACTGAGATTGGGTCGAAGTGGCCAAAAGAGCAGGAAAGATGGAGTGAAGTAAGAGAAAGCAAGTCGTTGGATGTGAAGATCGAGGAAGACATATCAACAAGGAAGATGGATCGTGGACAACTGAGCAAGTAGAAAAAGCCACCAATAGATGCTTTGGAGCACCTCGCGGGAAAGAAGGAAGGATAGGCTAGCGAAGCCCTGAAAATGTGGGTCAAGTTGATCTAGGGTTTTAGACACCTAGGGTTTTGGTATTTAGTGTTTTGACACCTAGGTTTTTCCCTAAGGTTGTCCGAGAGTCATTGTAATGTATAAATAAAGGTCAAGAGGACATGGGACGGGGTCGATTATGTTATGATGAGTGATTGTTGTTATTGTTGAGAGAGAAGTATTGTGTGGTGAGAGAAGTCTGTGTTGTAAGATCTTAAGCTGAGTGCAAAGATCAACCCTGCAGCTGGGTGCGCAGGGAGAGGAGAGAAGAAGAGAAAGAAAGAGAGATATGTAAGATAAGAGCGCAGATAGAACTGTATGCTTTCATCTAATATATTATAAAGCGCAGTTCTGTGGACGTAGCCCTAGAGAGAGGGTGAACCACGTATATCTTGGTGTTATGTGTGATTTTTGTTGATTATCTATGTCATTTGATATGTTGTTATAGTACTATTTGGTTAGATCAGAGATATATTATGCGAAGTAGGATTAAGTTGGTAAATAATAACTAGATCTGTGTGTGTGAGTTTTTCTGGAGACACTTTGCATTTCCTTTGGTTGTAGACACATGTGTCCTGCAACCCCCTATCGCTACTTCAGGTGAGACTTCATCTGCTTTGCAGGTGTTGCTGAAAGGGCAAGTAGTTAGGGATTGTTGGTGCACTGTTAGAGCTGAACCCTGGGTTTTCCCCTATGCCAACAAGTAGTGTCCTTTCTGAACTCCCATATCATCACTTGATTCAGTGTTCCTGAATGTCTGGTTTTTTATAACGCCTCCGATTTTTCGTCCCTTGATATGAATGTTTTCTCTCTGGAAAAAGGGATTAAAATGAAGTATTCTGCTAGCTACTACCCTCAAGGGAATGGTCTAGCAGAATCAACAATTAAGAATTTTATCAAGATTATTAAAAGGACAGTTTCAAAAAACCACAAAAATTGGCACAATGCACTGTATAATGCACTTTGGGCTGATATGGTAACTCCAAAATCTTATGTTGGTAATTCCCCTTTCTCCCTCGTTTACGGAAGAGAAGCCATTCTTCCCCCGCATGTCTTACTTCCTTCTCTACAACTATCGCAGAAAGTTCAATAAGAGGAGTGCACTCCTCTATAAAATCGAATAAATGCCTTATTAAAACTAGAGGAGGTGAGAACACAAGCAAAGTAGAAATTGGATTAGCACCAACAAATTATAAAAAGTTGGTTTGATTCAAATTCATCTTCAGATAGGAATTTTGATGTCGAAGATCTGGTTCTCAAGTGGGACTAATCTCACGAGGGTAAGGGGGAACATACCAAGTTCCAAAATCTGTGGCTCGGACCATTTGTAATTTATGAAAAATTGGGTCCCAGCTCTTTTCGTCTACATAATTTGGAGGGACAACCAGACACTTTCCCAGTGAATGGCCAGGATCTCAAGAGGTATTTCACCTGATGATTTTTTCTCCACCTTTTTGTAAATATTTTTGATGTTTTATTTTCTGTTTTTATTTTGGTTCTTTTCATTTTGCTTGATTTTGATTTGTTTTCTAAATAATTATGTTTGAGTCACCATTTCATTTGTGGAAGGGAATCAAAATTCTCATTCATTAGCAATAGTTGATAACTTCCCAAGCACCTGAGGAGTAAAGTGCTAAAACTCAGATCAACAAAAGTAAGTTTTTGTTCAAATCAGTGTTTCTGGTTTCTCATTGAAATTACAAGAAGAGATGATTATCATTAACAAACTTCTAACACTGTCCATGTTTTAAGGAAAACAACTCAACTGTACCTTCCCGTCCTCGAGATGGTTTCCTAACAAAAATATAAGTGTCCAAATCGTGATGAAGGTCATCAAAACAGGAGAATAATTTGTAAATGATCAAAGTTTTCATTCCAAACTATGAGATTTTCAGTATCACCCCACCCTCTTGAATATTATGAAGTTCTAGAAATTTTAAACAAATTCTAGAGGGTTGAAAGCACTGTAATGTGTGGGAAGTGTTTGTAAACCCATAGAGACATTGAATAGGTTTGCTGGCAGCGGGTAAATGCATGCATGATACCAAGGCAACTTCGTCGGGGTATTGAACAGGCCTGCTGGCAGTGAAGTAATGTCGGGTTTAAGAATATCCTTAGGTATGTCTTTTAATTGATCAAGTGTGAAGATGTTATTTATCATGAGTGGATGACTCTTGGATAGGATAGAGGTACTAGAGTGGGTTAAATGACATCCCTGCTGAGGCTATGGACGCCTGCTGGCAGCAGTGGCCCTGTCAACAATATCAAAGTCAACTACATAAAGATCGCTACACTCGTAATCTAAGTTAGATGCCGGATTACATTTTTTTAGACAGAAATACATCTGATGCTAAACTGTGTTATTTCTGAGTTATGATCAAAATGCTTAACCTGTTGTTAATTGTTTCTAAAAATTTATTTCATCTGATTTTCTGACATAAATTTTCTGGTGATATAGAGATAACTGCTTCACACAGTATGTCGCCATTGTTGGCAGCCACCAATTGTTTTTCAATTTTTATCACAATCGCAGTCACCACACACACAAAAAAATTATATCTTTCTGTAGCTGCCACCACCTTTCATTTATAAACGCTTAAGTTTCTGAACTTTGAGGTGATGATTGGGTTAAACTTATCTTATTGAGTTTTTCGTTTGAATTTTCATTTGTTTGTTTTTAAATTCATGACTGTAAGAATGAATTTAAATAAAAACTTGGTTTGGGATTTATATCTTCTACCTAGGAAATTTCACTTTGAAGACACCCATATATTGTTAAATTTCAAATTTTATGAACTTATTGATCGATTCACTATCATGATTTTCATGTATTATGGGTATCGTGACTTAATTGGCTCTATGGTTGATCATTGGTTTTAATTTGTGAAATGTCTAAATGCACAAAACATTGGTTCAACATTTGATATGGGTCTCATGATCTCAATAGTCAGATCAACACTCATGTCGCTTGGTACATGCATGTTGTACCCATGATTTCAATCCACCTTGTTGTCCTGAGCATTAATGAGATCATTCATTACGCGATTTGGGGTTTGGTACTGTTGGAGGGTTTGGCATTCATCGTGGGTAATGGCTTATAGTTATACGAGCCCTCTAGTTTTTCATTTTCACCAACTCATTTTTCCAAGTTATGGCAGTCCCCAAACTTTGCAGTTTTCATGCCATTACATTCTGCACATACCTCTCTCTGCTACTCGTCTTTTGGAGGTTGAAACCTACCTCCTGTATTATCTATTGTGTTTATTTCATAGTGGCAATGGCACCTGTGGTTCGAATTGATCTAAATGGTTTCCAAGCCCTTCTTTCCCATGATGACGCCATAAATGACTTGAAAGCTCATGGTTGGGATGTCTTCCTTAGGAAATTCAAAGGCTACAACCTCTTGGTCATACAGGCCTTTGCACAGACTTTTGACGGATTTAGGGCCAAGGTCAGGGATGTGCAGTCATAAATAACAGAAGATTTCATAAGCCGGGTGACGAGACTCCCATTGAAAGGTGAAAATTGGTTTAAGAATGCTAAAATGGAGGATGTTCCATGGAGCTTGTTCATGGTTTCCTGTAAATCCACTTGTTGTCCAAAAGGTATTCCCATTTCTTTTCTGAAACCTAGATGGCACAACCTCATTTTAATTTTGAAACATTTTATCACATGTGAAGGAAGGTATGGGTTGGTTTTTCTATACCACGTTCGGTTACTTATGTTATTCACAGGGTTTGATTTGAACATGGCGTTTTACCTGTTAATGAGCCTTTACAAAATGTCTAAAAGCTATAATCCCCAGAGCATGAACTCGTTGTCGAGTCTTTTTCATCACGGGCTCATCAAAATCCTGTTGATTTCTCACCTATCGCAAATCGGTGACAATTGGGAGAGTTTCCTGAGCCGAAATGGCTTCACCCAGGTCGACAATACAGTCAACCCGCCTTTAATTGTAAACCCCAATTTGGACGGACCAGTGACCGAAATTCAGGGTTTCAATTCACCTGATGGCTCCGAATTTAATGAATCTGTGTCTATTGTTTTAGAAACCCCTGTGGTTAAGAAATCACAGTGTATGTTTTCGCCCAAAAAATCATTGGAACAAATAGTGGGTGAATTAAAAGGAAAATCTTCTCTTATGCTTGTGAATGAGCCTAATCTGAACAATAATGATAAACTTGTTGTAAAGAAAATTCATAAGGGAAAGAAACAACAAAGCTCGGATTTGAGTTTTAGGAATAAGAGGTCTGGTAGATTGATTTCTAGAAGTTTAAGGAATCAAAAAAGTGATCATTTGAGCTCGATCTCTACGATCAAGATCGATGATCAATGTTTAGATCAAGAGATAAACGATTTCTTGGCTGAGGAAGATCCAGACAACCAATGTCCCGGGAACGAGGTTGTTACCCAGTTCAAACAATATGACTTTGTGTCTAAATTACCCCCGTATCTCAAAGGCAAAGAAGGTTTTTTTGGCATTGGTCATGACCTGGAACAAGCCACAAGGAAACATGAGATACTCGTTGTCGACTGTATTCCACATCGGTCTGCCATTACACCAGTGCATTGTGACAGTTTCTTAGAGTGGATAGAGCGCTATTATAGAGATATTCCACTCTTACAGGCTCAAGTAAAATGTTTAGTTGCTCGGAATTCTCTATTGGAACGAGATAACCAAGACTTGAAAGCACACACAGAAAGGGAAAATAAAAGAATCAAGAGATCCAGAAATATAACCATAAAAAATACAACCAATTTCAAAGCCATCATAAATTTGGAACTGTCTGATCCTTCATATGCTAATTTCTAATGGTAAAAATGATTTTGTTTTATTTTATTGCATTATGTTATGAAAAATCAAAATAGGGAGATTTAATTTCGATTTGTTTGTTTATAATAAGACTAGCTACAGAATCTATGATTCTGTAGCCAGTCTATTTTTGAATAATAGTTGGCATTGTTTTCTAAATATCAAATCTGTTTTGCTATCTATATGAAATTGATGATTGTGATGTTGATTGCATGGAGAAAAACACCTTGGATCATACTATCTATTATTCAGTAGTTTATATCTTTTATTTTATAAAACTTTGGTTTATTTTTGACAAACCAACTCATACATGAGTGGTTTCTAGTTTCACTATTTTTGTAATATTATCTATTTTTGTGGATTCAACTCTATCTTGTATGATAAGAGTATGTGAATCCTGAACTAGTTTAAATATTAGTCACTCTTAGTAGTGAAAGACATCTTTGGTTGGGACACACTATCGACGTATGATTTTGGAAGGCTGATATCGAGAGGTTGTTCACTACTTGGCTTTAGACACGTGTGACGCTCACCCATTATATTTTCGCATCTATCTTATGAAATGTTATTACATTTGAAACAACTTTAGTCTGATTAGTGTATGATATTTCATATTATTCAACACTTTAATCATGCCTATAATTTGTTGTTCCATATTACATATGTGATCAATCTTTCATTTAAATATTGTTGATTTATGTTGGATATTGGATGATGGATTATATGAATGCTTTGTATTGAGTTTCCTTTATTATAAGTGTTCATTATCATAAGATCACTAGATCTATACATTTATCAGTCTATTGTTATATTTTTGTTCCATGCATCTTTGAGTTTATTCTGGGAGCATTAGCACTGTTCTTGTACAGGTTTCCCTCGTAGGCTGGACAGTTAGGAGCTCGAATTGCATGGGAAGATAAATTCAGTTTAGTCGATTAGTTACAGGTTAGTTTACTTGTTATTTATTTAAAATATTTGGTTAATGAAATAAGAATAACATGAATTAGCTTTCGTCTGTTTGTGTATTCTTATTTCAAATATTATTTGATTAGCATTCATTAGTTTTAGATCTTTAGATATTCAAAAGAAAACAGAAAAATGTATGTGCTTTCTTTATCTCTTTTATAAACACTTTCAAAAATATTTGTTTAGCAAGATGTCAAGCAAATCTTGTACACTGTACATAAATTGTTTATAATCATATGCCCATATTCGTGTTTCCATTTTGAGCATATGTAATTATTAAACTTATATTATTAGTATCATATCTTTTAGATTAGTTTCATTTCTTTTATAATTTTTAGGACTTTAGTTGGCCAACGGAGCCATTAAACCTGTCTGGTCATTTCATTCCAAACGGCTTGGGTTATTTAGACAACCTCAGTCCGGATTTGACCTTCCAGTTGACGGTGTGTTACTTACGCCCGTCAACAAATTGTGACTTATTTGAAATCATTGCCTTGACAACCAATACTGTTATAATTGCATTGCCGAAAATTGACCCTCAAATCGAAAAGTGATGCTACTGGTAGCTACCTTCTTATTTTTGGAGTTAAAGTTGTGACTTAATTGAAACAATGGCCCCATTCACTGGTACTCTCTCGAACAAAGAATTTCAAATTAGCTTGTAAATAAAAAAGCAATGTTTTATTTATTAATCAACTTTATTTTATTTTATTTTATTTACATTAAAAAAATAAATCCAAAAAAGAAACTCCACACACACACACACACACACACACATATATATATATATATTTTTCTTCAAAGAAAAAATAAACACAATTTTCTATTTAATTTTTTTTAAGGAAAAAAGAAACATGTTTTTAGGAAAAAAAACACATTTTTTAATGAAAAACTCATTTTAAATGAAAAATTGTCTTATTTAATGAAAATACACATTTTTTAAAAGAAAAACACAATTTTTTAAGGGCCTTGTCTAACTGTTCTATGTTTTTTCCCTTTTCGTCGGAATCCGACAAAATAAATCTGCATGAAATCATAATTTTCAATTGTTTAAATTGGATTTCTGAATGTAGAAATGGATTCAATGTGTTGAAAACCCTTGGGGCACTCGGATTATACATAAATAAGCACTAAAATCTGCAGATCCAACAATTTTTTTCCATATTTCGAGCAAAATTAAACAAAAAATATCCCCGAAAAAGTGCCAAAACATAGAACAATTAGCCTACAACTTTTTGAAGTGAAAAAACACATTTTTTTATTAAAAGAAAACACAATTTTTTTTGAAAAATGTTTAGAAATCAAACAAAAAAACGACCTAAAATTTTAAAATATATATACATAACATAAAACATTAAAAATAAAAATTTAAACTATTTAAAAATAAAATTATGAAAACTAAAATTAATAAACTAAAAACATTATTATTAAAAAAAAAAACATTATTATTAAAAAAAAACATTATTATTTAAAAAAAAAAACTTAAAAAATAAAAATAAAAATCGAACTTTCAAATTAAAAAAAAAATGCATTAAATTAAAAATAAATAAATAAATCCCCAAATAGGGTGTCACTGCAAAAATAGTGCCCACGACCCTGATCGACGTACACTTGGCACCTTCTACCCATGTGCCTTGCCACCTACATAACACGACCAACTATTTATGATAGGAGTTAACTCATGACAATTCATTCTTCGGGCAGAGTACCTGCACCAGCTCCTCCACAGAAGCGATTTTATGACGATGGGATGGAACTCCAACAAGTCTCGTCATGTGAATATGCTCCTTTGGCTATATCTCTCGACGGTGGGTTATCCCGTTCATTCTCACCTTTCGGCTCCTGCAATTCTAAGCTTATGCCCTGGCTTACAGTCCCTTCTCCATTGTGTCCCTCCCGTCTCATTGAATTTTCTTACCCCTCCTCTCCTCTTCATCCTCTTGATTTTGAGGCAAAGAGGAAAATCAAAGAGAAGGTCTGACTAGTATAATTCTCAGGGGCGTGGTTGTCACCATTAACTAGGCCTGCAACCTCCCTCTGCTCACTCCTCCACCTTGGACCTTCCTCCTCTGTCCTCCCCCTAGGCGTGCAGGGTCGAATGGTTTGACAATTTGGGTAATTCGCTTGGTTACACACCTGAACTTAGCAAGGAGGCGCCTTCGATCCAAATGCCACCCTCCCGCCCGACCACTCTGACTGCTCCTCCTAGTCACTCTGCCTCCTCCCATGATCCTCCTGCCTCTCCACCTCCACCTTCACCTCCGCCTCCACCTTCACCTTCACTTCCACCTCAGCCTCCATATGCATGATGTGATGAACACATGGAGCATCAAAATGCAATTGCAATCATTCAGGACCTAGTATTTGAGGTTCAACACGACTTGGTGGATTTGTTGTTTAGATACAAGCTGCGGGAACAACGAGAGGAGCGCCATGAGGCATTGATTTCTTCTCTACTTCACACGACTCCAGCTCCAGGGATAATGGCCCTGACTATGGAGCCAACGGAAAATGCGAGAGGGAAGCAAACCCAGTTGGACCCAGGTTCAAACTGATGACTAGTGTCTCAAGTTCACAAACTAGTTTTTTGCCAATGGCATTTTGGTTTTCCTCTTTTGTTTCAACCCTGTGTGGCTTAATAGTTTTCAGGCATGTCTCTCTTCCTTGCTCTTTATATATAGGCTATGATAGGCACTTAGTTTTCAAACTATGTCATGGATTGACTGATGGTTGCATTGGTTTCCCAACTGGGCGATGCAACCACCTCACTACCTGATTAAGTCAACAACTGTATATTGTTTTACTGTGCAAGGTCCTTTTAATACAAATCTCTAACTTTCAAAAAAATAAAAAATAAATAAATAAGCAAACTTTAAAAATAAATAACTAACTAAAAATCATACTTAAAAAAATAAAAATTGAAAAATTAAAAACCAAAATTATAAATAAAACTTCAAATTATAAAAAAAAAATTGAAACATCACACTCTCCACCCCCATTATTTTTTTTTTTGATTTGAAGTTTTTTTTTTTTAAGCCCCGGATGCGGGTGACCACATGGCATCTCACACCCACTCCCTAGCACGCTCCGCGATGACTGGACGTATGCCACCTCAGTCGCCCCCGCCCCCACATGCTCCTTAACTACCCTCCCTCCCGAGGCACTGCTCATTCACTACACCCATGGCCCCTGCCCCTCACCCATGTGCTCTCTCCACTCTTTTGTAACTTCCACACTCCAATAGTATAGCGACCATAATGGTGTCGGATGTGACCCCTCCCCTCCTTCACTCTCTTCCTTTGGCCATCTGTGTACATTCCTCTGACTCTCACCTTGCCTCCATTGCAGACGATCTCTCTACGCTCCTTCGACGTCGACATTCCTTAACTCTACCTTGCGCCTTGTCCTCCCAACTTCTCCCCCATGCCTCCTCGCCAGTGTGCCACCCCCACCCTGGGACAGAGTGGCCACGACAGATGCACCTCCTCAGATCCTCACCTACTCTTCCTGGCCAACCAAGACGACCTTGATTACTCTATTTTGGGTTCCCTACGCCAATTGCTTGACGATTGGGAAGAAGAGGTCTCTGGCTCCCTCCCAGCATCTCGTCGCACCTCCAGGCATCGACGCAACTACTGGGTGGTCAAAAATCTACTCGCTCGCGCCCTCCTTAGCCTCCCTGGTGTATTTTTTCCTATCCCTTCTAGCTCACCCCACTCCCCCACATCTCGCCCCTCCCTCTGCTCCAACCTTCCCCAACTCTCGTCCTCCTCCCTCTGTGGCCCCTCCCACCTCCTTGACGCCTCTCGAGACACCTAGCATCAGTGCTAAGGCGACACCTCCAAGTATGAGTGACACGTTGACAGATTCAGGAACGCACAACTCGGCGACAGGGATAGCTCCAAGTATGAAAAGAATGATGACTACCCTAGGCACACACAACTCACTGAAGGTTCCCGACATCAAAACAACAGGCCTCTCGGTCAAACACCCATCCACAGACAACTCCAGCTCGACCACTGACAATGACAATGAATTTGGTGGTTATCCAGTCGTAGAAGAAAATCCTATGGATGGAACCCATCCTTGATGTTCAGGCCTCGACACCACTTCTCAGGTTTTTTCAGGTTTATTTATATATTTGCAAGCTTCTCTGGTTTCCGGTAAAAGACACACGAACCACTAAAACTCAGTTTTATTTTTTGGGGTATGCTTGGTTTCCCATTAAGGGAAGGAAGAATTCCATGCCTAGTTTCCCACTAAGGGCAGGCACAACTTTTTCCACTCTGTATTTTCTTGACTGTACTTTACTTCATTGTATTTTAATAGAATAAACACTAAGCTTACAATTTTTTTTATTTATTTATTTTTTTTTTTCATTTTTAATTTTTTTTAAAGTTTGATTTTTGGTTATTTATTTATTTTTTTAAGTTTGTTTTTTTATCTAATTAAAAATATATATAT
>JZKD02S1786163.1:88629-99232 GCA_000966675.3 Picea glauca
GTACACATTTGACAAAGGAGGCTCTGCGGCTAGGGAATCCCTAGTCACATCCTCCATGGTAGGCTTTGGGCTCCGTCCTTCTGCAATTTTTCTCCATCGTTCTGGCGTGCTTTGTTGGAGGTCAGGTTTCCTTGTTTGAGTTGGAGACCTTGCTCTATTTTATGTTCCTTTTGTCGTTGCCTGCGATGTCTCTGTTGCATATCAGGAGCTTTCTGATTATGTTGGTTTTTGTCTTTCTGTCAGATCTGTTTTTTATGTGGTGGTGGCCGGGTTTTTTTTCATGCAAAGCAGATCTCCATGTCTCTTATTGCCCTGTTTGTTTCTTCCCCGAAATTGCTCATCGGTGCGGCTTTTTGTTATTGGCTTTGTAGATCGTGGTGTGAGCTCATTCCATGGGTCGGGACTGGTTGTTGTCAGACTACTCTCTTTGTTTTGGCCATGCATGGACTCCCCTCCCTTGGGGATGGGGTTTGGTGCAATTTTCGATATGGCCCTGAGGGTTGCTAGTAGTTTTTTCAGTGTTTTGTTGGCGATGGGTTTTGAGGGGGGAGGACAAGGCACCTTCTTGTGTCTTGGGATTTCTCTCTTCGAATCTGATTATGCAAGAGCCAAACTTTTGGTCGTTTGGGTAATTTTTTCTTTAGAGGCCGATGCTTTTCTTTAGAGGCTTTATCTCTACTCTCCAACTTCTTCCTTTCTCTTTCTGCTTTGCCCCTTCACGATGCCAGTTCGTTCAGGGTTTGATGTATACTTAGGGCTTTGTTTCTTTAGCGTTAAGCAGGTGGTGTCGTGTTCATCTTCTTAGTGTTGGTTTCTTCAGGATTTTTTCCCCTCTCTTTCTTCTTTTGGAGGATGTATGCTACTCTGACCTAGTCCTTCTAGATTTTGGGGTCATCTTTAGGGTTTTGGTTCGATGTTGTTCTCAACGAGTTTTGGGGTTCGCTTCTTGGATTTGCACTTGTTGCCTTGTGATGGGCTTCTGTTGATTTTAACTCTCAGTGCTTGTATTGTAATGGTATTTCCTGGTGTACTCAGGACTGAATAGCTTGTTGATCAAGACTAGCCAGATTAAATGCATGATGTATCATGCATTATTCATAATGTAAATTTTTTCTACTTGAATAAAACTTACGCTTTTTTTCTCTAGAAAAAATGTTTTTCTTTTATTAAATTTGGTTTTAAATAGTTTAAACCTTTATTTTTAATGTTTTATGCTATTTTTTTGTTTTGTTTTAATTTTATGTTGTTTTTTGTTTGATTTTTAAACATTTAAAAAAAAAATTGCGTTATTTTTTAATATATTTTTTTTCATTTAAAAAATTGTGTTTTTCATTTTAAAAATGTGTGTTCTCACTAAATAAGACAATTTTTCATTTTAAAAATGGGGGTTTTTCATTAAAAAAATGTTTTTTTATAGAAAAATGAGTATTTTTCTTAAAAACTTGTTTCTTTTTTCTTTCCAAAAAAAATAGAAAACTGTGTTTGTTTTGCTTTAAAGAACAAATAAATATGTATGTGGAGTTTCTTTTTTCAATATTTTTTTAATGTAAATTAAAAAATAAAAAATAAAGTTGAAATTTAATAAATAAAATACCACTTTTCGATTTACAAGCTAATTTGAAGTTCTTTGTTTTGGACAGTACCAGTGATTGCTTCCAACAATAACTTTACAAGAATAAGACTACCACCCTTAAATAGCCATTAGTTGCATCAGAGATTGATTTTTCCTTCCACTTTTGAGAGGAGCGAATTCTGGTCATTTTTCCTATAATTGTTAGGTTTTAGATGAAACCCTAAATATTTGAATTCATCCTTAAAGTCAATGTAATTGTAGGGGGGATCTAGAAGATTTTTGTTGACAAGGCCTCTTCTATTCCATAGAAGCGTATAGAATATTTATGCATGTTGACTAACATGTATGTGGTTGTACAATAGAGGTGTAGTATTTCCTTCAGGGATTTTGCATCCCTTCTTGATGCATCCCCAAAAAACATAATAACATCAACAAACAGTGGATGGGTTAGCATCATGTTTCTACCGAATTGAATTTATTTTAGAGTTCTTGATCTTCTTGCTTCATATATAGCTCTACTCAAACCTTCATCTATAATTTAAAAAATAAGAGGATCCAAAGGGCATCCCTATCTCAAACCCCTAGAAGGTCTAAAAAGAGGGAAGGTTGAGTCATTGATGAGAACAATAAAAGAAATAAATGAAAGGTGATTCATTATCCAATTAACTAAATGAGTATTGAATCCAATTGAGTAAGCATAATTCTTAGGTAGAGCTAGTTAGCCTTGTCATATGCCTTCGAGAGATCCAATTTTATAATCATTGATGGAATTTTCTTAGATTGGATGGAATGCATACCTTCTTGGGCTACTCCAACTGCATTATGAATTTTTCTACCTAGCATAAACCCAAATTGTCCAGAGGAGGTTGATTCTGCTAAAAATCCTTTGATCCTAAATACAATTGATTTTGAAATGATCTTGTAGATGTAGTTGCATAAATATGTAGGCCTATAATCATCATAATATTATGTCTTGTCTTTCTTTGGGATAAGATCCAAGAAAGTATAGTTGAAATTACCTGGAATCGTGCCTGAGGTTCTGGATTCTTCTATAACCCTTAGAAGATCATGCCCAATCTATGGTACAACCATTATGGCCCTAGACTTTGTCCTTTTTTAAATTTTGTAAATTTGATTCTATGAGACTAGTTCCAATAGCCTTTTATTATCCTCTTCTCTCACAAAGCTTGGGAAGTAGGATGTCATCTTGACCACTTCTGCTATGTTTGTTTTCTCTAAGATTTGTAGATACCTTCAAAATAAGCCACTACCAAATAGTATGTTATTTCTTTGAATGTTTTAGCTTTTGAACCACTCTATTGGGACATCTTGCATATTGTATTGATATTTTGTCTGTGATTTGCAAATCTATGGAAAAATTTTGAGTTCTCATCTCCCTAGTCCATCCATATTGTTTCTTGTTTTTTCCTCTAGGTTTCTTCTTTATTTTCTAGTAATTTACTCCTATATTGTTGCAATTATTTCAAAGTGCATCTCAGCTCATCATTTGAAGAGAATTCCAATTCCTTGTCATGAAGATCAATGATACTCACTTCAATTTCTCTTGGAGCTTGATCATATTTGTATCTCTTGGAAAAATCCCATGATGTTTTCTTCTTGATCTCCTTCAGTTCTTAGGTAAATTGGATGCTTGCATATTCTATTGACCTATCATCAAAATGTTTCCATCTGGATTTAACTAAATTGTGAAAATCTTCCTCCTACAACCAACTTGGGTTGAATTTAGCCTCGAGGTTTATTGGCTTCTCCTGCTATCTAGATAAGAACTTGATGGTGATTATATTCGAGCCCTAATTCCACCCAGGTTATTATTCTGACTTGGTCCGGGATAATAAAGTGGGATAGGAGAAATCTATCTATCCTCTCAGCTATTTTAGTCTCACTCACTCTTTGATTCCTCTAGGTGGGAATTATCTTGCAAGGGAGTACATCCACCAATTCAAGTTCTTCCATTTTATGAAGAAATAAACCAACTAGAGGATCTTCCCAAGATTCCATACCCCACATTTCCCCTTTTCTAGTAGTGAAGTTCAAGTCCCCTCTGAAGATTATATTCCCCTTTTTGAACTACTCCTAAGCTAGAAATTTTTCCCAATAATGA
This sequence comes from Picea glauca, assembly GCA_000966675.3. Lineage (NCBI taxonomy): Eukaryota > Viridiplantae > Streptophyta > Pinopsida > Pinales > Pinaceae > Picea > Picea glauca. Next base: position 92,325 of record JZKD02S1786163.1, read on the forward strand.
ACCCTATTGGCATAAGGCTCATAAATTTTGATAATGTAGAAATACTCTCTGAATTCCATAGAGGTAATCTCAGCTCCAATGCTTGATTCAAAAGAGGTTGAGAAGAATCACTTCTCCAATGAGTGATTAGAGCTCTTAATCTCCCTTCTATATCTAAACATATGAAATCTCACTCCATGATTTTTCTTAGGTATTCTTGAATTTGATTGCTTTCTCTCATGGTTTCTTGGATGAGGATGGTTTCTACCAGTGGCATCCATTACTCTAAATGACTTAGGGATTAAATCAAGGGGGATTCTAATTGATCCCTTGTCCTATCTATATACACGAGCAACACCCTCACTGACATTTTGGATGTCCTTTGTCGTTTGAACCACTTGTCTATAGTTTAGGTGGAGATCCTTTTAGAGATCTGGACCCTATGCATTTTGGACAAGGCCTAAGAGGTGTGGGGGACCGAGACTATTGATGAAGATGGTTGCATATTATTTTATATTGTCTTCCAAGAAATCAAGAAGGTCATCATAATTTTCCATCATGGACCTTGGATTATGTCTTCTCTAGGCCTGTAGAAAACCTACCCCATTGCTTCTAACCGCAAACTTGCTCAACATTCCCATTTATAATGTGTGTGTGTGTGCATGTGTGTGCGCGCGCATGTGTGAAATGGTCTTCTCACTGTTGATGCCTGCAAACACATTCATTTAAACATAAGGTCTTTAGGTCATTATGATCCATCCAAGGGGGTAAAATGTAGTCCATGGTGATTCAAGATAAAGCCTTATGCTTGAAAGTTCTTGGAAAATTCAATGTAACATGTTTCATTGCTTAATAAAGGAGATCCGTATTTGACAATAGATGTTTCCCACTTTAAGTCTTGGTGCTCTTGTTTCATGTTCTATTCTCTTATGTTTCTCACTTTATGTTTCGGTGCACTTATTTCATGTTTTATTCTCTTGATTTGCTTTATGCTAATGGTGCATGATGATAGGGGATTAGAGAAGTATTTACAAATAAAAACAATTCCAAGATACATAAATTAAACATTGATTGATCAATGATGTTCTCTTTCCCTAGCATCAGTTAGGGTGAAAATATGGGTGTGTATTAAAATTATCTTTGAAACCTAATCTTTACCCATTCAAAATTGAACTAAAGAACTCAACACCTTTTACTCATTCAAAATTGGTAAAAAGAATATAGTTTTAGAAAGTCTGTAAATAAGTGCATTTCCTATTAATTGAATTGTAAGTAGGTGCACTTGTGATCAAGTGACCCAATTTTATAATTTTGTGAACAATATTTTCTTGCCAAATTTAAATGCTTCAAATAGAAGAAGCAGTAATTAATTATGTTGGTATGTGTAAATGTTTTCAATTGATCAATGGGGTGCTATAAACCCCTACTCCACATTAACGTGGTACTAAAACCCAAATCAACATGGAAAGAGAAATTTAAACCTTGCATCTCTCTCATGCAAGATCAAAGACTTTTCCAATTAATTACAGGGTAATCCCCATGGTAATTAACACCAAAGCATCTATCGATGTGTTGCTTTGTTTGCATAGAATCATATGTTATTTTATTTTGGAAAAAGCTAATTGTTTAGCAAGCAAATGGACCTTATTTTCCAATGTTTTTTTCTTACAATTATGACAAGACTTTTTATGGAATTTTAGAATTACAAGCTTGGATCAGTAAAATTGTAGTATGGACTTGCTCCAATGAAAATGTGGGCCTAGAAATCCATCTATAGATTCAAAATTTGTGGAACCACACATTTTCATCATCAAAATGATGATTTTTCATTGTTGGATTATGCAAAGTTGTCAAACGTAAAGGGTTGTTTGCTACACGAGTATACATCTTCTTTTGTTTCTAATTGATCAATTTGTTTACCTTGAACCCTATGTACACTCTATAAACACCAACCAATGTCAAGTTTTTTTTTTTATAATTTTTTGAAGAAAATATTGCCAAGTTTTTATTCTCAATCATTTTTTAAAGAAAATATTTGTAAATTATGATTATCTTTTAAAAATGAATGAAATTATCAAGAATAGCTTGGCCTAGTTAGTGAAAGTAGATAACTAATATATCCGCCACCAATGTTCAAATCCTACTATTAACATGCTTGTGTGTGCCTTGCACACTAACACACACAACAAAATAATTATAGCAAGTGCAAGTCTTGGATGACTTTCATGAAATAACTACCCTCCACTCATGGTTGCCTTGTCAAAAAGTGATTTATTAGACACTTAATTCATGGTAATAAGATGGTAATAAGAAGTTTAGTTATATATATATAAAGTTATATTTTGTAAAGGTAATTTTCTTTTAAATAAAGTGCAAATACTTTTTTATTGTTAAAAAATATTATAAAACCTAATTCCACATTAAGGTATTATAAATACCTACAAATAAAGTGCAAATACTTTTTTATTGTTAAAAAATATTATAAACCCCAATTCCACATTAATGTAAATACATTATAAATTAAATATTTAGACTTTATACATATCTATGCAAAACCAAAAACTTTATCCATTAATCATAAAGTAATGCCCGCTTTAAAAATAATCTTGAACATCTTATAATCATAAAGTAATGCCCTCTTTAAAAATAACCTTGAACATCTTATACATTTCATTTGAAAATATTAGAGTAAATATGCCTTTAAAGACTTTGTTTAAAGTTAACTTTGTAATTGAAGAATCCATTTTTGGAATAGGAGACTATTTATTTTTAAGTTAACTAGTTATATATTCATATTCACATGGAATATATATTATTTGAGTGTTATGTTGTTTAAAAGAGAGCTTATCGCCTTGATATACAAAAATAATAATATTTCCCGTGAGCTTATTGTATAGTAGTTTTATGATTTGTTTTAAACAAACTTTATAATAATTAATGGTATCTCTAAGCATATGCCCAACGAAGTTACATTCTTCAAAAACATAGAAACACAAGTGTATTATGATATTTATGGTATGAGATTCAGTCATTGGAGTTTGAATCATTTTCAATTGGCGTAGCTAGAGTACCACCTGCATCCCAAGTTTGGGCTTCACCTTCTAACACCTATACCTCAACATCATCTCTTACTACTAGTACCTCTATCTATGCCTCATCTCCCATTACCACCTTGTTTTTCAACTCAATGCCCCAAATATTGTTAATCAAAACATCATGCTTGGAATCTAGATGGTTTAGCCTCTAAAGGATTACATTCTCCTAAAGCCTTCTACTATATATTCCACTGGCAAACAACTGCTTGATATGCCAAAATAGGTTTATAATTGTGTCCTTGCTCCCGGAAAAGCTAATGTCTAGAATGAGTTGTCGAATCGCTACATCAACCTCAACACTTGAATATGTACCTCTCTTTATCCTAATCTTGTATTCCATTGCCTCGACCTCCCTCTTCACTTCTTCTGAGTGCCTAGTCTGGTAAGGAACAACAATGCCTATCACATCCCTTGTCTTCCTTTTGCAAGGGTGCGATTGAGCTTCTTCTTGCATTCTTCCCCTAAGTAGTACTCCCTCCTCTTAAACCTTTGAACCAACATCAAATCACTATGTTCCATATTGATTAACAAAGCTTGAACTGTAAGAAAGGAATTTCCCCTTATCCACTAGCATTATATGCAAATATCGACCCCACAAACTTTGAAATGATCTTCCCATCAACACCTTCTTATTACGTCAAAATATTGTTCACATATTTTTTGGTTCATCATCATGTTGAATGGTGGTGTTCATGGGAAAGAACAACCTATGATAGCCTCAGTATAGTCCATTTAAGGTGAATTATTGGAGAAGATAGAGTTTGGAGATCCCATACTACCAAACCCTCACTTATAGCCATTGTTTAATGTCACTCCCTCACATCCCCATGTGGTATACCATCCTATTTTTAGGTGGTAGCCTCCACCGATCCTCTCACCGACACCCCATTATTTGAGAATTGGAATACTTGGAGAGTATTAATGTGAAATAAAATTTTAAAATAGAGAATTCTTTGTTCTTTTAATAAGTAAAAATGAACTTTATTATGACTACGAATACGAATAATTTAGTTTTCATTACGAGTATTTTAAAATATTTTCCCCCGTGAGTTAAAGTTTCATATTCTATATTTTGATTCATATAATCCAAAGAGTAGGTATCACGTTGGAGATTCTATGATTAACTCTTTATATATTTTTAAAGTACTAACTAAATATTTTGATCACAAAAGAATACATATCAATTTGGTTGTTTTACATTACTTGGTAAACCTTTATCTATTGTTGTCGATGATGATGCTAATCGGTTACTTTTTTCCATTTTGAATTTTGAATTTCAATCCAACTAGTAGATTGATTTGACACTATACGATTTTCTATTTTCTAATAACTCTAATTGCAACACATTCTTGGACTTGATCAAAGGGATTGGTTGTCTTCCTTGATCTAAATTGTCTAACTCATGCCTCTGCTTCACCTTTCCATTAATGGAATAATAGAGAAGGGGCTCTTGTGATGGTGGGTTGATTCCTTGGTCATCTCTATATCAATGTTTGCATCTCACACCTTGGCGAGCATGAAAGAATCATTTAAAATGTTTCTGCAGTGCCTACATTATAGGGCTATGTCATTATAGTAGTAAGATATATTATTATTATAGACATCGCATAGATAGGTTAAAGTGGGCCCACAGGGAATGGCATTGAGTATCTCAATAATGTTAATCATGGAGTCAGAGATGATGTTATCACATCAATGTGAGGACTTCCACCTCAAAGTTAATTTTTGAATTAGCAAATTTAATATAGGTAATTTCTTATAAACTATGTATAAGTAAGAATTGTTATTCATGTAAAATTATTCACAACACATACAATTAGAAAATTGAAGGATAAATTTTAACTAACTTGAAATGATTCCAAGTGTTGTCGATAAGTATGTTTCTTATGCAAAGTTAAGGACATCAAAATAGATGTGGAAAGTATCTCCTCATTACTATATTACCCGACACATATCCTCTATAAACAATGGTCACCAATTTATATGTATTTGGAAGAGAGTGAAACACAATAATTTGTGGCATTCTGTTGCAATCATGTTATCGTGTCCAAGTTGTCAAGTTATGTTTCTTTGATAAGTGTCAATACTTTTGTTTTATATTTATTAAGTTGTGTAAAATAATTTAATTACTCTATGTTCTTTTGAGTTACGAAAATCATATCGATTTTGGTTCTTCATTTCCATCGTGTTCATATATAGAAATGACATTATGAAGATTTTTTTAGTATGATTCTCTTTATTTGTTCAATAAATTTTATTGGTATTAAGTATGGTAAACATTCTAAAAACAATCAAGGATGCTTTAGGAGTCTTCTAGATAGTAGATCTAAAAACCCTAAGTCTAAAAAGGTTCCCCATATTATGGTGGTATTGAATTAGAATGGGGTTTGCTACACAAATTTGTACTAGAGTGTGGGAATATGATGTGTGAGTAGGCTTTAGACTACAAGAAAATTACATTTAGATGTCATATTTATCATGAAATAGGTCATGCCTTAAGGGACTACCATAGGAAGGCTATTACATATAAGAAGTGGAGATCATTTAGCATCTTAGGTGATCATCCTAGAAAGAGAAGATGTGGGGATCTCTATGTCCTAGCCAAGGGTCTAAAAGTGAATACCCAAAAAGGAGTCTAAGTACATGTTTCATTGAGTGGGAATGATGTTCCAAATCCAAATGTGAGTTTAGCCTCATCAAATATTAGGGTTGATTTTCTCATTCCGACTATTAATGTTTCTGTGGTGGATGGCCTTGATGATCTATCTCATAGTATAATTGTCATTCATTCATTATCTCTATTGATTGTGCATATTGGCATTGATCTAATTACTATCATTAGAAGGGTCAAACTTGAGTCTTATGTTTTATAACCTCGGGATATCTGCAATCCGTCAATAGAATATAGGGCAGAAGAATTGGAGAAGTTCATGTGTACCTAACACATGGATGGAGGATCAACTTTAGGGAAATGAGTATGCCAATGAATGATTATGTTGCAGATATGAGTAGTATGGAGGTAAATGAGGGGGTCTCTACTTCCTCATTGGTGGATTCACTAATGTCACAGGAGTAGAAGACTCACACTTCTTCAAACGAGTTCTCTCTATCACACCCAACTTGGAATACATTTACCAGCGAAGGTTTTGTTCCATCGCCTAGTTTGCCATCAATTTCTTCATATGGAAAGCATGTGGAGAATTTAAGTGTGGATACATTCCCAATTTTACCCTCACCATCAAGAATGTATTATATATCCTTGGGTAGACTATTTAGTTGATTAAAGTCTTATGGAGATTTTCCTAAAAAAGGTAAGAGAACAAAATTTATATATTTGGATCTCTATCCTTGCCTAGTTCTCGGAATAGAGCAGTGATATCTGGGGCCCAAATATGTTGTAATTAGGTTTCCCTTGAGTACAGGAGGCGTTATATCTCCCTAAATGCGCGATAATATCTTATTAAAGATGGTGTACCATTTTTTTCAAGCTTTTAATTGTTTTACTATCTATCCTTAAGATATTGAGTGTGTTGGGGATGTTGGAGTTTAATGTTGTTCAATTACATTCAGTTTCTTTACAAATTTACATGAATTGAAGCATAAACCATGAACAATAGCAACAGTAATAACCAAGATCACAAGAAGAATAACCATGCATAGAGACACAAGTACAATAGAAAATGCTAAGACAAAATGATTATAATATATTGATGTATTATTACAATGATGAGAGTTCCATATATAGAGAATATATGGTGAACATCCATGAAAGGATGCGTCCCTTGGATAATAAGTAACTACTTATTTATTAAGTATATTTATATGTTGTATTAT
>JZKD02S1786174.1:0-70789 GCA_000966675.3 Picea glauca
ATCGTCTCCATGGAAGGTATTATGTATCCCAAAATTGGTGAAAGGGTAAACTTCAACAACTGCACCTCAAATAGAAGAATCTTCCTAGCCACAATTCTCGATCAGACCAATGGCCCTGTGTTTGTATGTTCATTTAGCATTGCATTTAATCGTAGCAAGTAGTCATCCCCTAGTTACTTATCCTAGTCTTGATTCAGAGGAGATATTAGTTAATGTACACAAAGATGGTGGTTGAAACTTCAACTCACTCCATAAATGGAAAACTGGCTGAGTGCAGCCATGAAGGCACACTTATGATCTGAATATTCCCTATGGGTAATTTTTCTTGTAAAGCACATAAGTATTCCTGTCTCGCATATGACATAATGAGGTATTCACAACCTGATAGAGAGGGTGTCGACTGAAGTCTTTGAAGGAAGTGATCTGATCACATTCCTAGTAGTTACAACAGTTTTGAGTATATATACTCAATTTTGATATTTTGTAAAGGTCGAATGGTTGATCTACGCTCCCCGCTATTGTAATATTTTTATGAACAACACTGGTTCTCTGGTTATGTAATTTTTTTTTTGATACATCTTGGTTAATCTAAGTCAGCTTTCTTGCTCCATCTTATTTGCCTCTGATACTGAGAGAGTTCATGAATGATTGTTTCAGATGAATTGTTGTAACTCTATTATGATGAATGTTTGATTATAGCGTTGTTATAATTTTTTTCAATTTCCTTGAGATTTGAATTCAAGAGGATCTTTCGTTTAAGTTTTTCCTCCTTACATTGCTAGAAGACCTGATGTCCACTACAAACCTCTACACTCTCCTCACCAAAGTCTTCCCTCTATTCACCCTTACTCCAACTTACTGATTGAAGTTGATTCCAGAACTCAATTGCTTATGCATGCTAGTCCATATTTCTATGTTAGAATGTTATTTTCATTGAGTCCTCTCCATTTGACCTCTTAAAACTCAATTACACTTACACAAACTGATGGGTATTGGGATTACCTTCTATGCAATCTGAAGGTGATTTATAGTGCTAACATAACTGATGAAGGCGTGGTTTGATAAAACCTCTATGGGAATTAAAGACTTTCAATAAGGTCATCTAGTTCTTAAGTGGGACAAAGTCAATGAGATGAAGGGAAAACATGCCAAATTCTAGAAATTATGGCTAGGCCCATATCAAATCCATGAAAATATTGGGTCGGGAACTTTCAGACTTAATAAATTAGAGGGAGACATAGAGGAGCTCCCTGCCAATGGTAAAATACTTAAAATATACTTCTCCTAATCACCTTTGGTGATGTATCCTTGTACATACTAGTTTTCCTTATCAATTGCATTTTTCCCCTTTGAAGTTTTTCTAGTGCTTTTGAGAATAAAATCTTTCTTTTCAGTTTTTCTTTTGTTTTATGATTTAATCTTTTGTTTTATTTTTAATAAATTCTTTGCTAATTATTCACCATTATCCATGCATAGTTTTTTTATAGGAAATTGGGCCTGTATAAAATAATATGAGCTTAGATCCCGTGTGAGTACCTTTTCAAGTACCTAGAAGTGAGAAGGTTTCCTTTCACCATGAGAATGTCCACAAAAAACCTATAATGGTAGTAATGAAGCATAAAACCTTGGTTAGATTTTATTTTAAGAGAAACCGTTATTTTATTGACTTCAACTATTCATACTCATAATGACAGGTTTCCTACAGCTGTGTGATCACTCTCATACAAATCTTATTGGTTTTCAAAAGGCTAAACAAACGTAACAATCACATGTCTTATGAATAATCTTTGTGATTTTTTTCCCAATTCACTTGAATGTAAATAACATCCAAGAATTTTCTCAGAGTAGTCCCAGAAGGATAAGGTTTTGACTAAGGCTAGCATATCAAAGAAAATCTTGTATCACCCCACTTCCTAAACCACCCAATTATAAAAGAAACACATATATTACAAATATTTAAGGGTGAAAGAAAAAGAATAATGAAAAAGGAAGTTGGAATCATTATCAATGGTGTGGGAAGTACAAGTAAACTTGTTGGGGCTGCGGACACTCACTGGAAGTGAGGCTATATTTGTAAGTGTTGGACACACCGACCACACTGAGAGGAGGGGGTGAATTAGTGTTAGGCTCTTTTTACAACTTAATACAAAAAATTAGTTACCTATCACCATTCACAACATCATTACTCATTACGTCTATTCACACTTAGTTGCTTGCATGTAAACATATCTCAATGACATATATTAAGAATAAAAAGATATTCACCATCACAATAAAGAACACAATGAACACTTGATATATGTATAAGCTTGTTTTGTATTACAGACTACAATCCTTGGGCTTTATCAGCACCAACTCTCAATGCAAGACCCAACCTACAGATCTCAACACCAATTGAGAAGAGGAATCCAATCCTCGAGTACAAGACCCATATTGTAGACAGAAAGAAATATGTTAAATTGTACCAACAGTCTATACCAATACAACTACATCAATTGTGCACAACACAACCTGTTACAACAACCTATCACCTCAACCTGTCTCATAAGTCTCATCATCCAAATCTGATCTACTCACAAATATCAATCATCAATTCAACTCTCAACCATATGCATAATATCACCAAGATAACCAATAATATGCATCTAGCAATACACCATACTCTCCATAAACCAAATACCACAAACCCTTACACAAGAACATGTGCCAAACCTCACTGTTATGTAGCCTCAAGCATATACCATGTCATAACCAAATGTAACCATAAAAACATGAATATAAACATACTTATAACCCTATAACAGACCTGATCTATGTGATCACAGACCCACAAACCTTCCTTAACTTCAAAAACAAGAGACTAGCATTTTCATCAAACTTTACTTTAGTCTCACATGACTAAGTTTGGATTAGTCAACAACCCTAACTTGCAACAAGAATAAATTTATACCTGTAATGCCTAAAGGTATGGAAATTATATAAAACATTCTTCAATGTCTTCTCTACAAATCCTCCATGTTTCACTACTTGGAACCTCCTAGAAACAAAGTTATAGCAAAAATGGAAGACCTTGTTGAGTTCTGACGTATTCTACAGAACGAACTTGTAGAGAATTCCACGCGAAGAATACTTTCTGTATGGATATGAAAATGGTACAGAACATACTACAGACTGTACTCTAACCAATTCATTTGGTCTCACTGAATTTGTATCTTTTATGAAGTAGTTATGACGGTTTTACCTGGAACACCTGGTTTAGAATAGTTTTAGGACTATCCACAAACCCTATTGTCCACATAGTGTAACTCCCAAAATACAATGATCCACAAGATGAAATGTTTATCACAGTTACTTGGATATTTTTTCTCAACAACCTCCATATTTCTCTATTTGAATCATTCTAGAAAAAACATTATTGTGAAAATAGTGAGATGACCTGTAAATATCATACCTTAGAATGCATCATCAAAAGAATTTATCCCTCCTTGAATTTTGGCCTTCTTTACTTCAACTTCCCTCTTAAATTTTATTTAGATCTCCTTTTGTTACCTTAATCACTTGTAGATATTCAATATCCTCAATATATACTAATGGGAGACCCTTGCTCTCTTATTTATACTCTCCAAGTAGCTTCCCCTAGAAGTATCCACTTAACCACTTTGTCCACTTAGACATTTTTTCCAAATAACCACTTTGTCCACTTAACCAACTTTATTCACTTAGCCACTTTTTCCACTTAATCACTTTGTCCACTTAACCACTTTTTCCACTTAGACACTTTTTCCAATTAACCACTTTGTCCACTTAACCAACTTTATCCACTTAGCCACTTTTTCCACTTAACCACTTTGTCCACTTAACCACTTTGTCCACTTATAAAACTCTCAACTTCTAGTTGAAACTAATTTATTTTTAATTGTTTTCTTGTTGCAACCACTTAACCCATGACTAACCACTTTGACTGGTAAACTTCTTCTAGGAGCTTCTAGAATAATTTCAGTTCTTTGACATTGTTAACTTCTTTGACCTTCTAGGGGATTCTAGATAATTCATGAGTGTTCTCCAACTTCACATACACATAACTCTCTAATCATGAGGAGTTATATGGCGTTCAACATATCACTAGAAACATAATGACATGTACTATCCAGATGGAATAGTTTCTCTTGCAAATGCACTGATATCCATTACATTATTCCTCAATCAAACTTCGGTTCCCTAACCACACTATTGGGATAATCAACTACCTAACCATTTGAACTTCAAAAAGTGTCTTCCTATGAGGGATTTCACCATAAGGGGACCACTTTGGAGTTGATCCATTTGGTTCTTCCTATCAACCATGACATGACATCAATAATACAAATTCCTTTAATGTCAACACATCATTATGACACCACTTGAAAACAATTAAATCAATGACCATATAACCAATAATCAATATATCAATGATACAAACACATCACTATGACAATACTTGACATCAATCCTTTGACATAAATCCTTTGAAATCAATGACAACATATTACAATAATCTCCCCCTTTGGCATTGATGGAAACGCCAATCATTTATGGAAACACATGGAAATGGAAATGCTCATGCTCCCTCTATGATCATCTCTCCTCATCAATGTTCATATTGCCAAATCAATGTGACTATATCTCCCCCTTTGAAATTAATAGAAAAGGGTAGTTATGTCCTTGGGGATGATTCACCTGCGTGAACTCTCCTTGCGGATGCTCCCCCTGTCTAGATTCCTTTGAGATTCCTATGAATAATCTCTTCCCCTTTGGAAAAGGGATATCACTATGATTATGTTTTTATGGCATGGATGTCATTCATATCTCCTCCTAGAGTCATGCTACTGCAACCAATCATGGGAAGAATAATAACTCCCCTTGTGGGTATGTTTCCCCCTATCTTGTCTCCAAGATGAACGATATGATACCACTACAATTTTCTTCTACTGCAAATGATATTTTTCAACCAGAACATATATCAACCTCTCAAATCTCAAGAATGATCTTTTATTCCTATGACAATCCTTGGACCTGTCGATGCATCAAACTTGTGCCATACCATACATCATGAAGCAAAATATATGTCAATAATTAATAAAGAGTCATGAACAAAACATCAACAATGTACATCTTGTGCCATATTGTGTTCCAACCATATGAATCAAACTAGTGTCATATCACTCATGATATTCCTCTACCATGAACCAAGTTGCACAACCATGTATCTCAACCATCAATATATCAACCAAGCATCATAACAAGTGTCTCAACTATATAATCCCATACATCATGTACCAAATCAAGTGCACCAACCATTCACCAAACTTCAACAAGATGAACCACAATCAACAAGTGTTCCCGTACATGTATTTCATATCAACCATAAACCTTATGTCAATCATACTGCTAGCAAGTGCCTCAACCAATGTACCAAGTATGTACCAATCATGCATCAACTATAGATCAAGCTATGACCCATCAATGATGTACAACATAACCACCTCATCAACTCATCAACTACATGTCCCAATATGTAGCTCAACCACATGCCAAATGCATGCACCAAGACATCCAACAAACATGCCTCTAACAATACATCACAAGATGTGTCAAGGGAGCTCACAAAAGATCTACCTCAAAAACCATTCACTACAACAAGTACTTAGAAGCCAATAGTACCTCTAAACATGTACCAAAAGTGTGCCTCAATATATCAATGATATATCTCTATATAGCATCACATAATCATGATATATCTCATAGACAAGGTGCCATAACATCACTGAGAACATAACCAACATTGTTCCTTAATAAAAAATGCCTCAATACACACTCTAGGGTTAGTATGAAGCCTGAAGCATAACATCTTAGATACTGCAAAAAACTAGTTAGATCATTAAACCATGCTACAACCCATCTATACACCCCTCTTTTTGAGGATTTTACCACATGTATGTGACTTCAAGGCATATAGCTCGCATATGTACACAAATTTTCTTCAGATAGACTGCATATATAAGCAATTGTTCCCACAGGAGCCTACGTATGACTTAGAAAATGTCAATCTTGACCTTTCCTCATGGATGCCATTCTGTTCTAGTTTTTCAGTCTTCTTCATCCACTTCTGAAAGTGTCCAAACTTCTCAGAACTGGAGCTCTGAGCTTCCATCGTTTCAACATTGTCTTCCTTCCTAGTTTCATGTTCTCTTCTTTCCATATTATATGAAGCACTCCTCATTTCCCGTCTCCTTGAATTCTAGAAATCCTGAGCTTTGTGACAAACCCACTATAGTTGTAACATATCTTGGTGTGACAATGAGAAGCAATGTGTCCCACTTGATTACATCTCCAACATATTATGGTGTTATGAAACCTTCCAACATTTTTCCATGCATAATGTTTGCAATCCAAAGATTTATGACCACATTCATTACATGAGAAGTTGTGACCATGAAAAACATTTTCATACCTTTTCTTTGGTGTCCACCTTGAAGGTTTCTCTCTTCTAAATTTTCTTTGAGGTGTAGGACCTTCTTCTTTGTGTCTTCCTTGCTCTGATCTTCTGAATATTTTCTTTCTCTATGTAGGTGCTTGACTTGCATCTTGACTTCCACTTTTTGAAAATGGAGGAAGTACATCATGCTTCTTAGAAGTGATAGCTTCAGAGTGTATTCCTTCCTTGTTGTATCCAAGACCATATTTTCCATTTGGTTATCTTTGACTATCCAATATTTCATCCAATATTGTTGAGTTGTTCATGAACCTTTTCTACTTCTCTTCTTTCCTTCTAAGATCAATAACTTCTGCTTCCAACTTATGGCATGATTATTCTATTTCATTTACTTGAGTATTTAGTATCAAGTGATCTCTTCTTCTTGTTTCATGAGTATTTTCTTTAGTTCCATGGTATGATTTTGTTACTTTTATAGGGATTTCCTAATGTATTCATCAATATCAAAATCAGGATCAAAAACATCTTGTGCTTCAAAGAAATCTAAAATTTTATTTCTAAGCTTCAAAAAATCTTCCTCTTCATCTATAAGATAATTGTTAGTTTATTCTACACAACGTTCTTCTATTTGTGTGTCCATGGATCTCCTTCAATATTGTAAGGCTTATAGTGAAGGCCTTCTCTGATACCAATTGTTGGACACACTAACCACACTGAGAGAGGGGGTTGAATCAATATGTGGCTCTTTTTACAACTTCTTACAAAAATTTAGTTATCCATCACCATTCACAACATCATTAATCATTACTCATATTAACACTTAGTTTCTTGCATGTAAACATATCTCAATGACATATATTAAGAATAAATAACTATTCACCATCACAATAAAAAAACACAATGAACACCAGATATATGTATAAGTTTCTTTTGTATTACAGACTACAATCCTTGGGGTTTATCAGCACCAATTGAAATGAGCAGCAACTCAAAGAGAGAACCAACTCTCAATGCAATACTCAGCCTGCATATCTCAACACCAACTAAGAAGAGGATTCCAATCCTCAAGTACAAGACCTAGATTGTATATAGAAAGCAATATGTCAAATTGTACCAATAGTCTATACCAATACAAGTGCATCAACTTTTCTCAACACAACCTATCACAACAACCTGTCACCTCAACCTATCTCATCAATCTCATCATCCAAATATGATCTACTCACAAATATCAATCATCAATTCAACTCTCAATCATATTCTCAATATCACCAAGTTAACCAACAAGATACCTCTAGAAATACACCATACTCTCCATAAACCAAATACCATAAACCCTTACACAATACCATGTTCCAAACATCACTGTTATGTAGCCTCAATCATGTACCATGTCATGACCAAATGTAACCATACAACATGAATATAAACATACCTGTAACTCTATAATAGGCATGACGTATGTGATCACAGACCTGCAAACCTTCCTTAACTTCAAAAACAAGAGACTAGCATTTTCATCAAACTTTACTTTAGTCTCACATGACTAATTTTGGATTAGTCAACAACCCTAACTTGCAACAAGAATAACTTTGTACCTATAATGCATAAAGGTAATAAAATTATACACAATATTATTCAATGTCTTCTCTGCAAATCCTCCAGATTTCATTACTTGGAACCTCCCATAAAAAGAGTTATAGAAAAAATGGAAGACCTTGCTGAATTCTGTCTTATTCTAGAGAGCAAACATGTAGAGAATTCCATGCATGGAATATTTTCTGAATGTATATTCAAATGGTAAAAAACATACTACATATTGTAATCTAACCAATTAATTTGGTCTCACTGAATTTGTATCTGTTATGAATAATTTATGATGTTTTTACTCATATTACCTATTTTAGACTAGTTTCAGGACTAGCCACAAACCCTATCTTCTATAGAGTGTAACTCTCAAAATACAACGACCCATAAGTGGAATTTTTTTATCACAGTTACTTGGATATGTTTTCTCAATATACTCAATAGTTCTCTATTTGAATCATTCTAGAAAAAACGTTATTGCTAAAATGGTGAGATAACATGTAAATATCATACCTTATAAAGCATCATCAAAAGACTTTATCCTCCCTTGAATTTTGGCCTTCTTTACTTCACCTTCCCTCTGAAATTCTCCTTAGATATCTTTTGGTTACCTTAGTCACTTGTAGATATTCAATAAGATCAATAGATATTAATGTGGGACCCTTTCTCTCTTATTTATACTCTCCAAGTAGCTTCCTCTAGAAGTATCCACTTAACCACTTTGTCCACTTAGCGACTTTTTTCACTTAACCAACTTTGTCCACTTAGCCACTTTGCCCACTTAGAAAACTATCCACTTCTAGTTGCAACTAATTTATTTTTAATTGTTTTCTTGTTGCAACCACATAACCCATGACTAACCACTTTGACTGGTCAACTTCTTCTAGGAGATTCTAGAATAATTTGACTTCTTTGAACTTCTTGACTTCTTTGAACTTATAAGGGATTCTAGATAACTCATGAGATTTCTCCAACTTCACATGCCCATAACTCTCTAACCATGAGAAGGTATGTGACATTCCACATATCACCAAAAATGACAAGACATATACTATCAATCTGGAATAGTTTATCCTGAAAATTCATTGATCTTCATTAAATTATTCCTCAATCAAACCTGGGTTCCCTAACCGCACTGCTGGGATACTCAACCACCTAACCATTTGGACTTCACAAATCATATTCCCATGAGGCATTTCACCATAAGGGGACCACTTTGAGAACTTTATCCAAGAGCGTCTTCCCATGAGGGATTTCACCATAAGGGGACCACTTTCAATTTTATCCATTTGGTTCTTCCTGTCAACCATGACATGAAATCAATGATAAAATCCCTTTAATATCAACATATCATTATGAAACCACTTGACATCAACCCTTTGACAACAATTACATCAATTACCATATAACCAATAATCAATATAGCAATGATACAAACACATCGCTATGACAATACTTGAAATCAACCCTTTGACATCAATCCATTGACATCAATGACAACATAGTATAATAATATGATGTTGAGGAAACTTCATCGGGGCTATGGACACTCACTGGAAGCAAAGCAATTCCAGGAAAAGAGAGACGATGAACACACATCATCCTATAAACAATCATTATCACTCCTTTGTGTGTCTTATTCTCCTAAGAATTATATGTATGAAATGAGTTAAAGAACCAACCCCTTAACATTTCATAAGAATTATTCAAAATATCAGCATGGTTGTACCACTTTCTCATTTTGTAGTAAAATATTTATGATGTGTGATCCACGATGTAGGAAAGCTATAAATTTTTCGGATTGAAAACAAAATGAAAGGATATGACTTGGAGGTGTATCTAAAAACATACATAATTGGTTCTTCATAGTGAGTTTCCATTTTTTGTGCCCCAACAACTACCCACTAAAATTTAATAACTTAGAATATTTTAATGGGTTCCCCCTATCAAAATTTTGGCAAGGAACTATATCACTACCAACTTGATTTGATACTAACATAGGGAAACTACTATTTTGATAATGCAATCTCAAGCTTAACCCAACAAGCGGACTATGAAAATCAAAGGTATTGTGATTTTATTCTCTATGTTAATTGACACTTGTTCAAAGAGACAAAATTCTGAGTCATGCTAAACCCCAACGAAAATATTCACTTGTTTCACCATGTCTGAGAAACATCAGGATATTATACACTAAAGAAATTTCTCCTCAACATCAAGATAACACATTTTCAATCTTGCTTCCAATAAATCCTTTCTAATAGTATTGTCAGAAGGTGTGATGCCAGAGTCTGCACCATCGAAAGAGTTTTACACATTTCACACTCGACACAAATGGGGATCCTTCTGATGGATTTGTTCAGATAGCACGATGATTTGAATACACCTTAGAGAGCTTATCCAAGGTATATGTTTCAAACAATTATTGGTATCTAAGTTGGTTTACGTAGTAAGAATTAATCATATCTAAGTGGGTCCCTCACAGAACCGATACAAATACATGGAAAAAAATATTTGTTTGGTTAACCTAACCTCATCCAAGATTTTCTTTATCCACACAAGTAAGGAGTTTCATATAAGAAAAATTTCGAAAAAAGGGAATATTCATAATACCTTTCCCATCGGAGCTAGAAAGTAACATGAACCATCCTCTTCGATGGAAATCCTTTCCGATAGCATCATTGGAAGGTTGTCTATCAGAGTTATATTTTCAACTTAACTCTTCCCTCCTATGAGTTATTGTTATGACATAACTTTATTAAATGATATAGAAAGAGTAATCTTGGTATGATTTATAATGTCTTTTACTTGGCATGTCTCCTAATACAAAAGGGAATATTCCCTTGATACCTTCTCATCGAAATTGATATAAACCATACACATTCTCCCCCTGATGAATTTACCTTCCGATATCACTAACAAAGGAATTTATCAGACTCAACCTCTTGATTCCTATGCCTCCAATACATAGATCTGGGTGATTTGTACTTCTGAATGCATTAATGTTGAAGTGATTTTTCACCTGCAAATGAATTATCTTCCAATGAACATTAATTATGAAAGGTTAAGGTAATTTACATATACATAATATTTTTAACCCAAACTAACTCATTATGAACCTTCATGAACTTGTAAAAAAACCTATGCTCTGCACACTGTGAAGGAAAGATAATTTCAAATACCAAGCGGCTCCCAAAGAACCAATTATGTGAGTGAAATAATTCCAAATTATTAATGTTATATTGTTTTGGTAAACTTATGTAATTTTCACGTACTGCAGAACACATCATCAACACAATGTTGCGCCCACAACCCTGAAAGAGGAAAAACCCCATAGAAAATGCACCTGCACTGATCTAGATTTAGGAGTGGAATGAACTAATTAAAAGACTGAATACAATAAGCACAAAGATATGAAGAACAAAACAGATATCTAGTCAACAATATACTATATTGAATAAATGAAATAGGTTGAAACTGTTGCAGAACTGAAACACTTGCTTGAATGGTGGTTGCTATGTGCATCCATCTGAGAAGAATCATTACAATGTGGATCCAAAGGCCTTTTTGATATTAATCATTGATGCAACACCCCTACCTTAGTAGGCTCTGCGTGACGTCCTGGTCTAAGGATCGTTCTTAATCTACCCTTTGAGTCAAAATCACTCTTTGATTCCAAGCTAGAATATTCATACTTGTAACCACAGGTCCTTCTAGAGTTACGCTTGTGCGAACAAGCACAATACACAAACCTCAACTCCATGTGACCAACCGATATGACCACGACCTTCACCCGAAAAGGTGTTTCGGGTTTCGTGACTTCGGGATTCCTGTTATGAGTCCCCCTGACTCATTAAATCCCCGAAACCCCAAAATGGACTAATGGGTCCTCATATCCTCCCTTATGCCTTGACCATATGACCTTAGTCATGTCATGGGGTCCACCTCCAAGTGTGTCGTAATTTTGTGACTCGAGAGTTCACGATGAAACCTCCTCTCCTTCTCCCGAAGTCTGAACTCGAGAATTCTTTGTTGTGGATAAACGATCTAGATCCTTCTACGATCTGATGGCCCAGATCTTGTCAAGATTTTGTGAATCGGGATTTCATGACTCTTGACTTCTCGGCATGACTTTCTCCACACACTTGAATCCCGTAATGCCGAAATTCGAATTACTATATCAATGACTCTCGTCGGTCAAGATATAACAAAGACTATTCCTCCTGATCTTGTGAGTCTTGAAAGACACTCAGTCTTAACTCCTTCGGTAATCCACTGAATCCAATGGTCCATGGTGAATCGATGGTTCTCCCTCTGAGAATTTCAATCATCCATTTATTTTCTTAGCAACTCCTGGCTAAAAAAGTTGGCGTCTTTCCTCCTGAACTTGGTTTTCTGCAAAGCCTCTATTAGCCACATCCTTCCTTTGAACTCCATGAACTCTCTATCCCTCATAAGCTTGTACTTCACTTCAAACTCAAGATTTCTAAGGGATTCTCGCACGCACTTCTTGCAGCTTCTCGATAATATTTGATTATCTGAACTTCTCAGTTCTATGCAATCCTTGCGACAGTAACTCTTCAACCACTCACTGGGTTGGAAAAGTTCAATACTTCAACCAACCTATGAACTCCTTGCATGGATCTGTGCTATACTCTCACTTTTGTTGGTATAAGACAATAGTATATCTCCTGAGATTTTTTGAGATAAAACTCATAACTTGTCAGCGCACTCCTTGTGAACCTTCACTGCACTCCTTCCAGGAATTCTCAGGATGAGGAACAATTGAAACTCATACTCTTCTTCTAAAGGACTTCATACATTCAACATGAAATCATACATACACACAAAACATTGAAACAAATTCATAACAAAGCATATAAGAAAATTGTAAACATACCATTCAATATATGTAAACAGAATTCATAAACACCATGAATTTGGATCAAAGCTTTCTTATATTTAATCCAAGTGCATATGTACATGAGTTCAATAGAAACTGCTATCTACTTATACAATCTTATACAACCTATCTTCTACTCTATTCTCCTATTCTCTTTCTCTTCATCTCTTACAATTACAATGGGAATAATCTTACCATACAATACATACGAGGGAGATTTCTAGAGTTTTCCCTCCTACAAATCTAACTATCTAATCGAATTAAAATATCTACAACTACTTTACATTGATTACATTAATTGCCTCCAATCAACAGATGAGAGAAACTACTCATGATCTGTGTTACAATATCCAAATCATAAAAGAAAAAATATCTTTTGAGATATTACATTAATGTTTTATCTTTTCAAATTCAAAACATTTTCAAAATGTGCGCTAGTGCATTTCCAGTTGTCCCCCTCTTTTGTGATTGTTTTGTTGGCTTTCTTACGATGCTCCTACATCATACTCCCCTGGCTGAAAAAATTCATGGAATCCTATTCATGAGCTCCTACACCGTTTATCCATGTTCTTGGATATTTGTTTCACTTTACCAACTGGAATCCTCAATTGGGTGTCCTTTCCACTTTGTCGGATATTCAAAATATCTCTTCCTACGGGTGTTCTTGCTAACTCTCTGATCAATGATCTTTTCCATCTGTAGATTTTTAGCTACAAGCATTTGTTTGACCCATTGAACTTCCTGTTGAATCTTTTCCCCATCATATTTATCTTCTCTGTAAGGATACATATATGCTATGTTGAACATGGGTGATATGCCCACACCATCTGGAAATTCCATATCATAAGGATTTTCCTCAAATTTCCTAAAAATCTTACACGACCCTATCTTTTTCATATTTATATTATTATATGTTCCCCTTGGGAACCTTTCTTTTCTCATATGCGCTAAAACTAAATCTCCCACTTCAAATTGAATCTCTCTTCTATGTTGATCTACTTTGTGCTTATATTCCTGGTTAGAATTATGCAATCTCTCTTTAATCTTACCGTGGAGCTCTTGCATTTCTGCTGCAAAATCTTTTGCTCCAGCACTTCTGAACTCACTCTGCTCTAAGTTCCTCAACTCAGAGACTCCTCTTGGTTGCATTCCATACATTATCTAGAATGGGCTCTGTCCTTTGCTCCTGTTTGGTGAATCATTATATGAAAATTCCTCTTATGGAAGAATCTGGTCCCACTGACTATGATGTTCAGCTACTAAAATCCTCAACAAATATCCCAAACTTTGATTTACTACCTCAGTCTATCCATCTGTATGAGGGTGATATGCTGAGATAAAACATAATTATGTCCCCATCTTCTTCCAAAATGTCCTCTAGAAATGACCAACAAATTTGGTATCTCTGTCTGAAACAATACTCTTGGGTAAACCATGAAGTCGAACAACTTATTTGAAAAAAAGATTTGCAATGTGAGTTGCATCATTGGTTTTTTGACATGGAATGAAATGTGCCATTTTGGAAAAAAAAATTACTACCACAAATATGGAATCACAACCTCTCTGTGTCCTCGAGAGTCCTAACAAAAAATCCATTCTTACCGCATCCCACGACCTCTATGGTACTTGAAATGGTTGATACAATCCTGTATTTTGTCATTTCCCCTTTGCGTGCTGTCAGATTTTGCATCTGTTCACAAATTTCATGACATATGTCCTTATCCCTAGCCAATAATATAAATTGTTTAGTTGCGCAAATGTTTTTTCATGGTCGAAATGTCCAGCGAATCCTCCACTATGTTTTTCCTTTAAAAGGTTTTCCCTCATAGAACTCTTCAGGATACACAATTGATTTCCTTTGAATAATAATCCTTCCTGAATTAAATATTCAATCCATTGGCTTCTCTCCCTTAGAACAATATTTTCACATGCTTTATAAGCATCCCTGAAATCTGAATCATCTTTGTACATATCCTTAAGGCTATCAAAACCTAATCTCTTCACGTGAAACTCCTGCAGAATCAAACATTTCCTTCTCAATGCATCAACAACCTTGTTAGAAGTTCCAAAAATGTTCTTTGTAACAAAAGTAAAGTTCTGCATAAATTCAACCCATTTTTCATGTTTCTGGTTTAGTTTCTCCTATCTGGTTATGAATTGTAAAGCATGGTTGTCGCTATACAAAATGAACTCTTTCAGAACCAAGTAGTGCCTCCATTTCTTTAATGCATGTATGACTGCATAAACTCCTTTTCATACGTGGAATATTTCATTTTGGCATCATTCATCTTCTCACTAAAGTATGGAATTGGTCTATTTTCTTGACTTATGACTGCTCCAACTGCAAATCCACTTGCGTCACATCTGAATTGAAATGTTTTACTGAAGGCTGACAAAACCAAAACTGGATGTTCAGTTATATTTTCCTTCAACAACTTGAAACATTTCTCTACTTCCTCTATCCAATGAAAATATTTATGTATTTTCTTGGCTGTGTCCATCATTGGTGCAGAAATTCCACTAAAATTCCTAATGAACTTCCTGTAACAATTGGCTAGTC
Source organism: Picea glauca (assembly GCA_000966675.3). Classification (NCBI taxonomy): domain Eukaryota; kingdom Viridiplantae; phylum Streptophyta; class Pinopsida; order Pinales; family Pinaceae; genus Picea; species Picea glauca. The sequence goes on from JZKD02S1786174.1 coordinate 15,523, forward strand.
CATGGAAGCTTCTGACTTCAAATATATTCTTTGACGATGGCCATTCCTTGATTGCTTTTACCTTCTCATGATCCATCTTCAACTCATTCGTAGAGATCACGAAACCTAAATAAACAAGATCTTTCTTCATTAAAGATGAATTTCTCAAATTTATCAGCAATTTCTTTTGTTGTAATCTCCTCGTCACTAGAATTAGGTGTCTCAAGTGTTCTTCCTTAGTCTTACTGAATATCAGTATATCATCAAAATATACGATCAAAAACTTTCCAATGAAATATTTCAAGACTTCGTTCATCAATCTCATAAAATTACTTGGCGCATTCGTCAAACCAAATGGCATGACAAGCCATTCATACATCCCTCCATTCGTCTTAAATGTTGTCTTCCATTCATCACCTTCCCTCATTTGAATCTAATGATATCCACTTTTCAAATCAATATTTGAAAAAAACTTTTCTCCACTCAAGCAATCCATCAAGTCATCCATCCTTGGTAAAGGAAATCTATACCTGATGGTGATTTTGTTTATAGACCTTGAGTCTATACACATTCTCCATCCACCATCCTTCTTTGGAATTAACATTGTTGGCATAGTGCATGGACTCAAGTTTTCTCTAATCAACCCTTTGTCCATCAAATCTTGGACTTGTTTCTTAACTTCTTCATTCTCCTACGGTGTCAATCTATACGCTGCTTTGTTTGGTAAATTCACTCCTGGTATAAGTTCAATGTGATGACTTATACTTCTAATGGAGAAAACGAACAAGGTAAATCATCCACCACTATATCAACACAATTCTCCAGTAGTTCCTTAATTTCCTCTGGTAGATAATCTATTGAAGTATTGGTCAAGATGACTTTAGGTTTCCTAACCACAACAAACTGCATTTCTTCACCCTTCTTAGCTTCATCCATAATTTCCTTCCCACTAAAGAGTAGTATAGTATTGTTTGTTTCTGCTTTTGCCTTCTTGTCTTCAATTGGTAGCAACATATGCATCCTACCGTTCTTCTCTGAGGTATAGGTATACTTTCTTCCATCATGAAAAACATTCATGTCATATTGCCATGACCTCCCCAACAAAATATGATAGACATCCATGGGAATAACATCACATAAGATCTCATCTCTATATCCCCCTATCTTAAATTCAACTAAACATTGTTTAGTGATAGTTACTTGATGTCCTTTTTGCAACCACAAAACCTTTTATGGGCTTGGATGTGCAACTGTCTCCAATTCCAACTTCTCCACCATTTCTGTGGATACTAGATTATTTGTGCTTCCACTGTCCACTATCACCTTGCATACCCTATCCTTGGTGTTGCAAGTAGTTCTAAACAATTTTTTCCTCTGGACTGGATTCTCCATCTCTTTCTCTAGCTTCAAGAGAATTTTCCTCATCATTAAGGATCTTTCTCCTTCTGCATCTTCTACCTCAACATTTTTCCTCTGCGCTTCTGAAATGTGAGCTTCACCTCCTCCATCTCTTTTTTATCAAGACATTCAAAATATTTGTGTCCTATCTTTCCATAGACAAAACACTTTATTTCACCTCCTTTGCCTCTTCCTCTTCCTCTTCCTCTTTCTCGTGGAAAAGTGTTCTTATCGGCATATTGTCTTCCCTGTTAACTTCCTCCTCTTTCAGGGTGATTATGGGGCTTCTTTTCTTCATCCTTGGGCTTATGTACTTTGTCTTGGGAAATTTATTTGCCTCTTCTTTGACTTATACCTCTTCCCCTTTGACCTTGCTTTCGGTCCAATTTTTTTTCTTCTTTCATAACTATCCAATAAGCATCTTCTACATTCATGATAGTCACCATGCTCATCTCATCCTGAATGTCATATCTCAGACCATTCATATATATGGTGAGATTTTCATCATCACTTTCACGATGAAAAACCCTAATGTTTATCCGATAAAATTCTTTAGTGTATTCCTTCACTGTCATCCCTTTCTATCTCAAATTTTGCATTCTTCGAAACAAATTAATTTGGTAATCTTTGGGTATGAATTTTTCTTTCATATTTGCAACCATTCTATCCCAACTTTTGATTATTTTCTTTCCCTTTAAATGCATGTCAGTCTACAGTTCATCCCACCATAGTGTTGTATGCCCTTTCAAGCTAGTGACAACATGTTTTACTTTCTTATCCTCTTCAATATATTCATAATTGAAGTATTTATCCAGATCTCTAAACCAATCTAGTAGCTCCTCAATGTCTAAGCTTCCTTCATACATCGGGATGTCCATTTTTTCTCTGGCCCCTATTCTTGCAATGTCTCTGAATAGGAATTCTTCTGCAGCATCTTCGACTGCAACTTCTTCTTCATCGCGTCTTGCTTCATTCTTGTTTTCGGATTCACTAACATCTCCAACATCAACTGTCTATTTATGTGTTGTCTCCATAGCATATAATCGAGCACGAAGTTCTCTCATTTCCCTTTCCATAGATGGATCAGGCATTGGTCTCTCTTGACGTCTTTTGGGTGGCATTGTTTAAATCTGTTCCATGCAGAATTCAAACCACAACTTGCCTTTTGTGTCCCTTTCTTATAGAAAACAATGATTGCAAGCTCTGATACCACCTGATGTAGCACCCTACCTCAGTAGGATTTGCATGACCTCTCAGTCTAAGGATCGTTCTTAATCTCCCCTTTGAGTTGAAATGACTCTTTGATTCCCATCTGGAATATTCACACATGTAACCACAGTTCCTTCTAGAGTTACGCTTGTGTGAACAAGCACAAGGCCCAAACCTCAACTCCACATGACCAACTGATATGACCATGAACTTCACCCGAAAAGGTGTTTCGGGTTTCACGACTTCGTGATTCCTGTTTTGATTCCCCCTGAATCCTTCAATCCTTGAAACCCTGAAATGGGCTAATGGGTCCTCAACTCCTCCCTTATGCCTCGACCATATGACCTTAGTCACATCCTGGGGTCCACCTCCGAGCACGTCAGAATTTTGTGACTCAGGATTTCATGATGAAACCTCCTCTCCTTCTCTCAAAGTATGAACTCACGACTTCTTTGCTGAGAATCGATGGTCCAGATCCTTCTACGATCTGACAGCCCAGATCCTGTCAAGATTTCACAAATCAGGATTTCGAGACTCTTGACTTATTTTCATGACTTTCTCCACACTCCCAAATCCCGAAATGTCAAAATTTGAAGTACTATATCAACGACTCTCATCGGTCCAAATCTAACGACAACTATTCCTCCTGAGATTTTGAGTGTTTACAAACACTTAGTCTTAACTCCTCCACTGATCCAATGGATCCAATGATCCATGGCGAATCGATGGTTCTCCCTCTGAGAATTTTGACCGTCCATTGAGTTTCTTAGCAACTCCGGACCAAACAACTTGGCATGTTTCTTCCTGAACTTTGTTTTCTTGGAAGCCTCTCTGAGCCTCGTCCTTCTTTTGAACTCCACGAAGTCTCTATCCCTCATGAGATTATACTTCGCTTCAAAATAAATATTTAAAAGGGATTATCACATGCACTTCTTGCAACTTCTCGATAATCTATGATTATATGAACTTTTCAGTTCTATGCACTCCTTGTGATAGGAACTCTTCAACCACTCAATGGGTTGGAAAATTATAAGACTTAAACCATCCTACACAATCCTTTCACGGCTTTGTTCTATACTCACACTTTTGTTGGTATAAGAACAATGGTATCTCTCCTGATCTTTTCTTAGATAAAACTCAGAACTTGTAACCACACTCCTTGCGGACCTTCACTGCACTCCTTCCAGGAATTATTAGGACGAGAAACAGTTGAAACTCATACTCTTCTTCTCACGGACTTCATACATTCAACATGAAATCATACATACACACACAACATTGAAACGAATGCATAACAGAGCATATAAGCAAACTATAAACATACCATTCAATAAATGTAAACAAAATTCATAAACACCATGAATTTGGATCAAAGTTCTCTTATATTAATCCAAGTGCATTTGTACATGGGTTCAATAGCAACCGCTATCTTCTTATACAATCTTCTACAACCTATCTTCTGCTATGTTCTCTTATTCTTTTTCTCTTCAGCTCTTACAATTACAATGAGAATAATCTTACCGTACAATACATATGAGGGAGATTTCTAGAGTTTTCCCTCCTACAGCTCTAACTATCTAATCTAATTAAAATCTATACAACTAATTTACATTTATTACATTAATTGCCTCCAATCAATAGATGAGAGAAACCGCTCATGATCTGCGTTACAATATCCAAACCATAAAAGAAAAAATATCTTCCCAGATATTACATTAATGTTTTATCTTTTCAAATTCAAAATGTTCTCAAAATGTATGCTGGTGCATTTCCAACTGTCCCCCGATTTTGTGCTTTCTTACAATTCTCTTGCATCACTCATGAATGCCAAAAACCTAACGCTAGGAGGTGAAACACCAAAAGTCATGTGGGCCCCTATGGGTAAGTTTGTACCTCAACTTCCTAGGGTCGTAAATTTTGCATACGACCTTTGTTTTAGGCATGTGATAGCTTGTTGGAAAGGTATTTCAGATAATTACACATTACATCACTAATATCTAACTCTATCAATAGTTTTACTATGGAGAGACACAAAAATAATGTTTAGGCCTCCCAAATGGCCCTAGAAGTACAACAAGATGTTATGACATGAAAACATATAAAATAATCCAGTTCGATTAGATGAGAGGCCACCAAAATCCACCTGGAAGATGCATAGGGCTTCAGACATCCCTATAAGTGCAGAACCCACAATCACAAAGAAGTACAGAAGAACATGTTGAACTAAAAATTGACCAGAAGAGCCAGTTGTAATAGATGGTTGGACACCAATATCCACCTGGATCAATCCTCCCCCCTTAGGAAGAAATGGTATCCATTGCATTGAGTTCCCCCATCAGGTGAGGAAACTTCTATTGGATTTGGCCTCAGGTGAGATACTTTACTTGGTGTAGGAGTTGCCCTACCTTGACAACCCGATAAAGCTGGATCCTTTGTTGGCAAGTGTCGTTGACCTGTGTGTCCACTATCTAATCAGTGGATTCTTGTTCCATGTAATCAAGGTTGATCTATGTTGGTTTCAATTGTTATTTTATCTCTGAGTTGTCCAATAATGGTGAAAAATATGGTCGAAGGTCCACATTGAACACTCGGTGCAATCCAAATAATGGTGGAGTGTTCAGCGCAAAAGCATTGTTACCCACAACATTGGTGATGGTGTAAGGCACATAGAGAAGTGGGCGGAGCTCCTGATGGGGCCCTATAAGATGCTCCTTATGAAATTGTAACCAGACCTTGTCTCCAACCTGAAATTGGTGTGGTATCATGTTTTGATCATGGCATTGCTTGTACTTTGCATTGGCTTTCTACAGAATATCCTACACCTGTTGATAGATGTTTTTAATCCTCTCAATGTATATGGTGTCTTTGTGAGTCTCAGACTGAACATGGGAAGAGTTTGTCTCTGTGGATGCTAGAGGTTGTGCAACATCAATGGGACCCATGGGTTGGAATCCCAGTCCCACCTGAAATGGGCTGTGGATGGTGGAGCTATGGAGAGCCATGTTGTAATTTTGATGAACATAGTGGAGACTCTCATCCCATGTGCGCATATGCTTAGAGTTGTACATGCACAAGATGTGCATAATCATTTGATTGACAACTTATGTTTGGTCATCTATTTGGGGGTGGATATCAGTGGATTTAGTGAGTTTCGTGTCCAATGGTGACCAGATACTAGACCAAAATGTGTTAAGGAACCTGCTATGTCAGTCAGAGATGATGGTCTGTGATATCCCAAAATGGACCCACACTCATTCTAAAAATATCTTCGAAGTATATTCTGTTGTGATGTTCTTCTTGAAGGCTGTGAGGATGGCCATCTTCAAAAACCGATCAATGACCAAAAATACACAATCATTTCCTTTCTTGGTGGAAGGAAGGGCAGACATGTAATCCATCGAGATGGATTCCCAAGTCTTCTTGGGGGTAGGAAGAGGGGTGTATAATCCTTTCTTATTGATGGATATCTTGGTAATGGCATAGGCAATGCAAGATATGATATACTTGTTGACGTCATGTCAAATTTTTGGCCAATAAAAATGTTTCTGGAGAACAACCTCAGTTTTCTCCATGCCAAAATTTCCTGCCACCTGACTGTAGTGGGATTCCCAAATCATATTTTCACACTCTCTTGCAGGAACAAAGAGATGGCCCAGATGGCATAACAACCTGTCTTGAATGTGAAAAGCGATGGAAGTCATGCCTGTACCCAAGAGCTAATAGGTGGTGGTGAAGTGTGGATATTATTGATAAAGTTGGGGCCACTTAGATGCCTCATGTCCATAGCAATGGAGCACAGTGGTGAGTGAAGTTATAGGAGGTCGACTAAGGTAGTCGATGACCTGATTTATGCTCACTTTCTAATACTTGATGTTGATATGGAATTGTTGCAGGTAGGTGGACCACTTCTAATGGTAGTCGTTCTGCAACTTTCCCTGTGTCTGTATGAACTGTAGAGGTCTTTTATCAATGTGGATGATTGTCTCCTTCCACAGAATGCAATGTTTCCATTGACAACATGCTTTTACAATGGAATACATTTCCTTGTCATAGGTGGGNTGTTTCTTCCTGAACTTTGTTTTCTTGGAAACCTCTCTGAGCCTCGTCCTTCTTTTGAACTCCACGAAGTCTCTATCCCTCATGAGATTATACTTCGCTTCAAAATAAATATTTACAAGGGATTATCACATGCACTTCTTGCAACTTCTCGATAATCTATGATTATATGAACTTCTCAGTTCTACGCACTCCTTGTGATAGGAACTCTTCAACCACTCAATGGGTTGGAAAAGTATAAGACTTAAACCATCCTACACAATCCTTTCACGGCTTTGTGCTATACTCACACTTTTGTTGGTATAAGAACAATGGTATCTCTCCTGATCTTTTCTTAGATAAAACTCAGAACTTGTCAACACACTCCTTGCGGACCTTCACTACACTCCTTCCAGGAATTATTAGGACGAGAAACAGTTGAAACTCATACTCTTCTTCTCACGGACTTCATACATTAAACATGAAATCATACATACACACACAACATTGAAACGAATGCATAACAGAGCATATAAGGAAACTATAAACATACCATTCAATATATGTAAACAAAATTCATAAACACCATGAATTTGGATCAAAGTTCTCTTATATTAATCCAAGTGCATTTGTACATGGGTTCAATAGCAACCGCTATCTTCTTATACAATCTTCTACAACCTATCTTCTGCTATGTTCTCTTATTCTTTTTCTCTTCAGCTCTTACAATTACAATGAGAATAATCTTACCGTACAATACATATGAGGGAGATTTCTAGAGTTTTCCCTCCTACAGCTCTAACTATCTAATCTAATTAAAATCTATACAACTAATTTACATTTATTACATTAATTGCCTCCAATCAATAGATGAGAGAAACCGCTCATGATCTGCGTTACAATATCCAAACCATAAAAGAAAAAATATCTTCCCAGATATTACATTAATGTTTTATCTTTTCAAATTCAAAATGTTCTCAAAATGTATGCTGGTGCATTTCCAACTGTCCCCCGATTTTGTGCTTTCTTACAATTCTCTTGCATCACTCATGAATGCCAAAAACCTAACGCTAGGAGGTGAAACACCAAAAGTCATGTGGGCCCCTATGGGTAAGTTTGTACCTCAACTTCCTAGGGTCGTAAATTTTGCATACGACCTTTGTTTTAGGCATGTGATAGCTTGTTGGAAAGGTATTTCAGATAATTACACATTACATCACTAATATCTAACTCTATCAATAGTTTTACTATGGAGAGACACAAAAATAATGTTTAGGCCTCCCAAATGGCCCTAGAAGTACAACAAGATGTTATGACATGAAAACATATAAAATAATCCAGTTCGATTAGATGAGAGGCCACCAAAATCCACCTGGAAGATGCATAGGGCTTCAGACATCCCTATAAGTGCAGAACCCACAATCACAAAGAAGTACAGAAGAACATGTTGAACTAAAAATTGACCAGAAGAGCCAGTTGTAATAGATGGTTGGACACCAATATCCACCTGGATCAATCCTCCCCCCTTAGGAAGAAATGGTATCCATTGCATTGAGTTCCCCCATCAGGTGAGGAAACTTCTATTGGATTTGGCCTCAGGTGAGATACTTTACTTGGTGTAGGAGTTGCCCTACCTTGACAACCCGATAAAGCTGGATCCTTTGTTGGCAAGTGTCGTTGACCTGTGTGTCCACTATCTAATCAGTGGATTCTTGTTCCATGTAATCAAGGTTGATCTATGTTGGTTTCAATTGTTATTTTATCTCTGAGTTGTCCAATAATGGTGAAAAATATGGTCGAAGGTCCACATTGAACACTCGGTGCAATCCAAATAATGGTGGAGTGTTCAGCGCAAAAGCATTGTTACCCACAACATTGGTGATGGTGTAAGGCACATAGAGAAGTGGGCGGAGCTCCTGATGGGGCCCTATAAGATGCTCCTTATGAAATTGTAACCAGACCTTGTCTCCAACCTGAAATTGGTGTGGTATCATGTTTTGATCATGGCATTGCTTGTACTTTGCATTGGCTTTCTACAGAATATCCTACACCTGTTGATAGATGTTTTTAATCCTCTCAATGTATATGGTGTCTTTGTGAGTCTCAGACTGAACATGGGAAGAGTTTGTCTCTGTGGATGCTAGAGGTTGTGCAACATCAATGGGACCCATGGGTTGGAATCCCAGTCCCACCTGAAATGGGCTGTGGATGGTGGAGCTATGGAGAGCCATGTTGTAATTTTGATGAACATAGTGGAGACTCTCATCCCATGTGCGCATATGCTTAGAGTTGTACATGCACAAGATGTGCATAATCATTTGATTGACAACTTATGTTTGGTCATCTATTTGGGGGTGGATATCAGTGGATTTAGTGAGTTTCGTGTCCAATGGTGACCAGATACTAGACCAAAATGTGTTAAGGAACCTGCTATGTCAGTCAGAGATGATGGTCTGTGATATCCCAAAATGGACCCACACTCATTCTAAAAATATCTTCGAAGTATATTCTGTTGTGATGTTCTTCTTGAAGGCTGTGAGGATGGCCATCTTCAAAAACCGATCAATGACCAAAAATACACAATCATTTCCTTTCTTGGTGGAAGGAAGGGCAGACATGTAATCCATCGAGATGGATTCCCAAGTCTTCTTGGGGGTAGGAAGAGGGGTGTATAATCCTTTCTTATTGATGGATATCTTGGTAATGGCATAGGCAATGCAAGATATGATATACTTGTTGACGTCATGTCAAATTTTTGGCCAATAAAAATGTTTCTGGAGAACAACCTCAGTTTTCTCCATGCCAAAATTTCCTGCCACCTGACTGTAGTGGGATTCCCAAATCATATTTTCACACTCTCTTGCAGGAACAAAGAGATGGCCCAGATGGCATAACAACCTGTCTTGAATGTGAAAAGCGATGGAAGTCATGCCTGTACCCAAGAGCTAATAGGTGGTGGTGAAGTGTGGATATTATTGATAAAGTTGGGGCCACTTAGATGCCTCATGTCCATAGCAATGGAGCACAGTGGTGAGTGAAGTTATAGGAGGTCGACTAAGGTAGTCGATGACCTGATTTATGCTCACTTTCTAATACTTGATGTTGATATGGAATTGTTGCAGGTAGGTGGACCACTTCTAATGGTAGTCGTTCTGCAACTTTCCCTGTGTCTGTATGAACTGTAGAGGTCTTTTATCAATGTGGATGATTGTCTCCTTCCACAGAATGCAATGTTTCCATTGACAACATGCTTTTACAATGGAATACATTTCCTTGTCATAGGTGGGTTATTTACGGATAGTATTTGAGAGTGTCTCATTATGGTATTCCACCAGATGACTGTGTTGAGTGAGAACTGTGCTTACAACATAATCAAATGCATCAATCTCAATCTCGAATGATTTTTGTAGATCAAGAAAGGAGAGTACTAGAGCCAAGAAAAAGCGATTCTTTAGATCATCAAATGTTCATTGTTGTTCCTTCCCCCACACAAACATTTCCCTACCATCACCCTTGGTCAGGTGGCAGAGGGCCCATGCAATATGGGAGAATCCTAATGTGAACCATCAATAGAAATCGGCTAGTCCAAAGAAGCTCCAAAGCTCACTTAGTGTGGTAAGGGCTGGCCAATCATGGATGACTTGGATCTTAGTGAGATCGACATGTACCCCATTCTCATAAACAATGTAGCCCAATTGTTGGACCATGTTCATGTCAAAGGAACATTTTTCCAAGTTCGCATATAGCTTGTTTTGTCGCAGAGTGCTCAAAACCTGTTGAATATGCCGCATGTGATCCTCCCAAGTTTTGTTGAAGATGAGGATGTCATCCAAATATACCACCACAAAATATTTGGTTAAGGGTATCAATACATCATCCATCAACCTCATGAAAGTGGTTAGTTCATTTTTTATGCCAAAGGTCATGACCAACCATTCAAAGAGACCTTCTTTAGATTTGAAAGGTGTCTTCCAGACATTAGTTGGTTCAATGGGAACCTTGTGGTAGACCTACTTTAGGTCAATATTGTTGAATAACTTTACCCCCTTGAGGTGGCCAAGAAGGTCATCAATCTTGGGAATTGGGTACTAGTTTCTTAGTGTGATTTTGTTTAATTCTATGTAATCAATGTAGAGTCACCAGGTCCCATTATTCTTTTGCACCAATATAATTGGGCTTTCACAAGGGGAGGAGTTGGGTCTAATGTGCCCCTTTTGAAGAATATCTTGGATCTAACGCTTGATTTCGTCATTTTCCATCAACGAGTGATGATAGACTGTTCCATTAGGAATACATGCACTAAGGGTTAGATTAATTAGATGCTTGACTTGGAAGTGCATCAATACCCCGATGGGTGAGGAGAAGATGTCTCTATACTCTTCCATGATCTCGTCCACTTTATTTTGTTGCAAAGAGAGGATATGTGTAGAGGCCACGGATGTGGTAGAGACCTTCTGCTTACTATGATCATGGATAAAAAATAATACAATCTTCCTAGTATGTGAAATGAACTTACTCCATTTCTTAGTAGAGATTAAAGAAATAGCAATAGGTGGTGCTACCTCTGGTATCCTATACAATTGTCTATCCAAATTAATAATAACAGTATGGGGTCTAGACTCATACACAACGTGACGCTTCCACAAATATGGTTGTCCTAAAATAATATCAGAAACTTCAAGGGGATAAATATCATACAATACCTCATCTTTGAAGGGATTGATGTCATAGTGAAGATGACATTGTTGGCTGACACATAGATCTCTTCCTTGGTGAAGCTAGCGATGGTGTAGGTATGTAGGTGTAGTTTCATCAGCAGGTCTAGTTGGTTAATGACCTCTTCTAATATCAAGTTCTTTTGACTATCACTATAGACAATGAAATGAAGTGGAGCCCCCGTTGCCGACATATGTGAGTGAAAGAGGAATTCCCCTTCCTCTGGTTCTTCTAGTTCTCTTTGATGGACTTTGGTGGTAGCGATAGTGGCACTGGTTTCAGCATCAATAATCCACTTCCCTCCTTCTGGATTTTATTCAAAATTAGAATCATCCTCTGACTCGAAATCCTTCAGCTAGACCATGAGTGACCACTTGGAGCAACATTCTTCAGTGTTGTGCCAAAGGATTTTGTGGTATTCATACCATTTTCCCATGTCCTTATTCATCTTCTCATTTCCCTTCTTTTGTTGTGACTTGGACTAGTTTTCCTGAGAGTGGCCATATTTTTTCTGTCCCTTTTTGTTTGGGTTGGGGATGCCTTTACCCTGCTTCAGGTGTAATATAAAAATAATGGAATATAAAAATTTACCTATACCTTGAAGGGGGTTGCATGGCCTCTTGATGAAGATGCTTCTCCTGTGGGCAGTCACCAAAGGATCTGTGCAAAGTTGTCCATCATTATGTTCCTTTGTCACGCAAGGGCTTCCTTGAGCAACATTTTAAAATGATCTCCTACTCCTTCATATTTCTTTTCATATCCCATGGTTTTTTTCGGGCTCGGCACAGTTGATCTTGCAATGAATCGATTGGTTTGATTCCCAAATTCTTGTACCCAGATCTTGTCGAGGACATGCACGAAGAAAAATAAATGAAAAGAATACCTCTTTGATACCATTGATCCAGATTTAGGATCAAAATGAACTTATTAACAAACTAAATACAATAAACACAGATAAATGAAGAAAAACACATATATCCAGTGAAGAATGTCTTCTATTTAATAAATGAAATAGGATGAAATTGTAAAGCTGGAGAACTGAAACACTTGCTTGAATGGTGGTATCTATCTTTGAGAAGAGATGTGTCTACTACACCAATCCATCTGAGAAGAATCATTACAATGAGGCTCCAGAGGCCTTTTTTATATTACTCATGAATTCCAAAACCATAGACATCCAAAAACCTAACCCTAATAGGTGAAATTCCAAAAGTCATGTGGGCCCCTATGGGTAAGTTGGTACCTCAACTTCTCAGAGTCATAACTTTTTCATACGACCTTCATTTTAGGCATGTGATAGCCCATTGGAAAGGTATTTCAAAGAAATACACATTACACCGTCAAACTCTAACTCCGTCTACAGTTTCACTATGGTGAGCCAAAAAAACACTATTTAGGCCTCCAAAACAACCCTGGAAGTACAACAAGAAGTGTTGACATGAAAACATACAAAATAAGCCAGTTGAATTAGGTTAGAGGCCACCAGCATCCACCTGGAACATGTGTAGGGCTTCATATATCCCCATAAGTGTAGAACCCACAATTACAAAGAAGTACATAAGAACGTCTTGAACTAAAAACTGAGAAGAGGAGCTAGTTGGAATAGGTGGGTGGCCAACAATATCCACCTAGATTATGCACCTATTGTGAACCTAGGATACATTATGGATACATAAACCAATTATAACAATGGGGTATCCCACTATCCCCGATATGAAAAAATATACAATATATTCAACATCGAATATATCCCACCTAGAGATGAGAATCTGGAAGTTTATCATAACATCTAGAAGAGCTACATTCACTTCCTAGTTTCCTGACCAATGTTGGTTCCCTACAATGATCTAGAAAATTGGTGCCTCAAACATATTGACCAAGTAAATGCTACAATTGTGAGAAAATAAATTATTCATATAGCATCCTTGAGACCAGAGGACATAAAATTTTGATACCACCTCCCCAAGCTTGCAATCTTCCTGAAAGAGCCATTTTTTAGAAAAAAAAATAAGAAAGAGAACAAAGATTTCGAAGAACTGATGGAGGATTGGTGGTGCGACGAAGACAAAAAATTCAAGCAAGGAGAACAATTAACCCCTACCCAGAGATTCAAAAGTCCATACTAAATGATAAATACTATGGTTTGCAAGCTCTATGGAGAGGATAAAAGCACTCATTTTTCGATGGAATGGCTACCAATGTCTTACACTATAGTAAAGATAGGGAAAATATTGAATTAAGAGGATATATTAACCTTCAACATTTTACAAAATGTCAAGAATTCCCTATGTATGAAAAATCCTAATTTATATATGTCTTCATACCTCATTAATGATGTATTCTTGTAATGTTCCCTTCCAATTGATCATGACGAAGGTTGACTCAATATACTATATGACTCTTGTAGTCTATAGTCAACAAGGATGAGAGATTCAAGGAGGTTTATTTGGTGTCACTAGGTTAAAACTATGATAAATCCTAAAGTGACATTAAATAAAAATAAATAATTTTATTTAAATGAAATTGGAGGGAAATAAAGTGAGGGTTTGACTTGTTCAAAAAGGGGAAAGATATATAAGGCTTGGAGGAAGGATAAATAGAGGGGTAACCATTCCCTTTGGCATTATGATTTGTTTGAACTCTTGATTGGTTCTCTTGCAGCCATTTTTCCATTTGGGTTTAGAAAAACCTTTCCAGTACTGCAATCTACTTTCAATGGTGGAATACCCACCCTAGCTAGACAAGAGGGGAGTCCACCTAGGACTACCATTGGAGCTTCACTTGAGATTTTTTTCTTACATTTGTATGGATTCCGAAGTACACAGGAGGTTTATGGAACTTTCTGGATGAGGTTGATTCGAAACATTTGAAGGTTTTGGGAGGGTTTCGGAAAAACCGGGGTTGAGGGTATCCCCACGGGTTGAGTAAAGGGTGTGCAGTGAGGCTCCACTAAACGACCAGTTGTGTCCTGTGAGGACCTCTTTGATTAAGGGTTCACAATATTTGATTTGGTATGAACAATGAGAGCTATAGGAGTGGATATTATGTAGTGGATTCAGGAGGATCGTGGCAACATTCTAGGTTTTGTTTGCTTTGTGTGTCTGATACTGCAACTTTCATTGCAACCATTAGAGATCTGCGAGGGTAGTGTTTGGTGAAAATTTTGTTACATCCAGTAGGGAATGTATTGTTGTGATTTCTGAATATAAAATCCCATGATCATCTCTTCCATTTTCTATACTTTCAATGTGCTTGATAAGATGTCTACTATGAGTTTACATGAAAATTGTTTGTCATAAGTTACCAACCAACTTAAAACATTGTTTGCAAGGTATTTGATTAAAATAATTAGCTTGAAACACATTATCCTAGTTGGGTACATTATAGTTGTATCAAAGTTGGTGATCTTTCCAGTTTGTGATTTATTGAGGCATTGATGCCAAGGAAAACTAGACGACGAGGGAAACAACCTACCTCAGGACCAGAATCATCAAAAGAAGTATAAGTAGAGGGATTTAAAGGGGGGAATCCTAAATATATAAAAATATAGTTGTTGGAATCCATATCCAATGGTGTTATACTCCAAAAATTCCCCATCTATGCATACATGGCATTGTCCTTTCCATTTACACAATTTGTCAATTACTGTTGAGGATCCTTCTTACAAAAACATTTTTTGGAACATGTATGTGCCATGTTGAACTATCTCCCATGTACAAACGTGTTGTACATACTAGACAAACCACGTACATATTCTAGTTTCATTATAGACAACCCATGTTTGCCTCCAAAAGTTGCAAAAAATAAAAGTTTGCAAGGAATTCAGCGGAGTTTATGGGCTATCGAGGGTTTCCCAACCATTTTACCCATTGTAGCCCATCCCCAAACCAAATAACCATATTTTTCATATAAAAATAAGTCTTAGTGTCTCATTTCAATACCAATCAAGAGAATAAAGAAACTCTGTCAAAATCCCTTCCCTTCTAGCCCAAGTTTTACAGCCCTTTCTGAGATTTGGCCTCAACATTCCCCTCCATCCCTTTCTCCTTATACAAACCTTTCCCTTTTCCCAAGAGATCAGTTGGTCGTGAGAGGAAAGTAAGGAATGATGCACTTGGATAAGTAGCAAGAGGAGCCCAGACCTGGTTCATGGAGCATTTTTCGATAAGAAGGTTGTAATCTTTGTAATCTTCATATCTAAATAAAAGAGTTATTTTATGTCCCAAACATTGTGTCTTTATGATTAATTGATTAATGCATGTATATTTATATATAAATACTAACATTGATAAGTAGAGATAGTATATCTTCTAGATTTTTTTTTCTCGGTTGTTTGAAAGTCAACTTGGAAGGACACCATCAATCCAATAAACTACAAAGACAAAGGAGTTCTACAACAACAAAACGGACCTAAGGTACACCTACTTTCCCTTCTCTTGAATTTTAAGTTCAAATAGTTTGGGGTAACTTAGAAAAATAATTGTATTTTAAGGGAAGTCAGTGCTCTACCTATATTCAGACCCAGTATAGCAATAGGGGGATTTCCCCCACTAGCAAATGGGCATCAACAATTGATACAATTCCCGACACATTATTTTTCCGGCAACCAAGAAAATAAAAATTAGGGAGGTACCAATGGGAACCATGTAGAGGCTATATATAGAGGTGGTAGAACTCCTGAAGGGAGTAATACCTATGTTCCGGTACATAGTGTATTATAGGTAGGTACTAGAAAGGTACCTAGGATGTAAGGTACCAAATGTAATATAATATGAAAAAACAGGAATATTCAGCAGATATCAATGGAACAACGGAATTTTGAGAAGATAAACACCAAAAATGATACCTTTATTCAAGAAAGCAATGTTCACTTGCCTCTTCGAGGGGAAACCTCCAGCAGAGTAGAGCTCTATTAAAATACTTCTCAAGAAAAATCTTCTCATGCCTCCTACTCTTATTTATACTATTTTTGTCTTCTAAAGAACCTTCTAGCGAAATATATTTATAGAAGGGGAAGATTATATTAGTCCTTGCATGATTGTGAACACCACCAGAAGGGGGAAGTCCCTAGGTAGTGGAAAAAACAAGTTGGTGTTTGGATATGATATATTGGAAGTCAAGATGCATTGATGGTGTCTCAACTACTTGAATTGAATGGAGTTGGGAAATAATACCCAAATGACCTTTTTTTAGAATCTTTTCCATTCGATGAGAACTAATGATATTAGATAAACTTCTTCTGATTCCTTGGAACTGATATTCTTGTCCCTTGTGTTGAAATTGCATGGTTAATTCCTTAAAATCCATGAGAATGGGGCCCAGGGTGCATAACCATTCAACACCTAGCACAATTTCATAGCCACCCATGTCTATAGAAAGCATATGGGATTCCAAGTTATATTGACCAATTTGGAGTTGCACATTTTCACAACGTCCTCCATATTTCATNATGTAAACAAAATTCATAAACACCATG
Source organism: Picea glauca (assembly GCA_000966675.3). Classification (NCBI taxonomy): domain Eukaryota; kingdom Viridiplantae; phylum Streptophyta; class Pinopsida; order Pinales; family Pinaceae; genus Picea; species Picea glauca. The sequence continues at coordinate 32,336 of JZKD02S1786174.1, forward strand.
AATTTGGATCAAAGTTCTCTTATATTAATCCAAGTGCATTTGTACATGGGTTCAATAGCAACCGCTATCTTCTTATACAATCTTCTACAACCTATCTTCTGCTATGTTCTCTTATTCTTTTTCTCTTCAGCTCTTACAATTACAATGAGAATAATCTTACCGTACAATACATATGAGGGAGATTTCTAGAGTTTTCCCTCCTACAGCTCTAACTATCTAATCTAATTAAAATCTATACAACTAATTTACATTTATTACATTAATTGCCTCCAATCAATAGATGAGAGAAACCGCTCATGATCTGCGTTACAATATCCAAACCATAAAAGAAAAAATATCTTCCCAGATATTACATTAATGTTTTATCTTTTCAAATTCAAAATGTTCTCAAAATGTATGCTGGTGCATTTCCAACTGTCCCCCGATTTTGTGCTTTCTTACAATTCTCTTGCATCACTCATGAATGCCAAAAACCTAACGCTAGGAGGTGAAACACCAAAAGTCATGTGGGCCCCTATGGGTAAGTTTGTACCTCAACTTCCTAGGGTCGTAAATTTTGCATACGACCTTTGTTTTAGGCATGTGATAGCTTGTTGGAAAGGTATTTCAGATAATTACACATTACATCACTAATATCTAACTCTATCAATAGTTTTACTATGGAGAGACACAAAAATAATGTTTAGGCCTCCCAAATGGCCCTAGAAGTACAACAAGATGTTATGACATGAAAACATATAAAATAATCCAGTTCGATTAGATGAGAGGCCACCAAAATCCACCTGGAAGATGCATAGGGCTTCAGACATCCCTATAAGTGCAGAACCCACAATCACAAAGAAGTACAGAAGAACATGTTGAACTAAAAATTGACCAGAAGAGCCAGTTGTAATAGATGGTTGGACACCAATATCCACCTGGATCAATCCTCCCCCCTTAGGAAGAAATGGTATCCATTGCATTGAGTTCCCCCATCAGGTGAGGAAACTTCTATTGGATTTGGCCTCAGGTGAGATACTTTACTTGGTGTAGGAGTTGCCCTACCTTGACAACCCGATAAAGCTGGATCCTTTGTTGGCAAGTGTCGTTGACCTGTGTGTCCACTATCTAATCAGTGGATTCTTGTTCCATGTAATCAAGGTTGATCTATGTTGGTTTCAATTGTTATTTTATCTCTGAGTTGTCCAATAATGGTGAAAAATATGGTCGAAGGTCCACATTGAACACTCGGTGCAATCCAAATAATGGTGGAGTGTTCAGCGCAAAAGCATTGTTACCCACAACATTGGTGATGGTGTAAGGCACATAGAGAAGTGGGCGGAGCTCCTGATGGGGCCCTATAAGATGCTCCTTATGAAATTGTAACCAGACCTTGTCTCCAACCTGAAATTGGTGTGGTATCATGTTTTGATCATGGCATTGCTTGTACTTTGCATTGGCTTTCTACAGAATATCCTACACCTGTTGATAGATGTTTTTAATCCTCTCAATGTATATGGTGTCTTTGTGAGTCTCAGACTGAACATGGGAAGAGTTTGTCTCTGTGGATGCTAGAGGTTGTGCAACATCAATGGGACCCATGGGTTGGAATCCCAGTCCCACCTGAAATGGGCTGTGGATGGTGGAGCTATGGAGAGCCATGTTGTAATTTTGATGAACATAGTGGAGACTCTCATCCCATGTGCGCATATGCTTAGAGTTGTACATGCACAAGATGTGCATAATCATTTGATTGACAACTTATGTTTGGTCATCTATTTGGGGGTGGATATCAGTGGATTTAGTGAGTTTCGTGTCCAATGGTGACCAGATACTAGACCAAAATGTGTTAAGGAACCTGCTATGTCAGTCAGAGATGATGGTCTGTGATATCCCAAAATGGACCCACACTCATTCTAAAAATATCTTCGAAGTATATTCTGTTGTGATGTTCTTCTTGAAGGCTGTGAGGATGGCCATCTTCAAAAACCGATCAATGACCAAAAATACACAATCATTTCCTTTCTTGGTGGAAGGAAGGGCAGACATGTAATCCATCGAGATGGATTCCCAAGTCTTCTTGGGGGTAGGAAGAGGGGTGTATAATCCTTTCTTATTGATGGATATCTTGGTAATGGCATAGGCAATGCAAGATATGATATACTTGTTGACGTCATGTCAAATTTTTGGCCAATAAAAATGTTTCTGGAGAACAACCTCAGTTTTCTCCATGCCAAAATTTCCTGCCACCTGACTGTAGTGGGATTCCCAAATCATATTTTCACACTCTCTTGCAGGAACAAAGAGATGGCCCAGATGGCATAACAACCTGTCTTGAATGTGAAAAGCGATGGAAGTCATGCCTGTACCCAAGAGCTAATAGGTGGTGGTGAAGTGTGGATATTATTGATAAAGTTGGGGCCACTTAGATGCCTCATGTCCATAGCAATGGAGCACAGTGGTGAGTGAAGTTATAGGAGGTCGACTAAGGTAGTCGATGACCTGATTTATGCTCACTTTCTAATACTTGATGTTGATATGGAATTGTTGCAGGTAGGTGGACCACTTCTAATGGTAGTCGTTCTGCAACTTTCCCTGTGTCTGTATGAACTGTAGAGGTCTTTTATCAATGTGGATGATTGTCTCCTTCCACAGAATGCAATGTTTCCATTGACAACATGCTTTTACAATGGAATACATTTCCTTGTCATAGGTGGGCTATTTACGGATAGTATTTGAGAGTGTCTCATTATGGTATTCCACCAGATGACTGTGTTGAGTGAGAACTGTGCTTACAACATAATCAAATGCATCAATCTCAATCTCGAATGATTGTTGTAGATCAAGAAAGGAGAGTACTAGAGCCAAGAAAAAGTGATTCTTTAGATCATCAAATGTTCATTGTTGTTCCTTCCCCCACACAAACATTTCCCTACCATCACCCTTGGTCAGGTGGCAGAGGGCCCATGCAATATGGGAGAATCCTAACGTGAACCATCAATAGAAATCGGCTAGTCCAAAGAAGCTCCAAAGCTCACTTAGTGTGGTAAGGGCTGGCCAATCACGGATGACTTGGATCTTAGTGAGATCGACATGTACCCCATTCTCATAAACAATGTAGCGCAATTGTTGGACCATGTTCATGTCAAAGGAACATTTTTCCAAGTTCACATATAGCTTGTTTTGTCGCAGAGTTCTCAAAACCTGTTGAATATGCCACATGCGATCCTCCCAAGTTTTGTTGAAGATGAGGATGTCATCCAAATATACCACCACAAAATATTTGGTTAAGGGTATCAATACATCATCCATCAACCTCATGAAAGTGGTTAGTTCATTTTTTATGCCAAAGGTCATGACCAACCATTCAAAGAGACCTTCTTTAGATTTGAAAGGTGTCTTCCAGACATTAGTTGGTTCAATGGGAACCTTGTGGTAGACCTACTTTAGGTCAATATTGTTGAATAACTTTACCCCCTTGAGGTGGCCAAGAAGGTCATCAATCTTGGGAATTGGGTACTAGTTTCTTAGTGTGATTTTGTTTAATTCTATGTAATCAATGTAGAGTCACCAGGTCCCATTATTCTTTTGCACCAATATAATTGGGCTTTCACAAGGGGAGGAGTTGGGTCTAATGTGCCCCTTTTGAAGAATATCTTGGATCTAACGCTTGATTTCGTCATTTTCCATCAACGAGTGATGATAGACTGTTCCATTAGGAATACATGCACTAAGGGTTAGATTAATTAGATGCTTGACTTGGAAGTGCATCAATACCCCGATGGGTGAGGAGAAGATGTCTCTATACTCTTCCATGATCTCGTCCACTTTATTTTGTTGCAAAGAGAGGATATGTGTAGAGGCCACGGATGTGGTAGAGACCTTCTGCTTACTATGATCATGGATAAAAAATAATACAATCTTCCTAGTATGTGAAATGAACTTACTCCATTTCTTAGTAGAGATTAAAGAAATAGCAATAGGTGGTGCTACCTCTGGTATCCTATACAATTGTCTATCCAAATTAATAATAACAGTATGGGGTCTAGACTCATACACAACGTGACGCTTCCACAAATATGGTTGTCCTAAAATAATATCAGAAACTTCAAGGGGATAAATATCATACAATACCTCATCTTTGAAGGGATTGATGTCATAGTGAAGATGACATTGTTGGCTGACACATAGATCTCTTCCTTGGTGAAGCTAGCGATGGTGTAGGTATGTAGGTGTAGTTTCATCAGCAGGTCTAGTTGGTTAATGACCTCTTCTAATATCAAGTTCTTTTGACTATCACTATAGACAATGAAATGAAGTGGAGCCCCCGTTGCCGACATATGTGAGTGAAAGAGGAATTCCCCTTCCTCTGGTTCTTCTAGTTCTCTTTGATGGACTTTGGTGGTAGCGATAGTGGCACTGGTTTCAGCATCAATAATCCACTTCCCTCCTTCTGGATTTTATTCAAAATTAGAATCATCCTCTGACTCGAAATCCTTCAGCTAGACCATGAGTGACCACTTGGAGCAACATTCTTCAGTGTTGTGCCAAAGGATTTTGTGGTATTCATACCATTTTCCCATGTCCTTATTCATCTTCTCATTTCCCTTCTTTTGTTGTGACTTGGACTAGTTTTCCTGAGAGTGGCCATATTTTTTCTGTCCCTTTTTGTTTGGGTTGGGGATGCCTTTACCCTGCTTCAGGTGTAATATAAAAATAATGGAATATAAAAATTTACCTATACCTTGAAGGGGGTTGCATGGCCTCTTGATGAAGATGCTTCTCCTGTGGGCAGTCACCAAAGGATCTGTGCAAAGTTGTCCATCATTATGTTCCTTTGTCACGCAAGGGCTTCCTTGAGCAACATTTTAAAATGATCTCCTACTCCTTCATATTTCTTTTCATATCCCATGGTTTTTTTCGGGCTCGGCACAGTTGATCTTGCAATGAATCGATTGGTTTGATTCCCAAATTCTTGTACCCAGATCTTGTCGAGGACATGCACGAAGAAAAATAAATGAAAAGAATACCTCTTTGATACCATTGATCCAGATTTAGGATCAAAATGAACTTATTAACAAACTAAATACAATAAACACAGATAAATGAAGAAAAACACATATATCCAGTGAAGAATGTCTTCTATTTAATAAATGAAATAGGATGAAATTGTAAAGCTGGAGAACTGAAACACTTGCTTGAATGGTGGTATCTATCTTTGAGAAGAGATGTGTCTACTACACCAATCCATCTGAGAAGAATCATTACAATGAGGCTCCAGAGGCCTTTTTTATATTACTCATGAATTCCAAAACCATAGACATCCAAAAACCTAACCCTAATAGGTGAAATTCCAAAAGTCATGTGGGCCCCTATGGGTAAGTTGGTACCTCAACTTCTCAGAGTCATAACTTTTTCATACGACCTTCATTTTAGGCATGTGATAGCCCATTGGAAAGGTATTTCAAAGAAATACACATTACACCGTCAAACTCTAACTCCGTCTACAGTTTCACTATGGTGAGCCAAAAAAACACTATTTAGGCCTCCAAAACAACCCTGGAAGTACAACAAGAAGTGTTGACATGAAAACATACAAAATAAGCCAGTTGAATTAGGTTAGAGGCCACCAGCATCCACCTGGAACATGTGTAGGGCTTCATATATCCCCATAAGTGTAGAACCCACAATTACAAAGAAGTACATAAGAACGTCTTGAACTAAAAACTGAGAAGAGGAGCTAGTTGGAATAGGTGGGTGGCCAACAATATCCACCTAGATTATGCACCTATTGTGAACCTAGGATACATTATGGATACATAAACCAATTATAACAATGGGGTATCCCACTATCCCCGATATGAAAAAATATACAATATATTCAACATCGAATATATCCCACCTAGAGATGAGAATCTGGAAGTTTATCATAACATCTAGAAGAGCTACATTCACTTCCTAGTTTCCTGACCAATGTTGGTTCCCTACAATGATCTAGAAAATTGGTGCCTCAAACATATTGACCAAGTAAATGCTACAATTGTGAGAAAATAAATTATTCATATAGCATCCTTGAGACCAGAGGACATAAAATTTTGATACCACCTCCCCAAGCTTGCAATCTTCCTGAAAGAGCCATTTTTTAGAAAAAAAAATAAGAAAGAGAACAAAGATTTCGAAGAACTGATGGAGGATTGGTGGTGCGACGAAGACAAAAAATTCAAGCAAGGAGAACAATTAACCCCTACCCAGAGATTCAAAAGTCCATACTAAATGATAAATACTATGGTTTGCAAGCTCTATGGAGAGGATAAAAGCACTCATTTTTCGATGGAATGGCTACCAATGTCTTACACTATAGTAAAGATAGGGAAAATATTGAATTAAGAGGATATATTAACCTTCAACATTTTACAAAATGTCAAGAATTCCCTATGTATGAAAAATCCTAATTTATATATGTCTTCATACCTCATTAATGATGTATTCTTGTAATGTTCCCTTCCAATTGATCATGACGAAGGTTGACTCAATATACTATATGACTCTTGTAGTCTATAGTCAACAAGGATGAGAGATTCAAGGAGGTTTATTTGGTGTCACTAGGTTAAAACTATGATAAATCCTAAAGTGACATTAAATAAAAATAAATAATTTTATTTAAATGAAATTGGAGGGAAATAAAGTGAGGGTTTGACTTGTTCAAAAAGGGGAAAGATATATAAGGCTTGGAGGAAGGATAAATAGAGGGGTAACCATTCCCTTTGGCATTATGATTTGTTTGAACTCTTGATTGGTTCTCTTGCAGCCATTTTTCCATTTGGGTTTAGAAAAACCTTTCCAGTACTGCAATCTACTTTCAATGGTGGAATACCCACCCTAGCTAGACAAGAGGGGAGTCCACCTAGGACTACCATTGGAGCTTCACTTGAGATTTTTTTCTTACATTTGTATGGATTCCGAAGTACACAGGAGGTTTATGGAACTTTCTGGATGAGGTTGATTCGAAACATTTGAAGGTTTTGGGAGGGTTTCGGAAAAACCGGGGTTGAGGGTATCCCCACGGGTTGAGTAAAGGGTGTGCAGTGAGGCTCCACTAAACGACCAGTTGTGTCCTGTGAGGACCTCTTTGATTAAGGGTTCACAATATTTGATTTGGTATGAACAATGAGAGCTATAGGAGTGGATATTATGTAGTGGATTCAGGAGGATCGTGGCAACATTCTAGGTTTTGTTTGCTTTGTGTGTCTGATACTGCAACTTTCATTGCAACCATTAGAGATCTGCGAGGGTAGTGTTTGGTGAAAATTTTGTTACATCCAGTAGGGAATGTATTGTTGTGATTTCTGAATATAAAATCCCATGATCATCTCTTCCATTTTCTATACTTTCAATGTGCTTGATAAGATGTCTACTATGAGTTTACATGAAAATTGTTTGTCATAAGTTACCAACCAACTTAAAACATTGTTTGCAAGGTATTTGATTAAAATAATTAGCTTGAAACACATTATCCTAGTTGGGTACATTATAGTTGTATCAAAGTTGGTGATCTTTCCAGTTTGTGATTTATTGAGGCATTGATGCCAAGGAAAACTAGACGACGAGGGAAACAACCTACCTCAGGACCAGAATCATCAAAAGAAGTATAAGTAGAGGGATTTAAAGGGGGGAATCCTAAATATATAAAAATATAGTTGTTGGAATCCATATCCAATGGTGTTATACTCCAAAAATTCCCCATCTATGCATACATGGCATTGTCCTTTCCATTTACACAATTTGTCAATTACTGTTGAGGATCCTTCTTACAAAAACATTTTTTGGAACATGTATGTGCCATGTTGAACTATCTCCCATGTACAAACGTGTTGTACATACTAGACAAACCACGTACATATTCTAGTTTCATTATAGACAACCCATGTTTGCCTCCAAAAGTTGCAAAAAATAAAAGTTTGCAAGGAATTCAGCGGAGTTTATGGGCTATCGAGGGTTTCCCAACCATTTTACCCATTGTAGCCCATCCCCAAACCAAATAACCATATTTTTCATATAAAAATAAGTCTTAGTGTCTCATTTCAATACCAATCAAGAGAATAAAGAAACTCTGTCAAAATCCCTTCCCTTCTAGCCCAAGTTTTACAGCCCTTTCTGAGATTTGGCCTCAACATTCCCCTCCATCCCTTTCTCCTTATACAAACCTTTCCCTTTTCCCAAGAGATCAGTTGGTCGTGAGAGGAAAGTAAGGAATGATGCACTTGGATAAGTAGCAAGAGGAGCCCAGACCTGGTTCATGGAGCATTTTTCGATAAGAAGGTTGTAATCTTTGTAATCTTCATATCTAAATAAAAGAGTTATTTTATGTCCCAAACATTGTGTCTTTATGATTAATTGATTAATGCATGTATATTTATATATAAATACTAACATTGATAAGTAGAGATAGTATATCTTCTAGATTTTTTTTTCTCGGTTGTTTGAAAGTCAACTTGGAAGGACACCATCAATCCAATAAACTACAAAGACAAAGGAGTTCTACAACAACAAAACGGACCTAAGGTACACCTACTTTCCCTTCTCTTGAATTTTAAGTTCAAATAGTTTGGGGTAACTTAGAAAAATAATTGTATTTTAAGGGAAGTCAGTGCTCTACCTATATTCAGACCCAGTATAGCAATAGGGGGATTTCCCCCACTAGCAAATGGGCATCAACAATTGATACAATTCCCGACACATTATTTTTCCGGCAACCAAGAAAATAAAAATTAGGGAGGTACCAATGGGAACCATGTAGAGGCTATATATAGAGGTGGTAGAACTCCTGAAGGGAGTAATACCTATGTTCCGGTACATAGTGTATTATAGGTAGGTACTAGAAAGGTACCTAGGATGTAAGGTACCAAATGTAATATAATATGAAAAAACAGGAATATTCAGCAGATATCAATGGAACAACGGAATTTTGAGAAGATAAACACCAAAAATGATACCTTTATTCAAGAAAGCAATGTTCACTTGCCTCTTCGAGGGGAAACCTCCAGCAGAGTAGAGCTCTATTAAAATACTTCTCAAGAAAAATCTTCTCATGCCTCCTACTCTTATTTATACTATTTTTGTCTTCTAAAGAACCTTCTAGCGAAATATATTTATAGAAGGGGAAGATTATATTAGTCCTTGCATGATTGTGAACACCACCAGAAGGGGGAAGTCCCTAGGTAGTGGAAAAAACAAGTTGGTGTTTGGATATGATATATTGGAAGTCAAGATGCATTGATGGTGTCTCAACTACTTGAATTGAATGGAGTTGGGAAATAATACCCAAATGACCTTTTTTTAGAATCTTTTCCATTCGATGAGAACTAATGATATTAGATAAACTTCTTCTGATTCCTTGGAACTGATATTCTTGTCCCTTGTGTTGAAATTGCATGGTTAATTCCTTAAAATCCATGAGAATGGGGCCCAGGGTGCATAACCATTCAACACCTAGCACAATTTCATAGCCACCCATGTCTATAGAAAGCATATGGGATTCCAAGTTATATTGACCAATTTGGAGTTGCACATTTTCACAACGTCCTCCATATTTCATGGGCCCTCAATTGGCAATCATGATTTGAAAATTATTGTTGGAATTGATATAGAAATTGACTTCTTGGGAAATGCGGTGATGGATAAAATTATTGGTGCTACCATTATCAACAAGGATGATGACATTCCAATTATTAATGTAACCAATTAGCTTGAGGGTCCGGAGAACAGAGAAGCCAGTGAGGGAATTTAGTGAAATCACTAGTTCAACTTCTGGTGGATCAGAGGGTGGATTTAGATCAACTACGGGTGGTATCTCCTCCAATGGGGGAACGACAACATCCTCTTCAAAAACATCCTCAGTCATGGCCATAAAAATATTATATTCCTTATAGTTGTTCCCTAAAAAATATTTGTCATCACAATTATAGAAAATACCATTGAGTTGAGGTTCATCAATTTCTTCCTGGGTTTATTTCTCAATCTCGAGGGGGTTGGACGGAGGGGTAGCATTGGCGGTTTTAGGTCAAGGNGATCCTCCCAAGTTTTGTTGAAGATGAGGATGTCATCCAAATATACCACCACAAAATATTTGGTTAAGGGTATCAATACATCATCCATCAACCTCATGAAAGTGGTTAGTTCATTTTTTATGCCAAAGGTCATGACCAACCATTCAAAGAGACCTTCTTTAGATTTGAAAGGTGTCTTCCAGACATTAGTTGGTTCAATGGGAACCTTGTGGTAGACCTACTTTAGGTCAATATTGTTGAATAACTTTACCCCCTTGAGGTGGCCAAGAAGGTCATCAATCTTGGGAATTGGGTACTAGTTTCTTAGTGTGATTTTGTTTAATTCTATGTAATCAATGTAGAGTCACCAGGTCCCATTATTCTTTTGCACCAATATAATTGGGCTTTCACAAGGGGAGGAGTTGGGTCTAATGTGCCCCTTTTGAAGAATATCTTGGATCTAACGCTTGATTTCGTCATTTTCCATCAACGAGTGATGATAGACTGTTCCATTAGGAATACATGCACTAAGGGTTAGATTAATTAGATGCTTGACTTGGAAGTGCATCAATACCCCGATGGGTGAGGAGAAGATGTCTCTATACTCTTCCATGATCTCGTCCACTTTATTTTGTTGCAAAGAGAGGATATGTGTAGAGGCCACGGATGTGGTAGAGACCTTCTGCTTACTATGATCATGGATAAAAAATAATACAATCTTCCTAGTATGTGAAATGAACTTACTCCATTTCTTAGTAGAGATTAAAGAAATAGCAATAGGTGGTGCTACCTCTGGTATCCTATACAATTGTCTATCCAAATTAATAATAACAGTATGGGGTCTAGACTCATACACAACGTGACGCTTCCACAAATATGGTTGTCCTAAAATAATATCAGAAACTTCAAGGGGATAAATATCATACAATACCTCATCTTTGAAGGGATTGATGTCATAGTGAAGATGACATTGTTGGCTGACACATAGATCTCTTCCTTGGTGAAGCTAGCGATGGTGTAGGTATGTAGGTGTAGTTTCATCAGCAGGTCTAGTTGGTTAATGACCTCTTCTAATATCAAGTTCTTTTGACTATCACTATAGACAATGAAATGAAGTGGAGCCCCCGTTGCCGACATATGTGAGTGAAAGAGGAATTCCCCTTCCTCTGGTTCTTCTAGTTCTCTTTGATGGACTTTGGTGGTAGCGATAGTGGCACTGGTTTCAGCATCAATAATCCACTTCCCTCCTTCTGGATTTTATTCAAAATTAGAATCATCCTCTGACTCGAAATCCTTCAGCTAGACCATGAGTGACCACTTGGAGCAACATTCTTCAGTGTTGTGCCAAAGGATTTTGTGGTATTCATACCATTTTCCCATGTCCTTATTCATCTTCTCATTTCCCTTCTTTTGTTGTGACTTGGACTAGTTTTCCTGAGAGTGGCCATATTTTTTCTGTCCCTTTTTGTTTGGGTTGGGGATGCCTTTACCCTGCTTCAGGTGTAATATAAAAATAATGGAATATAAAAATTTACCTATACCTTGAAGGGGGTTGCATGGCCTCTTGATGAAGATGCTTCTCCTGTGGGCAGTCACCAAAGGATCTGTGCAAAGTTGTCCATCATTATGTTCCTTTGTCACGCAAGGGCTTCCTTGAGCAACATTTTAAAATGATCTCCTACTCCTTCATATTTCTTTTCATATCCCATGGTTTTTTTCGGGCTCGGCACAGTTGATCTTGCAATGAATCGATTGGTTTGATTCCCAAATTCTTGTACCCAGATCTTGTCGAGGACATGCACGAAGAAAAATAAATGAAAAGAATACCTCTTTGATACCATTGATCCAGATTTAGGATCAAAATGAACTTATTAACAAACTAAATACAATAAACACAGATAAATGAAGAAAAACACATATATCCAGTGAAGAATGTCTTCTATTTAATAAATGAAATAGGATGAAATTGTAAAGCTGGAGAACTGAAACACTTGCTTGAATGGTGGTATCTATCTTTGAGAAGAGATGTGTCTACTACACCAATCCATCTGAGAAGAATCATTACAATGAGGCTCCAGAGGCCTTTTTTATATTACTCATGAATTCCAAAACCATAGACATCCAAAAACCTAACCCTAATAGGTGAAATTCCAAAAGTCATGTGGGCCCCTATGGGTAAGTTGGTACCTCAACTTCTCAGAGTCATAACTTTTTCATACGACCTTCATTTTAGGCATGTGATAGCCCATTGGAAAGGTATTTCAAAGAAATACACATTACACCGTCAAACTCTAACTCCGTCTACAGTTTCACTATGGTGAGCCAAAAAAACACTATTTAGGCCTCCAAAACAACCCTGGAAGTACAACAAGAAGTGTTGACATGAAAACATACAAAATAAGCCAGTTGAATTAGGTTAGAGGCCACCAGCATCCACCTGGAACATGTGTAGGGCTTCATATATCCCCATAAGTGTAGAACCCACAATTACAAAGAAGTACATAAGAACGTCTTGAACTAAAAACTGAGAAGAGGAGCTAGTTGGAATAGGTGGGTGGCCAACAATATCCACCTAGATTATGCACCTATTGTGAACCTAGGATACATTATGGATACATAAACCAATTATAACAATGGGGTATCCCACTATCCCCGATATGAAAAAATATACAATATATTCAACATCGAATATATCCCACCTAGAGATGAGAATCTGGAAGTTTATCATAACATCTAGAAGAGCTACATTCACTTCCTAGTTTCCTGACCAATGTTGGTTCCCTACAATGATCTAGAAAATTGGTGCCTCAAACATATTGACCAAGTAAATGCTACAATTGTGAGAAAATAAATTATTCATATAGCATCCTTGAGACCAGAGGACATAAAATTTTGATACCACCTCCCCAAGCTTGCAATCTTCCTGAAAGAGCCATTTTTTAGAAAAAAAAATAAGAAAGAGAACAAAGATTTCGAAGAACTGATGGAGGATTGGTGGTGCGACGAAGACAAAAAATTCAAGCAAGGAGAACAATTAACCCCTACCCAGAGATTCAAAAGTCCATACTAAATGATAAATACTATGGTTTGCAAGCTCTATGGAGAGGATAAAAGCACTCATTTTTCGATGGAATGGCTACCAATGTCTTACACTATAGTAAAGATAGGGAAAATATTGAATTAAGAGGATATATTAACCTTCAACATTTTACAAAATGTCAAGAATTCCCTATGTATGAAAAATCCTAATTTATATATGTCTTCATACCTCATTAATGATGTATTCTTGTAATGTTCCCTTCCAATTGATCATGACGAAGGTTGACTCAATATACTATATGACTCTTGTAGTCTATAGTCAACAAGGATGAGAGATTCAAGGAGGTTTATTTGGTGTCACTAGGTTAAAACTATGATAAATCCTAAAGTGACATTAAATAAAAATAAATAATTTTATTTAAATGAAATTGGAGGGAAATAAAGTGAGGGTTTGACTTGTTCAAAAAGGGGAAAGATATATAAGGCTTGGAGGAAGGATAAATAGAGGGGTAACCATTCCCTTTGGCATTATGATTTGTTTGAACTCTTGATTGGTTCTCTTGCAGCCATTTTTCCATTTGGGTTTAGAAAAACCTTTCCAGTACTGCAATCTACTTTCAATGGTGGAATACCCACCCTAGCTAGACAAGAGGGGAGTCCACCTAGGACTACCATTGGAGCTTCACTTGAGATTTTTTTCTTACATTTGTATGGATTCCGAAGTACACAGGAGGTTTATGGAACTTTCTGGATGAGGTTGATTCGAAACATTTGAAGGTTTTGGGAGGGTTTCGGAAAAACCGGGGTTGAGGGTATCCCCACGGGTTGAGTAAAGGGTGTGCAGTGAGGCTCCACTAAACGACCAGTTGTGTCCTGTGAGGACCTCTTTGATTAAGGGTTCACAATATTTGATTTGGTATGAACAATGAGAGCTATAGGAGTGGATATTATGTAGTGGATTCAGGAGGATCGTGGCAACATTCTAGGTTTTGTTTGCTTTGTGTGTCTGATACTGCAACTTTCATTGCAACCATTAGAGATCTGCGAGGGTAGTGTTTGGTGAAAATTTTGTTACATCCAGTAGGGAATGTATTGTTGTGATTTCTGAATATAAAATCCCATGATCATCTCTTCCATTTTCTATACTTTCAATGTGCTTGATAAGATGTCTACTATGAGTTTACATGAAAATTGTTTGTCATAAGTTACCAACCAACTTAAAACATTGTTTGCAAGGTATTTGATTAAAATAATTAGCTTGAAACACATTATCCTAGTTGGGTACATTATAGTTGTATCAAAGTTGGTGATCTTTCCAGTTTGTGATTTATTGAGGCATTGATGCCAAGGAAAACTAGACGACGAGGGAAACAACCTACCTCAGGACCAGAATCATCAAAAGAAGTATAAGTAGAGGGATTTAAAGGGGGGAATCCTAAATATATAAAAATATAGTTGTTGGAATCCATATCCAATGGTGTTATACTCCAAAAATTCCCCATCTATGCATACATGGCATTGTCCTTTCCATTTACACAATTTGTCAATTACTGTTGAGGATCCTTCTTACAAAAACATTTTTTGGAACATGTATGTGCCATGTTGAACTATCTCCCATGTACAAACGTGTTGTACATACTAGACAAACCACGTACATATTCTAGTTTCATTATAGACAACCCATGTTTGCCTCCAAAAGTTGCAAAAAATAAAAGTTTGCAAGGAATTCAGCGGAGTTTATGGGCTATCGAGGGTTTCCCAACCATTTTACCCATTGTAGCCCATCCCCAAACCAAATAACCATATTTTTCATATAAAAATAAGTCTTAGTGTCTCATTTCAATACCAATCAAGAGAATAAAGAAACTCTGTCAAAATCCCTTCCCTTCTAGCCCAAGTTTTACAGCCCTTTCTGAGATTTGGCCTCAACATTCCCCTCCATCCCTTTCTCCTTATACAAACCTTTCCCTTTTCCCAAGAGATCAGTTGGTCGTGAGAGGAAAGTAAGGAATGATGCACTTGGATAAGTAGCAAGAGGAGCCCAGACCTGGTTCATGGAGCATTTTTCGATAAGAAGGTTGTAATCTTTGTAATCTTCATATCTAAATAAAAGAGTTATTTTATGTCCCAAACATTGTGTCTTTATGATTAATTGATTAATGCATGTATATTTATATATAAATACTAACATTGATAAGTAGAGATAGTATATCTTCTAGATTTTTTTTTCTCGGTTGTTTGAAAGTCAACTTGGAAGGACACCATCAATCCAATAAACTACAAAGACAAAGGAGTTCTACAACAACAAAACGGACCTAAGGTACACCTACTTTCCCTTCTCTTGAATTTTAAGTTCAAATAGTTTGGGGTAACTTAGAAAAATAATTGTATTTTAAGGGAAGTCAGTGCTCTACCTATATTCAGACCCAGTATAGCAATAGGGGGATTTCCCCCACTAGCAAATGGGCATCAACAATTGATACAATTCCCGACACATTATTTTTCCGGCAACCAAGAAAATAAAAATTAGGGAGGTACCAATGGGAACCATGTAGAGGCTATATATAGAGGTGGTAGAACTCCTGAAGGGAGTAATACCTATGTTCCGGTACATAGTGTATTATAGGTAGGTACTAGAAAGGTACCTAGGATGTAAGGTACCAAATGTAATATAATATGAAAAAACAGGAATATTCAGCAGATATCAATGGAACAACGGAATTTTGAGAAGATAAACACCAAAAATGATACCTTTATTCAAGAAAGCAATGTTCACTTGCCTCTTCGAGGGGAAACCTCCAGCAGAGTAGAGCTCTATTAAAATACTTCTCAAGAAAAATCTTCTCATGCCTCCTACTCTTATTTATACTATTTTTGTCTTCTAAAGAACCTTCTAGCGAAATATATTTATAGAAGGGGAAGATTATATTAGTCCTTGCATGATTGTGAACACCACCAGAAGGGGGAAGTCCCTAGGTAGTGGAAAAAACAAGTTGGTGTTTGGATATGATATATTGGAAGTCAAGATGCATTGATGGTGTCTCAACTACTTGAATTGAATGGAGTTGGGAAATAATACCCAAATGACCTTTTTTTAGAATCTTTTCCATTCGATGAGAACTAATGATATTAGATAAACTTCTTCTGATTCCTTGGAACTGATATTCTTGTCCCTTGTGTTGAAATTGCATGGTTAATTCCTTAAAATCCATGAGAATGGGGCCCAGGGTGCATAACCATTCAACACCTAGCACAATTTCATAGCCACCCATGTCTATAGAAAGCATATGGGATTCCAAGTTATATTGACCAATTTGGAGTTGCACATTTTCACAACGTCCTCCATATTTCATTGGCCCTCAATTGGCAATCATGATTTGAAAATTATTGTTGGAATTGATATAGAAATTGACTTCTTGGGAAATGCGGTGATGGATAAAATTATTGGTGCTACCACTATCAACAAGGATGATGACATTCCAATTATTAATGTAACCAATTAGCTTGAGGGTCCAGAGAACAGAGAAGCCAGTGAGGGAATTTAGTGAAATCACTAGTTCAACTTCTGGTGGATCAGAGGGTGGATTTAGATCAACTACGGGTGGTAGCTCCTCCAATGGGGGAACGACAACATCCTCTTCAAAAACATCCTCAGTCATGGCCATAAAAATATTATATTCCTTATAGTTGTTTCCTAAAAAATATTTGTCATCACAATTATAGAAAATACCATTGAGTTGAGGTTCATCAATTTCTTCCTGGGTTTATTTCTCAATCTCGAGGGGGTTGGAGGGAGGGGTAGCATTGGCGGTTTTAGGTCAAGGAAGAAAAGAAGATTTTTTTGTCTGGGAGGAGATAATCTATTGGGATTCCTTGTCTCGTTGAGTAGATTCCAACCAAGTTTGGGGCCGGGCCATCAGAACATGGGCATGAATTTCATATTTTAGACCACTAATAAAGAATTCCTAGAAGAAGGCATCTAGCATGACCTCCATTCTAAAATCCAAGTGATAAAAGAATGAAATAAAGTATTCTTCTATCCTAGAATGCTTAAACTTGTTCAATCGACCTAAATGATGGGTCTCGAAGTCAAACTGGTCATAAATATCTACAACAAACTATGTCTAAGCCACATACCCTTAGCATGCCTTTCGACACCATTGCCACCATTGCCATCGTTCCGGATCCAAATTTAGGATACCATAACGAAGCTTTTCTAAATCATCATTAACACCATGTAAATACAAATAATTTTCCATTTGAACGACCCATCCTGTGGGATCCAATCCATCAAATTTGTTCACCTCAATTCTAGGAAGGGGGAGGTCTCTAGGAAGGTGGGTGGAATGAGGACCTTGGTAATGGGAAGAGTCATTATCTTCCTAATAGGAAGTTTTTTTAGAAGAGGTAGGGTTCAGGGAGATGCTCACCAATTGGAAGAGTGTGTATTTAATGTATTTTCATTGTTCATGGAGGGTCTGAACAGAGGAATTGAGCCTGATAATGTTGTAATTGATAGTTTTGATGTCCTTCTTATTCTAGAGATTGTCTCCAATCAAGGTATTATGTTCTTGGGCATGGGTGGTGGTCATTTGGGAATATGAAAAAATAGGTAGAAGGGTCTGCACTAAAACAATTATAGGTGAGGGGTATCAAGATAGATGGGGAAAAGAGAGGAATCCAAAGGGAGATATAGAAAATAAGGTTGTCGAGAAGGGTCAGTGGGACCACATTGGAAAATGGTGACAGGTGATAGGTATCATGACTATCAGGGAGAAAAGGGTAATCCAATGGGATCGGGCCCAAATAAGGGTGTCGGGAAACGGGGTTGGGTCCTCAAAAAAATGTCTTAAAAATGATAAGTACCATGGTAATAAGGGAAAAGAGGGGGATCCAATGGGATAGGTCCCAAATAAGGGTGTTGGTGGGACCACTATACTCATTTTTTTTACTCTTGCATAGTTTTACTCTGATCTGAATAATATTGTAGTGACGAAATGCCCAAATTCTTAAGAGAAATAAATGTTTAGTAATTTTTCAACCTGAATGCAGGAGGCAATGTTGCATGAGAATAGATCATGTATGTTCCTTTTCTGTTATGTTGTCATCCCAAGGGTTAGGGTGTTGAGTTTTTCTACACAAAAGGGTTTTCCTTGTGCTGTATCTCTCATATATATATATGGGGTCAAACAGTAGTACTCAAACCAATATCTTAGGCCACCAACTAAGGAGGCTAGACCATACCCTTAGCTATACTACCTGATTACCCAGGTACTAGAGAGTATCTTCTCGAGTGTTTCTCTCGATGGAACTATAGAATTCAAGAAGACGATCAATTTATCTATGGAGGGATTCAAGAGATCTAGGCCAATCCATATACATGTGTTTTATGATGCGCTACCACTTGAAGGGGTACCAATAGAGGTTACAAGGGTGGCCAACAATGTGCTCTTAAGAACCACTTGTAGTTCCTATGTGTATTCTTCCCTGGCCATAGATTTATGCACTAAATGATAAATTTATATAGTTTTAAGATGTTGGAACATGCCTCTACCCTAAAACAAAATAACCCACAATTCCTTCCAAGGAAAGTGTTTTGATACCACTTGTAAGGTACTAGATGTAATATAATATGCAAAAATAGTAATATTCAACAGATATCAATGGAACAACAAAATTTTGAGAAGAGCAACACCAAAAATGATACCTTTCTTCAAGAAATCATTTTTCACTTCCCTATTCGAGGGGTACACCTCCAACAGAGCATGGATCTATTATAATAATTTTCAAGACAAAACTTCTCATCCCTCATGCTCTTATTTATACTAATTATATCTTCTAAAGAACCTTCTAGAAGAAGATCTTTCTAGAAGAGGAAGATTCTATTATTTTTCATACATTGACTTGTTCCCATTTATTAAATAGGCCTTATAAACTAACTTCATCCTTTATTACATTATAAATATATTATTCTACCTATGTGAGGCGTTATGGAGGTTAGGTCCCTAACACGGACCATTATTTCTACCATTCCTTGAGGAGTAGCCTATAGGGACATAGGAGTATCAATGGTTGGAAGATGAGATCAACTCCCACTTTAGGGAGTATCAGTTGCTAGAATAAGGAGCCAAGGAATCCCTATCTTACAACAACTATTGCAACCTCGGGATGAGGAACATGCCTAGAACTTGCCAAAATCAACAAAATTTTGATCTTCTGTGCAAATTAGGAAAGATGACTAGCTCATATTTTTATGGCTCTGACAAGTGCACAGTGAGAGTGTGGGTACATAAGTTGACACTTACTTCCAACTTAAGCCAATCATAGAGGAAAAGGAAATCAACTTTTCCACTTTACATTTGGATGGATAGGCTCATGAGTGGTGGTACGATGGGCTATTAAAATTGGGTCATTCCAACATCACATCATATGAGGATTTCACCCAGAGTTTGATGGACAGGTTCAATATGAAGAACCATGAGATTCACTTTAGGTAGTTGGAACAAATGAGGTAGATAGGTACACCAGAGGTCTATGTCATAGAGTTCCAACGAATGGAGGTCATGGTGACTTGTGTTTATGAAAAAAGATTGGTGATTTTATTCACGGAGGGCTTGGACAAACCATTAATAGGTTGGGTGAAGGATTTTAGGAAAAATACAATATAGGAAGTTATCATGAAGAACTAGGATATGGAAGACACAGTCCCCAAGAAGACATCAGAAAAAACATTCATCCCACAGAAGGGACGGGTGTCAAAACCTCCCCAGAAGACATGGAAAGGGAAGGATGGGTTGGATGAGGAAACATGGAGAGAAATAAGGAGGAATAAGGTTTTCTATAGTTGCAAAGAGTCATGGGAACCAGTTCATCGATGTATGGGAAAAGGTAAAGTCCATTATATTGAGGTAGTCCTCGATGAGTAGGATGATGGTAATAATGAGGGAATTGGATATGACAGTGGTGAGCCATCACACCCCAATGCTACAAATAAAGAGCCATTGTAGGTTAGTTCCAAGGGAGTGACCATTTTGACACTCTTAGAAGTCCCTAAATACTACACCTTTAGAGTCAAAGGCATTGTCCAGGGGTAGAGGGTTACAACATTAATTGATGGTGGGCCCACCCACAACTTCATTGATGTTGCACTTGTCACCAGGAGACAAATACTTGCAGAGTAATTTGAGGGATTCAACGTGGTAGTATAATATGGGTACAACATCGCATGCGCTTAGAGGATCAGTGGATTGGAGGCAACATTGGGAAATTATATGTTGACTGATGAATTTTATGTCGTAGATTTAGCATATACTCATGTGGTGCAAGGAGTTCAGTGGTTATACTCATTGGTAAATATCCACATGAATTATCGGTAAATGAAGATGGATTTCCAGGTAAAAGGTGGAAAATGAGTCATCCTAAGAGGTATGTCAATAGGTGCCCCCAGGATCGTTCCTAACCAATGTATGGAGTCCCTTTTTAGACATAGATACGTGGCTTGTGTAGAAAAGTTCTTGATCACCATGGAGAAACCATCACAAGATCACCAACATTTCCCTGCATATATCCAAGAATTTATTAGAAAGCATGAAAGAGTGTTTGAACCATTTCCAGTAGGGAGACCACCTAACAGAGGATTTGAGCATGTCATTGAGCTAGAAGACGATTCAAAGGTCATGATCACCACACCCTACATGAATCTAAAGAGGTTCAAGGACTAAATAGATAATGTCATAAAGTAATTGTTGGACATGGGAGATATTAGGCTTAGTTATACACCTTTTTCTTCATTAGTTGTATTGGTGAAGAAGAAGGATGGAACTATGAGGATGTGCATAGACTACAGGTCAATGAACAAGAATACCATCAAAAACTAATACCCATCACCCAGGATTGATGATATAATAGACGCGATACATGGGGTAGTGTACTTCTCGAAGGTTGATATGTGATTAGGTTACCACCAAATTCGGGTCAGAGAGGAGGATATCCATAAATCATCATTCATGTGTCATTATGGGAACTATGAGTTTCTAGTCATGCCCTTCGGATTGACTAATGCACTAGATACCTTTTAGTTATGCATGAACCATATATTTAACAAATAATTGAGGAAATTATTACTAGTGTTCTTTGATGATATTTTGATCTACAATTGCATGTGGGAGGAACATCTGAAGCATGTGGACGAGATTCTCACCATTATGGAGGAGCAGTAATTTTTTTCCAAGGATCCAAAGTGTGAGTTTGGGTTGACATGGATCCTCTATCTGGGGAACATGATTGGCATTGAGGGAGTAAAGGTACATCGGGAGAATATAAAGGCCATCTTAGATTGGCGCACCCCAAATCACTCACATATCTCCAAGGATTCTTCAAGATATGCAGATATTAAAGGTGCTTTGTGAAAGGATTTTCACAATTGGATATGCCATTGACATACCTCGCCAAGAACAGGGTGTTTCGATGTTCAGAGGATGCATAGGTAGCATTCAAAAAAATGAAGAGGGTGATGATCACTTTCCCAGTATTAGCACTCCCATATTTCACACATCCTATTGTTTTGGAGTGTGATGCATCTGGTGAGGGGATAGGAGTAGTATTGATGTAGAAATGACACCTGATATATTTCAAGAGAAGAAATATAAGAGATCCATAGAATCTCTATCTGATCTATGATAAGGAGATGTTGGTCATCATGCATGCATTGGAAAAGTTTAGACAATACCTGGTAGGAGGATGCTTTTTGATTAGGACTGACCACAACAACTTCAGGTATTTCTTGGAGTAGCTGGGTCTGAACGAGAGACAATAGAAATGGGTGATTAAAGTGCAGGTATATGATTTCGACATTGAGTTTTTAAAGGAAAATAAGAACATAGTTGTTGACGGCCTTATCAAGGAGACCTATATATTTATCCATGACAAAGATCTCAACAGACTGGAAGTCCATTATTTTGGTGGAATACTCCAAGAACACCTTCTCTTGTGAGATAATGGAGGAAAGTATTTAGGATGTCAGGTACATGGTAGTGGATGAAATCATCTACTACAAATAAAGGATCTATCTTGTCCTTGAGTCCAAACTCAAGGAAATATTTTGAGGGCAGTACATGATGCGCCATTGGCAGGAAACTAGGGGTATTTGAAGAGTTATAAGCAGGTGAGGGAGAGATTCTCCTAGAAGGGTCTCAAGGAGGATGCACTTCATTACGTGAGGGAGTGTATGAATTTCCAATAGAACAAGTTGTAATTTACACATCTTGTGGGACTGCTTCAACCATTGTTGATTTCAAAGTAGAAGTGGGATAGCATTTCCATGGACTTCAACATAGGATTTCCAAAGGTGCAAGGTAAGGATTGTATCTACATGGTAGTGGAAATATTGACTAAATATGCTCACTTATTTTCCATTCCTTCAAAGTAAAATACGTCTCAAGTAGTGGATATATTATTTAGTGAGGTGTTCCAACTCCATGGTCTTCTGAAGAACATAGTCAGTGACTGGGATAATAGGTTTCTTAGCACATTTTGGAAGGAGCTATTCAAGTTATCTAGGACAGAGTTGACACATAGTACTAGCTACCACCCCCAAATATATGGACATACTGAGATAGTAAATAAATGGATCAAGGGGTACCTAAGGAACTATGTGTATGGGAAACAATGAGAATGGATAAAGTGCTTTCATCTCGGGGAGAATTGTTACAATACCACTCATCACATTTCCATCTGGATGAGCCAATTAAGGGCATTGTATGGCTATAATTCCCCATCCTTCATGGATTTGGTGTTTGGGGAGAGAAGAGATCCCAAGGCCAAATATTGGTTGTAGAAAAACCAGGACATCTTGAGAGTCCTGAAGGAGAATTTGTAGGCCGCTCAAAATCAATAGAAGATGTATGTAAATAGGAACCAAGTGGAACAAAGATATGAGATTGGGGACCTAGTCTTTCTTAGCTTGTGTCCTTATAGACAGTTGTCACTAAATAAGAGTGGTGCAGAGAAGTTGAATCCCTTCTTTTATGGACCCTACAAAGCGATCAGGATATTTCAGGAGGTATCATATGAGCTAGAGCTACTAGAGGGTAGAAGGATGCATCAAACCTTCCATGTTTCTTTCCTCAAGAAAGAACTGGGACACTATGTCACCTCTTTGAGACATCTTCCTCCACTTTATGAGGAAGGGCAGTTGGTTCTATCCCCCTAGAGGATTGTTGATTTCATGGAGAAGAGGTTGAGAAGCAGAATCATTTGAGATTTCTTGGTCGTATGGGGAGGATTCCCCACATAGGATGCTACTTGGGAAGGAGAGAAGATCTTACAATACCATGATCTGGAATTGCTTGAGGAAAAGAAAGCTTGTGAAGGGAGGACAATAATGTCCCCTTCTAATTAATCATGATGGAGGATGACTCAATAGCCTATATGAATCCCGTAGGATATAGTTAGAAAGAACAAGGGATTTAAGGAGGTTTATTTGGTGTCACTAGGTTAAAAGTACGACAAGTCCTAAAGTGACATTAAATAAAAATAAAATTTTATTTAAATGAAATTGGAGGGAAATAAAGTGAGGGTTTCATTTGGTGAAAAAGGGAAAAGATCTAGAAGGCCTAGATGAAGGATAAATAGAGGGGTAACCCTTCCCTTTTGCATCATGATTTGTTTGAACTCTTTATTGGTGCTCTTGTATCCATTGTTTCATTGGGGTTTAGCAAAACCCTTCCACTACTATAGTCTAGTTTTGATGGTACAATACCCACCCTAGCTAGACAAGAGAGGATTCCATCTAGGACTACCATTGGAGCTTCACTTAGGATTTTTTTCTTACATTTGGAGGGATTCCAAAGTACGTAGGAGGTTTATGGAACTTTCTGGATGAGGCCAAGTCCAGACATTTGCATGTTTCAGGAGGGTTTCAAAGAAATCGGGGTTGAAGGCATCATCATGGATCAAGTAAAGGGTGTCTTGTGATTCCCTAATAGACAATCATATGTGTACCATGAGGACCTCTATGATCGGGGTTTTCCAGAGACCAATTGGATCTAAATGGAAAGGGTTATAGGAGTGGATATTCTATAGTGGATTTAGGAGGATCGTGGTGACTTTCTAGGTTTTTTTTTCTTTGTGTGTGTAATAGTATATCTTCCATTGCAACCAATAGAGATCAATGAGGTTAGTGTTTGGTGAAATTGTTGTTACATCTAGTAGATATTCGTATTTTTGTTGTTTCTGATAATTCCATCCATAATAAAATTCCATGATCACCTCTTCCATTTTTTGTACTTGCAGTGTGTTTGATAAGATGTCTACTATGAGTTTACATGCAAACTGTTTGTCATAAGTTACCAACCAGATTAAAAAATTGTTCACGAATTACTTGATTAAAATAATCATCTTGAAACATATTATCCTACTTGGGGACATCACAATTCTCTTATATACAATTTCCTACATTGGATGGAGTTGGGACCAAAATCATCCACATGTCCATGTATATTTTTTAGAGCTATGGGAAGTAAATTAGAAGAAACATATTTATGACATATGTGACTTATTCCTTGTTCCCCTACACACTATAAATTTTGGTTATCCAAAATATATAAAATCAAAGGAATCCATGGCCAGCTTGAATGATATTGTAGACTAGTACATGAATTACTATACATACATTAGAATTTATGGAAACTCATTAGCCCCACATCTCTTTCCTAGATATGTCTTTGATAGGATGTTGATTCTGGAGATTTCCTACCAAACCATGGAAACTGGTATAACTTTGGTCCTTTCAGGTAGTAGAAAAAATCGTTGGCCCACATTCCCTATCAATATAAAAAGGTAAACATTTTTAAATGGACCTCATGCTAGAAAAGAAGATGAATCCTTGTGATCAATATGTTTTTGTATAGGAGAACCTAGGAGACATTACCATAAAAAAATAACATTCAATCATGTTAAATATGTTTATCTTACTCACCCTGAAATACATGTAGTCAAATATGAGGAGGAGACCTTCAAGGGGGTCTTATTATTGAAGAAGTGATACAAAGGCTTCCTAATGAGGTGGCCAAAGGAAATTTTCTTATGAAACAAGAAGAAAAGAATAAAATAACCAAGGAACAGTTCCAATTGCTTCATGAGAAGGATCAAGAAAATCTAGAAGTAAAGGAACAAGAGGAGAAAATAAAAGCAGAGGAGAGACACCAAAAGAAAATAATAGCATAGGAGGAATATCAGAGAATACATGTAGAGAAACAAAAAGAGAAAAAAAATATCCATGACCTCAAAGTAAGAAAGAAAGATGAACCCAAGAATATTTCAAGGTAGTTGAGAAGAAGAAAAAAGAATATGCATTGAAGAAGCTTGTTGATGAGAGGTAGAAAAAGATAGAAAAGGAAGAAAAATATAAACAATATGCACTATAAAAGAAAAGGGACAAAGAGGATAGAAAGAGGATAACATTAGAGGTGGAGGAAAAGAAAAATAAAGAAGAGAAAGAACAAAAAAAAGTTGTTGAATTTGAAGCCAAAAGGAAAGTGGGATGAAGAAGCATAGAATGAAATACAAAATAAATTAGATGAGGCCCAAAATAGTCCAGTAGCTCCGAATGTGGGCATAGTTGAAATTCCCCACTAGGAATGTACCCCTCTTATGGACATACTAGGAAANATTCAACACCTAGCACAATTTCATAGCCACCCATGTCTATAGAAAGCATATGGGATTCCAAGTTATATTGACCAATTTGGAGTTGCACATTTTCACAACGTCCTCCATATTTCATTGGCCCTCAATTGGCAATCATGATTTGAAAATTATTGTTGGAATTGATATAGAAATTGACTTCTTGGGAAATGCGGTGATGGATAAAATTATTGGTGCTACCACTATCAACAAGGATGATGACATTCCAATTATTAATGTAACCAATTAGCTTGAGGGTCCAGAGAACAGAGAAGCCAGTGAGGGAATTTAGTGAAATCACTAGTTCAACTTCTGGTGGATCAGAGGGTGGATTTAGATCAACTACGGGTGGTAGCTCCTCCAATGGGGGAACGACAACATCCTCTTCAAAAACATCCTCAGTCATGGCCATAAAAATATTATATTCCTTATAGTTGTTTCCTAAAAAATATTTGTCATCACAATTATAGAAAATACCATTGAGTTGAGGTTCATCAATTTCTTCCTGGGTTTATTTCTCAATCTCGAGGGGGTTGGAGGGAGGGGTAGCATTGGCGGTTTTAGGTCAAGGAAGAAAAGAAGATTTTTTTGTCTGGGAGGAGATAATCTATTGGGATTCCTTGTCTCGTTGAGTAGATTCCAACCAAGTTTGGGGCCGGGCCATCAGAACATGGGCATGAATTTCATATTTTAGACCACTAATAAAGAATTCCTAGAAGAAGGCATCTAGCATGACCTCCATTCTAAAATCCAAGTGATAAAAGAATGAAATAAAGTATTCTTCTATCCTAGAATGCTTAAACTTGTTCAATCGACCTAAATGATGGGTCTCGAAGTCAAACTGGTCATAAATATCTACAACAAACTATGTCTAAGCCACATACCCTTAGCATGCCTTTCGACACCATTGCCACCATTGCCATCGTTCCGGATCCAAATTTAGGATACCATAACGAAGCTTTTCTAAATCATCATTAACACCATGTAAATACAAATAATTTTCCATTTGAACGACCCATCCTGTGGGATCCAATCCATCAAATTTGTTCACCTCAATTCTAGGAAGGGGGAGGTCTCTAGGAAGGTGGGTGGAATGAGGACCTTGGTAATGGGAAGAGTCATTATCTTCCTAATAGGAAGTTTTTTTAGAAGAGGTAGGGTTCAGGGAGATGCTCACCAATTGGAAGAGTGTGTATTTAATGTATTTTCATTGTTCATGGAGGGTCTGAACAGAGGAATTGAGCCTGATAATGTTGTAATTGATAGTTTTGATGTCCTTCTTATTCTAGAGATTGTCTCCAATCAAGGTATTATGTTCTTGGGCATGGGTGGTGGTCATTTGGGAATATGAAAAAATAGGTAGAAGGGTCTGCACTAAAACAATTATAGGTGAGGGGTATCAAGATAGATGGGGAAAAGAGAGGAATCCAAAGGGAGATATAGAAAATAAGGTTGTCGAGAAGGGTCAGTGGGACCACATTGGAAAATGGTGACAGGTGATAGGTATCATGACTATCAGGGAGAAAAGGGTAATCCAATGGGATCGGGCCCAAATAAGGGTGTCGGGAAACGGGGTTGGGTCCTCAAAAAAATGTCTTAAAAATGATAAGTACCATGGTAATAAGGGAAAAGAGGGGGATCCAATGGGATAGGTCCCAAATAAGGGTGTTGGTGGGACCACTATACTCATTTTTTTTACTCTTGCATAGTTTTACTCTGATCTGAATAATATTGTAGTGACGAAATGCCCAAATTCTTAAGAGAAATAAATGTTTAGTAATTTTTCAACCTGAATGCAGGAGGCAATGTTGCATGAGAATAGATCATGTATGTTCCTTTTCTGTTATGTTGTCATCCCAAGGGTTAGGGTGTTGAGTTTTTCTACACAAAAGGGTTTTCCTTGTGCTGTATCTCTCATATATATATATGGGGTCAAACAGTAGTACTCAAACCAATATCTTAGGCCACCAACTAAGGAGGCTAGACCATACCCTTAGCTATACTACCTGATTACCCAGGTACTAGAGAGTATCTTCTCGAGTGTTTCTCTCGATGGAACTATAGAATTCAAGAAGACGATCAATTTATCTATGGAGGGATTCAAGAGATCTAGGCCAATCCATATACATGTGTTTTATGATGCGCTACCACTTGAAGGGGTACCAATAGAGGTTACAAGGGTGGCCAACAATGTGCTCTTAAGAACCACTTGTAGTTCCTATGTGTATTCTTCCCTGGCCATAGATTTATGCACTAAATGATAAATTTATATAGTTTTAAGATGTTGGAACATGCCTCTACCCTAAAACAAAATAACCCACAATTCCTTCCAAGGAAAGTGTTTTGATACCACTTGTAAGGTACTAGATGTAATATAATATGCAAAAATAGTAATATTCAACAGATATCAATGGAACAACAAAATTTTGAGAAGAGCAACACCAAAAATGATACCTTTCTTCAAGAAATCATTTTTCACTTCCCTATTCGAGGGGTACACCTCCAACAGAGCATGGATCTATTATAATAATTTTCAAGACAAAACTTCTCATCCCTCATGCTCTTATTTATACTAATTATATCTTCTAAAGAACCTTCTAGAAGAAGATCTTTCTAGAAGAGGAAGATTCTATTATTTTTCATACATTGACTTGTTCCCATTTATTAAATAGGCCTTATAAACTAACTTCATCCTTTATTACATTATAAATATATTATTCTACCTATGTGAGGCGTTATGGAGGTTAGGTCCCTAACACGGACCATTATTTCTACCATTCCTTGAGGAGTAGCCTATAGGGACATAGGAGTATCAATGGTTGGAAGATGAGATCAACTCCCACTTTAGGGAGTATCAGTTGCTAGAATAAGGAGCCAAGGAATCCCTATCTTACAACAACTATTGCAACCTCGGGATGAGGAACATGCCTAGAACTTGCCAAAATCAACAAAATTTTGATCTTCTGTGCAAATTAGGAAAGATGACTAGCTCATATTTTTATGGCTCTGACAAGTGCACAGTGAGAGTGTGGGTACATAAGTTGACACTTACTTCCAACTTAAGCCAATCATAGAGGAAAAGGAAATCAACTTTTCCACTTTACATTTGGATGGATAGGCTCATGAGTGGTGGTACGATGGGCTATTAAAATTGGGTCATTCCAACATCACATCATATGAGGATTTCACCCAGAGTTTGATGGACAGGTTCAATATGAAGAACCATGAGATTCACTTTAGGTAGTTGGAACAAATGAGGTAGATAGGTACACCAGAGGTCTATGTCATAGAGTTCCAACGAATGGAGGTCATGGTGACTTGTGTTTATGAAAAAAGATTGGTGATTTTATTCACGGAGGGCTTGGACAAACCATTAATAGGTTGGGTGAAGGATTTTAGGAAAAATACAATATAGGAAGTTATCATGAAGAACTAGGATATGGAAGACACAGTCCCCAAGAAGACATCAGAAAAAACATTCATCCCACAGAAGGGACGGGTGTCAAAACCTCCCCAGAAGACATGGAAAGGGAAGGATGGGTTGGATGAGGAAACATGGAGAGAAATAAGGAGGAATAAGGTTTTCTATAGTTGCAAAGAGTCATGGGAACCAGTTCATCGATGTATGGGAAAAGGTAAAGTCCATTATATTGAGGTAGTCCTCGATGAGTAGGATGATGGTAATAATGAGGGAATTGGATATGACAGTGGTGAGCCATCACACCCCAATGCTACAAATAAAGAGCCATTGTAGGTTAGTTCCAAGGGAGTGACCATTTTGACACTCTTAGAAGTCCCTAAATACTACACCTTTAGAGTCAAAGGCATTGTCCAGGGGTAGAGGGTTACAACATTAATTGATGGTGGGCCCACCCACAACTTCATTGATGTTGCACTTGTCACCAGGAGACAAATACTTGCAGAGTAATTTGAGGGATTCAACGTGGTAGTATAATATGGGTACAACATCGCATGCGCTTAGAGGATCAGTGGATTGGAGGCAACATTGGGAAATTATATGTTGACTGATGAATTTTATGTCGTAGATTTAGCATATACTCATGTGGTGCAAGGAGTTCAGTGGTTATACTCATTGGTAAATATCCACATGAATTATCGGTAAATGAAGATGGATTTCCAGGTAAAAGGTGGAAAATGAGTCATCCTAAGAGGTATGTCAATAGGTGCCCCCAGGATCGTTCCTAACCAATGTATGGAGTCCCTTTTTAGACATAGATACGTGGCTTGTGTAGAAAAGTTCTTGATCACCATGGAGAAACCATCACAAGATCACCAACATTTCCCTGCATATATCCAAGAATTTATTAGAAAGCATGAAAGAGTGTTTGAACCATTTCCAGTAGGGAGACCACCTAACAGAGGATTTGAGCATGTCATTGAGCTAGAAGACGATTCAAAGGTCATGATCACCACACCCTACATGAATCTAAAGAGGTTCAAGGACTAAATAGATAATGTCATAAAGTAATTGTTGGACATGGGAGATATTAGGCTTAGTTATACACCTTTTTCTTCATTAGTTGTATTGGTGAAGAAGAAGGATGGAACTATGAGGATGTGCATAGACTACAGGTCAATGAACAAGAATACCATCAAAAACTAATACCCATCACCCAGGATTGATGATATAATAGACGCGATACATGGGGTAGTGTACTTCTCGAAGGTTGATATGTGATTAGGTTACCACCAAATTCGGGTCAGAGAGGAGGATATCCATAAATCATCATTCATGTGTCATTATGGGAACTATGAGTTTCTAGTCATGCCCTTCGGATTGACTAATGCACTAGATACCTTTTAGTTATGCATGAACCATATATTTAACAAATAATTGAGGAAATTATTACTAGTGTTCTTTGATGATATTTTGATCTACAATTGCATGTGGGAGGAACATCTGAAGCATGTGGACGAGATTCTCACCATTATGGAGGAGCAGTAATTTTTTTCCAAGGATCCAAAGTGTGAGTTTGGGTTGACATGGATCCTCTATCTGGGGAACATGATTGGCATTGAGGGAGTAAAGGTACATCGGGAGAATATAAAGGCCATCTTAGATTGGCGCACCCCAAATCACTCACATATCTCCAAGGATTCTTCAAGATATGCAGATATTAAAGGTGCTTTGTGAAAGGATTTTCACAATTGGATATGCCATTGACATACCTCGCCAAGAACAGGGTGTTTCGATGTTCAGAGGATGCATAGGTAGCATTCAAAAAAATGAAGAGGGTGATGATCACTTTCCCAGTATTAGCACTCCCATATTTCACACATCCTATTGTTTTGGAGTGTGATGCATCTGGTGAGGGGATAGGAGTAGTATTGATGTAGAAATGACACCTGATATATTTCAAGAGAAGAAATATAATAGATCCATAGAATCTCTATCTAATCTATGATAAGGAGATGTTGGTCATCATGCATGCATTGGAAAAGTTTAGACAATACCTGGTAGGAGGATGCTTTGTGATTAGGACTGACCACAACAACTTCAGGTATTTCTTGGAGTAGCTGGGTCTGAACGAGAGACAATGGAAATGGGTGATTAAAGTGCAGGTATATGATTTCGACATTGAGTTTTTAAAGGAAAATAAGAACATAGTTGTTGACGACCTTATCAAGGAGACCTATAGCTTTCTCCATGACAAAGATCTCAATAGACTGGAAGTCCATTATTTTGGTGGAATACTCCAAGAACACCTTCTCTTGTGAGATAATGGAGGAAATTATTTAGGATGTCAGGTACATGGTAGTGGATGAAATCATCTACTACAAATAAAGGATCTATCTTGTCCCTGAGTCCAAACTCAAGGAAATATTTTGAGGGCAGTACATGATGTGCCATTGGCAAGAAACTAGGGGTATTTGAAGAGTTATAAGCAGGTGAGGGAGAGATTCTCCTAGACGGGTCTCAAGGAGGATGCACTTCATTACGTGAGGGAGTGTATGAATTTCCAATAGAACAAGTTGTAATTTACGCATCTTGTGGGACTGCTTCAACCATTGTTGATTTCAAAGTAGAAGTGGGATAGCATTTCCATGGAATTCAACATAGGATTTCCAAATGTGCAAGGTAAGGATTGTATCTACATGGTAGTGGAAATATTGACTAAATATGCTCACTTATTTTCCATTCCTTCAAAGTACAATACGTCTCAAGTAGTGGATATATTATTTAGTGAGGTGTTCCAACTCCATGGTCTTCTGAAGAACATAGTCAGTGACTGGGATAATAGGTTTCTTAGCACATTTTGGAAGGAGCTATTCAAGTTATCTAGGACAGAGTTGACACATAGTACTAGCTACCACCCCCAAATATATGGACATACTGAGATAGTAAATAAATGGATCAAGGGGTACCTAAGGAACTATGTGTATGGGAAACAATGAGAATGGATAAAGTGCTTTCATCTCGGGGAGAATTGTTACAATACCACTCATCACATTTCCATCTGGATGAGCCAATTAAGGGCATTGTATGGCTATAATTCCCCATCCTTCATGGATTTGGTGTTTGGGGAGAGAAGAGATCCCAAGGCCAAATATTGGTTGTAGAAAAACCAGGACATCTTGAGAGTCCTGAAGGAGAATTTGTAGGCCGCTCAAAATCAATAGAAGATGTATGTAAATAGGAACCAAGTGGAACAAAGATATGAGATTGGGGACCTAGTCTTTCTTAGCTTGTGTCCTTATAGACAGTTGTCACTAAATAAGAGTGGTGCAGAGAAGTTGAATCCCTTCTTTTATGGACCCTACAAAGCGATCAGGATATTTCAGGAGGTATCATATGAGCTAGAGCTACTAGAGGGTAGAAGGATGCATCAAACCTTCCATGTTTCTTTCCTCAAGAAAGAACTGGGACACTATGTCACCTCTTTGAGACATCTTCCTCCACTTTATGAGGAAGGGCAGTTGGTTCTATCCCCCTAGAGGATTGTTGATTTCATGGAGAAGAGGTTGAGAAGCAGAATCATTTGAGATTTCTTGGTCGTATGGGGAGGATTCCCCACATAGGATGCTACTTGGGAAGGAGAGAAGATCTTACAATACCATGATCTGGAATTGCTTGAGGAAAAGAAAGCTTGTGAAGGGAGGACAATAATGTCCCCTTCTAATTAATCATGATGGAGGATGACTCAATAGCCTATATGAATCCCGTAGGATATAGTTAGAAAGAACAAGGGATTTAAGGAGGTTTATTTGGTGTCACTAGGTTAAAAGTACGACAAGTCCTAAAGTGACATTAAATAAAAATAAAATTTTATTTAAATGAAATTGGAGGGAAATAAAGTGAGGGTTTCATTTGGTGAAAAAGGGAAAAGATCTAGAAGGCCTAGATGAAGGATAAATAGAGGGGTAACCCTTCCCTTTTGCATCATGATTTGTTTGAACTCTTTATTGGTGCTCTTGTATCCATTGTTTCATTGGGGTTTAGCAAAACCCTTCCACTACTATAGTCTAGTTTTGATGGTACAATACCCACCCTAGCTAGACAAGAGAGGATTCCATCTAGGACTACCATTGGAGCTTCACTTAGGATTTTTTTCTTACATTTGGAGGGATTCCAAAGTACGTAGGAGGTTTATGGAACTTTCTGGATGAGGCCAAGTCCAGACATTTGCATGTTTCAGGAGGGTTTCAAAGAAATCGGGGTTGAAGGCATCATCATGGATCAAGTAAAGGGTGTCTTGTGATTCCCTAATAGACAATCATATGTGTACCATGAGGACCTCTATGATCGGGGTTTTCCAGAGACCAATTGGATCTAAATGGAAAGGGTTATAGGAGTGGATATTCTATAGTGGATTTAGGAGGATCGTGGTGACTTTCTAGGTTTTTTTTTCTTTGTGTGTGTAATAGTATATCTTCCATTGCAACCAATAGAGATCAATGAGGTTAGTGTTTGGTGAAATTGTTGTTACATCTAGTAGATATTCGTATTTTTGTTGTTTCTGATAATTCCATCCATAATAAAATTCCATGATCACCTCTTCCATTTTTTGTACTTGCAGTGTGTTTGATAAGATGTCTACTATGAGTTTACATGCAAACTGTTTGTCATAAGTTACCAACCAGATTAAAAAATTGTTCACGAATTACTTGATTAAAATAATCATCTTGAAACATATTATCCTACTTGGGGACATCACAATTCTCTTATATACAATTTCCTACATTGGATGGAGTTGGGACCAAAATCATCCACATGTCCATGTATATTTTTTAGAGCTATGGGAAGTAAATTAGAAGAAACATATTTATGACATATGTGACTTATTCCTTGTTCCCCTACACACTATAAATTTTGGTTATCCAAAATATATAAAATCAAAGGAATCCATGGCCAGCTTGAATGATATTGTAGACTAGTACATGAATTACTATACATACATTAGAATTTATGGAAACTCATTAGCCCCACATCTCTTTCCTAGATATGTCTTTGATAGGATGTTGATTCTGGAGATTTCCTACCAAACCATGGAAACTGGTATAACTTTGGTCCTTTCAGGTAGTAGAAAAAATCGTTGGCCCACATTCCCTATCAATATAAAAAGGTAAACATTTTTAAATGGACCTCATGCTAGAAAAGAAGATGAATCCTTGTGATCAATATGTTTTTGTATAGGAGAACCTAGGAGACATTACCATAAAAAAATAACATTCAATCATGTTAAATATGTTTATCTTACTCACCCTGAAATACATGTAGTCAAATATGAGGAGGAGACCTTCAAGGGGGTCTTATTATTGAAGAAGTGATACAAAGGCTTCCTAATGAGGTGGCCAAAGGAAATTTTCTTATGAAACAAGAAGAAAAGAATAAAATAACCAAGGAACAGTTCCAATTGCTTCATGAGAAGGATCAAGAAAATCTAGAAGTAAAGGAACAAGAGGAGAAAATAAAAGCAGAGGAGAGACACCAAAAGAAAATAATAGCATAGGAGGAATATCAGAGAATACATGTAGAGAAACAAAAAGAGAAAAAAAATATCCATGACCTCAAAGTAAGAAAGAAAGATGAACCCAAGAATATTTCAAGGTAGTTGAGAAGAAGAAAAAAGAATATGCATTGAAGAAGCTTGTTGATGAGAGGTAGAAAAAGATAGAAAAGGAAGAAAAATATAAACAATATGCACTATAAAAGAAAAGGGACAAAGAGGATAGAAAGAGGATAACATTAGAGGTGGAGGAAAAGAAAAATAAAGAAGAGAAAGAACAAAAAAAAGTTGTTGAATTTGAAGCCAAAAGGAAAGTGGGATGAAGAAGCATAGAATGAAATACAAAATAAATTAGATGAGGCCCAAAATAGTCCAGTAGCTCCGAATGTGGGCATAGTTGAAATTCCCCACTAGGAATGTACCCCTCTTATGGACATACTAGGAAACTTTTCATTCTCCTCAGAGGTATTAGAATTATATGAATTTATAGTAGTAGTAGTAGGGGAATAATACAATAGCAACAAAACTAGAGGCATAGAGAAAATTTCAAATAAAATAAAGAGGGGGGGGGACTATTTTCATCCAGGGAAAAACCAAAAGAATTATTGAGTGGAAGGAAGGGCTTGACCCCGAAGAGAGTGTCATGGAAACTTCCTCTACACTTAATTCATTTGCAGGGGGGATTCCATGTTTGTATATGGAATAGTTGATGTATTGGACATGGCACAAACCAGGATTGTTGGAATGGAGAGAATAATAAATGCACAAAGAGATGACATCACTACTGATTTTTAAAAGGAAGTCAATATTGCAAATAATATCCACAAAGAAGAATTAAATAAGACAATGCATAATCAGAATGAAAACCCAATGCATAATTTGAAAGGAAAACACAAATAGATGAAATCCTACATAAGGGAGAATTAGATTCTCTCATGATGGCACATTCCAAGGAAATAGAACAGTCAAAGAAAAATTATACATAGGAACTGACCAACCTATAGATAGAACAAGTAGAAACCAACAAGTTTATTGAACAACTAGAACACAAAATTCAAGGTTTGGAGAAAGATAAAGAGAGACTTGAGAACACCCTTGAAGAAAGTAAAGAAAGACCTCTCATCCTAGAAGCCCTAAGGGAAGAATCCACAACTATTAATAAGGAACTAAA
Source organism: Picea glauca (assembly GCA_000966675.3). Taxonomy (NCBI): domain Eukaryota; kingdom Viridiplantae; phylum Streptophyta; class Pinopsida; order Pinales; family Pinaceae; genus Picea; species Picea glauca. Next base: position 68,224 of record JZKD02S1786174.1, read on the forward strand.
AATAGAGAAAAGGAAGTGTTTATGGATGATGAATGACATCCAGAGGAATAGGGATGACTAGATAAGTCTTGAATAAAGTAGGAACAAATATCAAAAGGATCAATATTTCTTTGATAGAATTTTTTATTGCTAGAGTGTGTACAAAAATCCAACAATCACACTACCACTATACGCTACTATATAGAAAATAAAGGATCGATTCTTATTTGATACATGGATGCCACTACTAGAAGACATCTGAAATATTCATAAAATATTGACAAAGGAATACAAGATATTTGGAATGCTTCTCCTTGAAGAGTTCGGAATGAATATCATGCCATACTTTGATGATGCAACCCCATAGGAACTGAGAATAGCTAAAGTAGAATAAAATATGGAATCTAGTCAGATGAACATCTAGTAGCTCACTGAAGCTAATAAATAGGTCTTTAATGAACACCTAATGAAACCAATGAAGCTAATCACACTATCCAAGAGCTTCATCAAGATTATCTAGCAAGAATTAAATCTAGAAGTAACAACCAAAATATGTGATGGAGAACTAGATTTGGAGAAAATGAAGTTGGATAAACTGGGAAAAATCATGGAAGACTATGAATTATGGAAACAATACCGACATAAAATGGAATCACAAAAGGTCTCATGATTAGCTCATAAATTTGTAATTGATCTTTCTTTTATTTTTGTCCATTCCTCTTGCAACAAGAAGTTTCATAATGTAAGCAGTCCCTCTTGTTTTATAAAAGAGGGAATTGTGAATGAGTGAGTGATTTTCATATGTTGTACATAGATACAATATTTTTATTGTCTGAATGAAACATAGGAAGAGACAATTTTGGAGGTTTATGATTCATATATGCGTATTTAATACTTTTATTTTGCATATGTCTATGATGTGAATTTTATTGCACTTAATTATATGAACTTCGTCTTCACTATGTTATTAATGTTTAGGTCATCATGGATTTCCTTATGAGAATATAAATAATGTTAATGGTATAAATGGAAATTATGTGTTGTTGTTTCATATTTCATTATCATAATCATTTGTTACTAGCTCAAATGAATTATTTATGTTGTCAGTAATAACATCTCTTTCACTAGGATCATACTCTTTAGAATGATCTTGATCATGATAGGTTATAATAGTATAGAATTGCATTTAGAATAGATTTAGACAGAATTAGTTATATTTAGTTTAGATTTTAATTCATCTGAGAACATTTTGTTCTCATATTCATATTAGATAATCATTTAGAGTGGCAACGAGGCCCACATGATGGTTAGAAATGTTATTCCAAACAAGAGCGGGTCTAATTGGGACCTTCCATTAGGCATTCTCCCTTACCTTCTTGACAGGCCATATGTACTCGTCAAAGGTACACTTTCCATTTTTTTCTTCAAAGTGTTTAAGAAGATTCACATTCCCCGATCCCTCCAAATTTTAAAGTCTTCGATCTTCTTCAACAACATTTTCATTGGTTCAATGATTGGAACATACTTTTGGATGAATCTATTGATGTTTCTAGCATCAGACATGTACTTCCACATTGGTTTTGTGTCTAACATCTAGAAGTCATCATTGATACCTCTCAAGACTTAGGAAATTCACTTTATTAAAGTAATTTTTAAAGTTAATGCCTTCTTATAATTAATTGAGTTTAATTTAAGGAAATGCCTAAGTTTCTGGCATTAATGAACTAAATTAAAATCAATCCATTGATTTCAAGTGTTGGTGAGATCTAATATGAACCATTGATCACTTTGGAGATCTAGGGTTTTGGATTTAGGGTAAACTCAACATTATAAAAGGTAGATAAGGTGAGAGGAGGAGACACACACATAATGAGATAGTGGGATCTCATTGATTGGGTGGAGAAGGAATTTCATCCAAGTGTGTAGGGGTAGGGTCCAAGGAAGGGAGTACGATATATTAAAGGAGTATCATCTATCAATATTGAAGGAAAATTCTTGAGGTGTGATCAGTTATTTTGTTGTTTTGTACTTTTCCTCAAATAGGCCATTTTTCCAGGATGGGAGCCTTGATTTTATCATAATAAAATCATCATGTTGTTGGTTTTCCCTTAGGTTATTTTCCAGGGGTATTTACCCATAAATTATCTATGTACATGTGTTTGGTTTCTTTTTTTTCTTCCATTGATTTATTTAAATAGTTAGTATTCTAGTAGTGCTTTAAATTAGTAAATCTACAGTAGTTAAGCAAGCTATTTGCTAGGGTTTAATTTTCAAGTTCTTGGTTAGGCTCAAAACTAACATGGTTTAAAAGAATGTTGAAAATTAACATGGTATTAGAGCATGATGAAAATTAACATAGTATTGGAGATGAGACTTTGGAAGGGAATCCAAGTGCATATATTCGTAAATTTTGCGGGGCAATAGAGGGAATTTGTTTTGTGTAGGTTTCACAGAAAATAAACAAAAAGAAAAAGGGATTTTTTTTGCAGCATCCATACAGTCATACGACTGCATGGATAGCTGTAATGGAGCAGTCACATGTTCTAGGATATGGTGGGTGTTGAGAACCGAGCCGTAGAGAAGAAGG